>JANHMN010000012.1:73497295-73628011 GCA_030674055.1 Rhabdomys pumilio | reverse complement strand
CTGGTTTTGAAACCTAACAGTTACTCTAGAGAGTTCAGGTTCAAGATTTCTGGGTATCTGGCTGGTATTTTGCTCTGGATACATTTTCTTGGTTAAATTAGAAATGTTGTGGCACACCTATTACTATTCCAAGGAGTGGCTCCAGAAGATAAAACTTCCTTCTAGATACGTCTTTATTAAACTAACAATAAAAGTGCTTTAAAATAATGTGTAGTGCATTGTCGCTAGTACTTTCCTGCTTGTCACACTGCATAGAATCTTTTTTCATTCAGCGAAGGCATTTGCTATGCGATGGAGATACACTAATCTGAATGGTAATCCCAGAGTGAAGATTGCATGAGAATAATATGGTGTTTTATAATAGGGAAAAAAGTTAAAGTAAAAGTCTGTGATCTAGTTTTTATAGTTTCTTATCTGTAAACCGAAGCAAGTCACTTTCCCATCACCTATGAAGTTAACCATTTTTTTATTAATTCATCTTTAAGTTTCAGATATTAGGAACTGAACTAGAATGCAAGGTTAAGAATCCTATATAAATTATGTAATAAATGTTCATTCATTGACTAGAAATAAATACCTGTGTCAATGAGGGCTTTAAAACTAGACTCCCACAGTCAATAATGAACCTCTTTATGCTCAGTTCCAGATTTGTAGGAGGAAAGCAAATTCATTGAACAGGCAGGTTTATTATTTATTTCCTATGCCAAAAGTAAAGCAAGCAAACAAACAAAACAAAAATCCAAAACAACGTTATCAACAAAAATAAATAAACCAATAAACCGTGCAGAGATTCAGAATATATACAGTTTGTATTGACTGTGCTTCATTCACTGGATACTAAGAGGAGCCACAGCCAGAGCCAGAGCACAGTCATCTAAGGACCTTCTTTACCTCCTTAGAGTTTATCATTTGTTCCCTATGCCAGTGTCTCCTTGCCTGAAACCATAAAGTAAAATCTTAAACTCTGTTCTCCTCCCTCCTTTCCTCTTTACCTCCTTCTCTCCTTCCCTTCCTTCTTTCCTAAATCAGTCTAGAAAATATTACTCTGTTAGGGTCCAGGAATCGCCTCACAAATGACACGGACACCGATCTCAGTCATACAGGAATACTTCATTCAATGGACTGATTAACCAGGGCCATAGTCCAGATTCAGAAACTAAATCATGACCTGGAGTTAAAAATTCTACAGGATTTTAAAGTCCGAAATCCACAAACATTTGTTTCAATTTATTCCACCAATCAGGACTTAGGGATAGGGAGAATTCCTTAGGAACATGTCTTTGTTGTGCCTTTATCCTGCTTTCATTGGTTGAGATAATCAACTGTGGCAGGGTACTTGCCTTGTCTAATATTCATGTCTTAACTTGTCGACCAGGATGCCAGTTACCCACGTACAAGTCTCTTTCTGCCAAGTAGGATTTCAGCTCCCAGAGAGGTCTTGGAAACTTGAACTTTACTCAATCACCACTCAAAATGTGAGTCTTATTTCAAATAGTTTCTTATATTTGTGCAGGTGTCTCTCTTTATTTTATGGTCCATCCCAGAAGCAGCTTATAAAGGCAAATACCATTAAAAACTTATACATAGGTGTAGGAAGTGCTGTTTGGGTGGTTGGTTCAGGTCCACACTTATTGTGGGTGACTACACAAAACAGTTCTACTGACTTCTATTGAGACTGGTTTCCAAGGGAAAAGAATAGAAAAGAATGTGTAGCCAATCGTGGGGATAAAAAGTTTTCTAGTAACAGCAGAAACATATAAGAGTAATAGCAGCCTAGCCAGGTAACTTTTACCTAGGCCCTAATATTCCATCTAGGCCTTAATATTTTACCTAGGTCCTAACAACTCTTAGATTAGGAAGAGAAAAAGATGGCAACAGCCCAGGGCAAGTTAGTGTAGAAATCATCTACATTGGTAACAGAATATGCAGATGACAGAAGCCCAGGAGGCTGATGGGAACCTAATGCAGGCGAGGAAGTACCTGCCTAGAGTACGTAAAGGAGCTAAGTGGTAATAGCTAAGGAAAATAAACTAAATGCACATATAGATGAATAACAAGATAATGAAAACCAAGTTCTCTACTAGCAAAGAAGGAAATATCAGATAGCATTAATAATAGGTTAGAAAGCTTAAACCTTATAGCATCCAATTGAAAACATAGGCTTAGCATGACTCGAGCTTTGAACATATAGTAGCAGAGACAGTTGCTGAATTGTGTTGTGTTTATAGACAAGTAATATGTACACAAGGCATATACTGGCCAGCTCTGTGTACTGAGACATAAAGCATCACACCCCTATTCTTGGTATCTATATATATTCTTAACTAAAGAAAGCCAGAGCTCCACAGACACATGACTGGTTTTAGGGTTGGGAAAGCACAGAAGCCAGATAAGTCTAGAATATGTTGTTACACTACAAAGTAAGAGGTTGTCAAAGAATGCAGGTGAGGGCATGTGACAGCTGAATACTTGCTTAAAGGCCCAAACTGAGCAGTATGAACATTAAGATAATTACAATAAAAAGATCTTAATCTACTGCATAAGACAGGAACCCACAATCCCATACTGATATAAACAAAACGATGAATATACAAATTGGTAGAAAAGAACACTTTTAGTTGCAATGGAATAGAAGTATAGTAGTTACTCATCTAAATCCATTTGAAGACAGGAGGATATACCCCTCTGTGACAGTACTAGTGTATAGATTGTAGGCTATGCTCCCCAAGGCAAGAGCAGTGAGTGGCAGGAGACACAGACCTTAAACATTCTCATAAGGACCTTAACAACATCTTTCCATCTCAGTTTCCTGGGAATTTCATTTTTTTTTACCAGTTTTCCATCACTCTCTAGTGTCTTCAGCACATTTGAGATTTCTTGTTTTCAGCCCAGAACATGAATATCATTGTTAATCATCATAGGCAAGGTGATCAAATTAATGGAATAGTTCTTTGAGATTGTCTATAGCTTTAAGCACAAATCCCAAATAATTCAACCAATTAATAAAACACTCAATATAGTATGTTGTTCTCCTTTTCATTCGTCTCCTTTTCAAAGTGCAAAGTTATTTTTAGTGTGTGGGCTGTATAAAAGTGAACACTGGGGCTGGAGTTGATTGCATATTCTGTTATGTTCTATGATTTGGTGTTGTAATCTATTGACAGCAGAGGTCATTTAGAACTGCTTTGTATAGTTATCCACAATAAAGTTGGACCTGAATCAACCTTCCAGCAGCACTTTCTGCACATATGTATGAGCTTTAATGGCTTTCACCTTTATCAACTACCCCTGGGTGGGATGGACCCCAACATAAGTGGAAGACACCAATATAAGAAGGCATTTGGAATAAAACTTTCAATTTGAATATGGGTCAAAACTTTTAAGTTCCTGAGAACTCTGTGGACACTGACATTGTTCTTGGCAGAACAAGACATGTACGGGGGTAACTGACATCCTGGTTGGCAAGTTAAGACATGACTACTAGGCAAGACAAGCCATCCCACCAAAACTGAATGACTCAACCAATGGGAACAAGATAAGTATACAAAAAACACATTTTCCTAAGGAAGTCTCCTATCTCTAAATTCTGATTGGTGGAGTAACTTGAATAACTTAGCACAGATGTTTGTGGATTTCATGTTTTAAAGTTCTGTAATGTTCTGGCAGTCAGTTCTCAACTCTAGTCTGCAGCCCTAATCAATCAGTTCTGGGACTAATGCTCAATAAACTATCCCTGTGTGATTGAGATCAGTGTTCATGTGATTTGTGGGGCAACTCCTGAGCTCCAACAAATAGGTTTCTAGAATTTAGAATTATTTCTTTCATAAGTGGCATACTTTTGTACATTTATTATAGTCTTTACAGATATTTTAAGAATTATTATTATTATTATTATTATTATTATTATTATTATTATTATTATTTGGTTTTTCGAGACAGGGTTTCTCTGAATAGCCCTGGCTATCTGGAACTCACTCTGTAGACCAGGCTGGCCTTGAACTCAGAAATCCACCTGCCTCTGCCTCCCAAGTGCTGGGATTAAAGGCACCACCACCCAGCTCTATGCCTGATCTTTTATCTCTGATATTTGAAGATTGTTTTTCCAGCTATGACTGAAGCTAGGGAATCAAAAGATATTGTTAATTTCCTGGTCATAATACTTAAACCAGTTGTAGTGCCAGGCCATATTTCAAAAGTCCAGTTGTTTTCCCGTTGTGGTGCCTTCATGTTCTTCCCAGATGATGGATGAGATGGTTGCTTGAAGCCCCAGTTTCACAGCATTCTGTTGAGACACCACTGAGCCCAAGCAACAGCATTTTCACTAGCTCTACTTGGGAAGTTCCCAGAGAAGGATTCAATTAAAGTCCTTCTAGGTCAGACAAGGACCACTCAATGTGATAAAAGTGGTTACCCAGAAAGGATGTTGAACAAATAATGTCTGAAGCAGACAATAGCCATCTACATAGGACGCAGAGGGAAATAAATTGACTTTTTCTAGCTTGTCTTGTTAGCTGATAGAAAATAACACAGAATCTGATGTCTCCTTGCCTTGTATAATTCCTCTGTACAACTTGTATAATTTATCTGTACAACTATGGTTTTTCCTTGGTATATGTCTTATGTCACCATTTTAAACTAAAAGCTACACTCCACAGATTTTACAACCACCGTGGTATCCTTTTACATATGTTGCTCTGCCTTGTACAAACATGTCAATAAGTTCACATTTAAGAAACGTAATTATGACCCTCTCATTTGCATCAGTATTCATAACTCTGGTTTTGCAACATAATTTAATGTTTTCCTAGAAGTCTGGTTACTTGTGGCATCACTCCCACACTCATACAGGTAGACTTTTATTTTCATTTTTTGCCTTGCTTGGGGCAAGGGGATCTAATCCAAGGGCATCATTATATGTGACATGAGTTTCACAGGTACTTATTATTTTTTTTTAGAACTTCACTGATATTTTGAATACAAATTGAATACATTTGCACAGCTGGTTTGGTGGCGACACATGGCTTTAATCCCAGCACTGGGTAGGCAGAGATAGGCAGATTTCTGAGTTGAAGGCCAGCTTGGTATACAGAGCTAGCTCCTGGATAGCCAGGGCTACACAGAGAAAGTGTCTCGAAAACAAAGCATCGACGAACACTCCCTGGAAAAACAAAAGGAGTGGATCTTTCAAAAGAATACAAAATGTGTGTTAGCAGGCAATTGCATTTCCTTCCAGAATTTATTCCGTGACAGGTAAAATATATGGTTGGTTGTAAAAGTTGACCTTTTTACAAGGAGATGAAGGACTGACTTAGTGGAAACAGGACTTAAGAGGATGCCAGTTGTGGTGGACTGCTGGAAGCGGCTTAAGCCCTGTGCTTCAGTGGGGCCCTCGCTTGCAGAAGTGGGTGGGTGGTATGATTGCATCATTTTGATATGGATCAAACAGCAGGCAGAATTCTTCTAAAATACAAAATTACATATAAATGCGAACACTCCATTTATTTGAAAATTGTTTTCCCTGTGATATCTACGAAATAAGTAGGAACGTGTGGAAACAGCTATGTAAATAGCCTCTTGGAAAATGTGAATAGATTTTTCTGAAACACCCTAACAGAAACGTGCAGTTCGACAAAAAACGAAGGTAAAGGGGCTTCGTCCGAGTTTTCTCAAAGGTTCCTTATTTTGCATATATATGTGCATATTATATAATGAATGATTTCTTGTACATCTGCTGTGCTGTAAGAAAATTTCTTTTTGGAACAAGAAAGTAACGTGAAAAGGATGTGAACTTTTCTTCAGTGTACGGACGCCGCCCATGATCGTAGCGCCACCTCCTGGACACCGCAGGGACCGCGGCTTCGACTTGTGACACCAAGAATCTGAGGCCGGAAGGCCAGACTTCTCTGGTGGGAGGTCTCTCGGCGAGTGTTTCTTGCCTAGTAGGCGAAGCTCTGCTGAGTCGACTTCTCCTTCCCTTTGAGGGCGGCTCCTTCAGAGTGGGCGGGGTCACGGCAAAGAGGCCGGGCTACGCAGTGAGGGCCTGTTGCGAAGGGCGGGGCTAAGAGGCACTAGAGGAGCTGGGGGCGTGGCCCCGCTCAGGGGGAAGGTCCGTTTGGTGGGTGGGGTTACGGCTGTAAAGAGCTCACTTGACTGGCTTTTCTTTCCGGAACTTCCTGTGTCTTGAGCTTGTGGATGGCGTCACTGCGAACCTGAACAGCCTCGTGAACCTTGGTGAGAAGCTAATGAGGTTTTTTTGGAGCGCTGGGGTGAAATGTTTGAGGCCCAGGCAGAGCGTGGTGGGAATGCTGGCTGCCGCGGCTCCGAGGCCTTTCTGTTCTGCCAACTTCAAGTCCTCTATCGTCTCGTGGGCGATGGAACTACCGGGGTGCCCAGGCCCGAAACCCTGCAGCCAGCCCTTGGCAGGGTGTTTGAACAGTGTCTTCATCACAGTTTTAAAGTAGCAGTTTTCCCAAAACCTGGCCTTAGTTAGGCTGCTGTCTTCTCGAACTTTTCTGTGTTTCCATCTTAGTAAGCGTCGCTCGTCATTCGAGTCTAACGCTTTTTGTATGCTTCATGTTAACGTTAATATTTGTGCATGTAAAATACCTATCTGGCTGTTTGTGTGTCTTTATTACTTCATATTTAGTAAATGACTAGTGAATACTAGATGAGAGAGTAGATGGGGGAGGTTAGATAATAGGTTGAATGGCTTTTTAGTTATTTCTTTTTACTCATGTATGTTTTACTGTTAATTATATTTTAAAGCAGAAGTACTGTTAGGGTTCAAGAGTGTTGTTTCCATATATACAATATATAGAGTGTATATGTATGTATGTGTGTGTGTGTGTATATATATATACATCATATTGTGTATCCATATTGTTTGATTAGATCAAAAACAAAAACATGCCAGGCACCTGTAATAAGTATTGTATATTCATTGTATATGCATATTCCCTGTGTATGCACATTGAGGCTGTATTGGTGGAAGTTTTAGCCAAGATGGAAAGTTTGAGCAAAATGCAAAGGGAAGATACAACAGGTTTTAGGCCAGAATCAAGAGTACCACAGCAGAATAGACCAAGGCATATTGCCCCGAGTATGTCTGGATTACCACTGTGCAATTGACTTGTGCAAAAATTTGGGGAACTTTCAGTAAAGAGAAAGATAAAAAAAAAAAAAAAATCGACAGAGTTGCGGCAGAAAAGCACCCAAAAACATAGTGGAAGTGAAGATAAGGAACTTTAAATACAACAGGTCCCTGGCATGATTTTGTTTATGATCTAATCAAACCAAAGCAGAAAGTGTAGCAGGTTTTTGTTCATGAGAGAAGCAGTATAGCATAATGACCTCTAGTCTAACTTGTATGGCTTTAAATCTTTGCATCACTTTTTAAATTTCTAAAATGGGGATAATGGTACTTAGCACAAAGGGTTGCTTGCTTGTAGTGTTGACAACCAACATATCTAGGTGTCACAGACCTGGTGCTAGTGATGCACGAACAATTGAGATATGTGTGCCTCATATCTCAAAACCTGGCAAAATGTCTAGGAGTGAAAGACAGGGAATTTATATGACAACTTGTAAAATAATCTGAGCTAAGATGTGCTGTAAAATTTTAAATTAATTTGTGGTTCAAAATAAAAGCAGTTTAACTGAACCCCTTTCTTTTTTCTAGACAATGGCAAAAAACAAACTAAAAGGACAGAAGTCCAGGAATGTATTTCATATAGCTAGCCAAAAAACTTTCAAGGCTAAAAACAAGGCAAAACCAGTTACTACTAATCTTAAGAAGGTAAGTATTTAAGTATTCTGAGATTGCTTAGAAGCAAAATGTAAACTAACAGTGGGATTTTGTTACTTAACAGAAGTTCATAGCCTTTCTTACTAGGCAAGACTTTTTAAAAATATTAAGGTAAATACCCTCCCTTTTAAAATACAAATTTAAGAGGTGGGTAAAACCAACTCCCCCACCCCCAACTCCACATATATGAGATCCTACACAATAGCCTACTAAGCTGGATGAGACTATAGAAATCACTGTTCAGATAATATGAAGGGCAGTTCTTACTAGTTCACTCAGAATATATTCAAGATTCCACTAGCAAAGGTGTACAGTGTCAGCCAGCAGCTTGGTAGCTAGTAGATTGGAATTTAAAAGCCTATAAAATGAAGAATTTGGGTGAAATACATTTTTTTATTTTTCAAAATAGGTGCTTGAGAGGTGGCCTAGCATTAAGAACATTTATTGCCTTTGGCGGAGGACCATGGCTCACAACTGACTGTAACTCCAGTTTTACGGGTCTGATATCCTTGTTTGTCCATGTATATACACACGGTGGACATAAACTTATGCAGATGTACAACATACACATAAAAATTCTAAGTCCTTATACTTCAAAATATACAAGAATAATTTTTAATGATTAAGTAGATCATACTTTAGCTTAAATAATGAGCCAGCTTTCTAGGATGTAATAGTTGTAGTAACAGTCCATTAAAAACTCACTTTTGGCCAGGCAGTGATGGTACACACCTTTAATCTCAGGAGGCAAAAGCAGGCAGACCTCTAGGAGTTCAAGGCCAGCTTGGTCTACAAAGTGAGTTCCAAGATAGCCAGGGCTGTTTAACACAGAGAAGCCCTCCTCCCCTCCCAGAAGATACCTGTAAAACTAAAAAGGTTCAACTTTTTTGTTTCTCTCAAGAACTGGGATATAGTTTCTAAAGGAGATTTGAGATTTCTTAACTATGGAGGAAGTAAAACTGGATGTAACTCTGGAGTTCTCCACAGGATTGTCTTTGTAGTTTAAAGGACCTGAATGAAGGTGAGGAGTTAATTCTACAAAGAACATTCACTCCAAGCGAGGAAAGAGTGTAGTCTACTTAAGGAAGACTACTTTGTTGAACTAGGATATACTAGAACTTTTACGTACGCGGACAGGATCAGAGAAAGGGTCTAAGTAGGTAGCTTAGAGTTCCTATTTTCAGAAAGTAGCTTTTTTAGACTTGATGTAAATCATAGACTAAAATTTGTGATAATTTAATGAAGCCAGGCAGCCAGTTGTGTCTTTAGTTAGCTTAACATCTGGACTCAGTTCAACTGTGCTTAGCCGGGTTACCAAGCAAATTTTGTCAAGGGAGAAGAGAAATGGCTATAAACAAGTGATTAACAGTTTGGAATCCATGCTAGTGAAGGTGAACGGCGAGGATTGAAAAAAGTTTTTGAGTGAATGCCTACTATGACTAGAACAAGTGAACTGTGAGCTGAAGGTGTCTCATAGGAGTAGGGGGTAGAGGTCAATTGTGAAAAAGGCCTGACTGCTCAGGACTTTTCGATGAACAGGCCATTAGACTATGTTGAACTCACTAAGCAGTGATTCCATACATATAATGGTCACAGTCAGTGTTTTGAATTTTTCACAAAGCAGCAAATAAATGTGGTGTTTATGGGTGACAGTAGTCAGGGAGGAGTTCTGGTTAAGATGGAGGTACGAAGGAGCCAAAGGCTTTTAAGGAGAAACTGGTAGCAATATTTAATGTACCATTTCTTCTCCATGCTTAGGTTCGAGGGCTACTGGAGCAATCCATCTAGAGAAAGTGATCCAGAAAGGGCTCAGTAGTTTAATATCTGAAGAGACTAAAAGCATTTGATCCACGTTTCTTATTTTATAAATGAGAGTTAAGCAACATAGCTAGGACTGGTCACATTAAAAATTTTTTACTTTCCTTAATGTATGTTATGTGTCACTTCTGTGTGGGCCTGCAGAGTCCAGAAGAGGATGTCAGATCCCATAGAGATAGTTATGAGCCACAACAATGTGGTTACTGAAAACTGAACTTTGGTCCCCTGGGCCGTCTTTCTAATCCCAGACCACATATTTTAATCTGTTCATATCTTTAAAATCTTAAGTGTGAGATAAATCAACATGATTGTTATTAAAAATACAAACTTTCTGACTAACTCTAAGACAACTGTAGTTTTAGTGTGAATTTTAGTAAAGAACTTAAATGCTTTTTAAAAAAACATTTGTGTGTGTGTGTGTGCGTGCATGTGTGTGCCACATGCATGCATGCCATGTGCAGGCTTAGAGAATATCTTAGGGCAGAGGATCAAACACCGGGCCTAGCTTGCACGGCAGATGCCTTTACCTGCTAAGATATCTAAGCAATCTAGTACTTAACTTTTTTATGCTTAACAAGATAAAACGATGAGATCATTTTATCTTTAATAGTTATGAGACTGGATAATTTTTTTAACAGATAAACATTATGAATCATGAAAAAGTCAACAGAATGAACAGAGCTTTTGTAAATATACAGAAAGAACTTGCAAACTTCTCAAAAAGCCTTTCTCTTAAATCTGTGCAGAAAGAGCTGGTAAGTAGAAATTAGTTGTTTTCCTGACTATTGAAGGCTATTACTCTTAAAGTGTATGTTGTTGTCCTTGTTCTGGGTCACATGCCACAATCATAGAAAGAGAAGAGAATCACTTGAGGATGAATTAAGGTTTTGCTGGAAGCAAGGAAATACAGCCTTCATGGACTGAATCTCCAACAGCCATGCAAAAGCATATTTACTGAATGGTCCATAAGAGTAGTTTTTTTGGGTATAAGTTCCTCAGATCAAAGCCTGTGATGTTTTCCTTCACACCCCCACAAGCTTATTATACAGTTTGCAGTACCCAATAATGCAAGATGTTCTAGGTGTGCCAGAATTATCTTCTGACCAGTCTTTGTAAAGGCTCTAAAGCTCCTTCAGAAAAATAATTCTGTAATTCATAGAAAATTTCTTCAAGGTTTCAGCCCTTCTAGAAAACATTTATTCTGATGTTTACCCTTGATTCAATGAAAAACAATTGCTTCATTCTAATGTACACTAAGTACACTGATTCTACTAGAATTCTACTCTAATTTTTACTTAGTATTTTGTTGTATATGGTACATTCAGCCACATTCGAACAGTAAGTTTAAATATGGATTGTATTGTATTTCCAAAGGGAAACAATTAAACTAGAGGAATTAAACTAGGTAACAGTTTGTATTCAAGGAGGTTTGGTCTGCTGCTACTTGGGTGTTTTATTTTGTTTTTAACTTCCTTCCTTTTGATTTTTCAGAAGCACCATGAAAGTGAAGCAGCTAACGTTGACGAAGCGACACGACTATTGGCACAGTTGTAATACAGTGACTACATATCACATTCCCCCAATGATCAATAAATTCAATGTTTCATAAAACTTTATTTCTTTAAATCTTGTTAATGTACAGGCATTGGCACATATTAAAAACAAACTACATAAACAGATCTTTCCTGTACTTTAGGAAAGTGGAATGTCAGAAGTCAACAAATTGATAGATTTAAAGTGCTAAAACAGAAGGCACTTCACAAAATCTGTTCACTCAACAGTGATATCCTTCACTTTATATATGGCAGTGAATGTCTGTTCAAAGGATACATAGAAACAGCTTTGCGGCAGTAAAAACATAAGACAAATATGTTCTTCTGGACAATGTTTTGCTGTGATGAACTGAAGCCTGCTGTAACTGTCTTCTAAGGAGAGGAAGCTACAGAATTCAGCACTGAATGAAACTCAATGTAATCACTGGAAGGGCATGCTGGTGGACAGTTAATCACGCCCCACAAGCAGGCAGAGCCCTTTTAAGTCTTGTGAAGTAAAAATAAAATGTTAGGAAAGAACACTTCAGAATCAGTGAACTAAAAAGGTGTTACATTCATAATTTTAAATACTTAGGTTATTAAGGATTCTAAAATGTTAAAGTTAGAGGTAGATAACAGTCCCGAGTTTCCATGGAATCTAATAATTTAGTATCTGAACATCAAACAGATCACAAACTCCTTCATTATCATCTAAATTAAAGTTGTAGTCATCTGCTGGGGTAGGAGAAAGCCGCAAGAGAGGAAACACTGCAAAGGAAAAAGTCATTGTTAGAGTTGGTGAATTCTACATCAATTATGATGGTTAACAAAATTTCTCACAGCTTAGTCCAAAAACTTGCACAAAAGCCCAGAGACATTATTAAATAGCATACTACAGACAGCTGACTTATAATTTCATACATTTCAAAAAGCACCCTGGCTAATGTTAGTCATAGTCCCTTGATTGAGGTGGGCAGCATGAAACAGCCTGTGGTGAGAGTCATACAAGACTATTGATTGTGACATACTATTATTCAGTTACTCCTGGGCCAGTGTGCCAATAGTTTTTAATAAAAGTATTCCTTACAGGTTCTTTCTCTTAAAATGCAAGTAAATAAAAATTCTAAGAGATTCTACACTTTAATACTGAGTCACTTGGTATTTAAACTATATCCGGTAGTAAAATTTTCAACTTCTTACCATCAGAAGACATCAGTTCATCTATGATGTCTCCACTAATAGATCCTGTTGGAAACAGAAATGTAATAGAGGCATTTAAGTTTTAATAGTGATAGTCACATTAATAGTGTGGTGGGCAGAATAAAGGTAACAAAGGTACTAGAACATGGAAAAGACAAATCTCATGAGTACCTACTACTTTCTTGGCACCAAACTGAAGACACAGAGGCAGAGTGTCTCCATTCTTCTAAAAGTTAGTCTGTGTCACAAGAGTGATATAATTCTACTGACTCGACAACACTTCATTTCTCCTGTTCATTTTATCTCTCTATCTTATACATCAAAACTTACTTTGCCTAAACAGTTATTTCTCATATCTGCTGATTATTTTTTTCCTATCCCCCTTGGTAGCACCCTATTCTACCCTTAATGTTCTCTCCACTGCTCTAACTGTAAACATCTAGTTTTCTGTCTCTGAAGCTCCTGAAAGGCTACCTTTGGATTTCCAAAAGTACAGTTTCCAAGTCCCCCCACTCCCATGTTCATCGCTGCATAACTCTCACTTCTACTTCCCCATGTACAAATCTTAACAGATTTATTAGCTAGCATTTTCATCTGATGCTCAAAAAGTCTAATGTGTCCCCAAGCGTTTTCTTTATACTGAATGATACACAGAAAATACTCAATTTTCTTAAGTTTGCTGTTGTATTTTTAAAAATTTTGGTGGAAACCAAAAGTATCAACTGGGTTTAATCTAAAGCATATAGTTTTTTTGCCTTATATGTTCCAATTAAATTGAAATTAATTAGTACTTTCTTAAAGACTATACTTTCTCTTCTGCAGCTCTTTAGCTATAATATAAAAATACAGAAAGCAGCAAGATATACATAGGCAACACAGAGTTTAAAAACTGACCCGTGTCAAAGTAAAATCTTTCTAGTTTCATTATTATTATGAAATCTTGAAGTGGAAGCAATGAAGTATTCCATTAGGAAACAATACAAGTTATATATAATACAGCTTTCAACGTCTGCAGTGACATTTGTATTTGCTCAGAAAAAAAGTTCTAAACATTGTAACTGAATAAATTTTTCTGTAATGTATACACACACACACACACACACACACACACACACACACACACGCACGCGCGTATATGTCTAGTAATACAGAAAGGATATGCTTAAAGTGACAGGCATATAGACTATAGAGGATACCACATGGAGTAAGATTATTTTGCCTCAGATATAAGAAGTGACAAATTCAGAATAGCTCTCTGAACTGTTTCATATAGTATTCATGTTTTCATGTGAAGTTTTTAGACCAAAGCCTCTCTACCAACCTGAAGATATTTCTGTAGCTGGTGTCTGCTGGAAAGTCTGGCTTCTTTCAGAAACATGTTGCTCAGGCAGGTTTTGAGCAGCCATGGTGGATTTCTGTGGAGTCACCGAAGTTGAGGAATGGGAGGAAGGCTGTGTGAGGTCATCAGGTGGGGGGACAGGAAAAACCACTGGCTTAGATGAACTGGATTCTTTATTTATAAGTAGCACATGGATAGGTCCTGAGTGACTCTTCAAATTTATATGGTATTTCTTTTGTCCATTCTGTCCCTTTGAAGTTATTGGGTATAAACAAGCAAGTATTAATCATGGCTAGCTAACTTGAAAGATTAAAGCAAAGACTAGCAAAGCGATCACGATCTAACACCTAAATTCACATAACAAAGTCACATGAAAATCTGACCAAAAGAACAGGAATTCTAAGGTCTGTAAGTCACTTGTGCCTAAATGGCAAATTTTGCTCAAATGGTAATTATCTAAGAAGTAGTTGTAGAATTCTAAACAATCAACCTGTCCCATCCTTTCCCCCTTCCCTTCTATTTATTCCTGTCCCACACGTTCATCACTACTTGATAGCCTTTTACTACGTTGTCCAGGTTGGCTTCAAACCTCAGTCTCTCACATGCTGGGATGATTACGACACGGATACAATGCCATTCACTTCACTGTCTGTGGTGTTATCTGGTGGTGCTCAGTAATGTTCTGTAACTTCTCCACATGTATGAACTCCAATCTGAAGTAAGCTACCACGACTGGTAATCTCAACATCCTGTTTGAATTTACAAATTTCACAAACCAAAACCTTTCCACCCATCAAGCAAAGGACAACTGACTTGATTTCCTACATAGATAAGAAAAGTTTTTTCAAAAAGGTAATTTTGCTTCTTGAGGCTTTAACAAATAATGTAAATTCCTAAATACTTCAAGATTAGGGGAGAAGGGAAGTACAGATTTCATTCAGCCACTTTTACCAAAGTACTGAAGATGTTCAAATTTAGATATCAATGTTTTTAGGTATATATCTTAATAGCAATAACTCAAAAATGTTCAAACTCTAATAGTTTTGTTTGTCTCAAAAACCACATTTGTCTCTCATAAGATGGTAGATCTACTTTGTTTCCACTTGTATAACAGCTATGCTACATACCATTTCTGGAATAGGTACTTCCAGCTGTGTACCAGAAGGTGCCTGAATGGCCAACAGTGTATCACCTGGCAAAATAAATAAATACTTAACTGTAAGAATGCTGTAGATCATAAGAGATTTAAGAATGGAAGATCGGAAATCAGAAGTGTAGATTTGGTCCCAGGATACTAGGTTAGGTGGTGCAAGTTTTTAATCTCAGCACTTGGGAGGTGAAGGCAGGAGAATTAAGAATCCCCAGGATAACCTTTGCTAAACAGTGAGTTTTAGGCCACCATGGGCTACTTGAGAATTTATCTAAAAAATACAGAAAGACAAATACAGGGTGGAGGTGTTTCTCATTTGGTAGAAGGCCAGCCTACTAAAAAAAGCCTTGGGTTGGGTTCTATCCCCAACACCAATTAGGTCATAAGTCATGGGTCATGGTCATGGCACATGCCTGTAATTCCAGCACAAAGGGGAAGAGGCAGGATGAACCAGAAGGTCATCCTTGGCTATACAAAGAGTTTGAGGCCAACCTGAGACCTTGTCTTAAAAAAAAAAAAATCAGAAACCTAGGCCCAATGACATCAGATTCAATAAAATGAAGGCCATAACAGGCTGCTACACTCTGCACATGAAACGAAGACACATCAGCTCATAAAGACATTCTTAGACTTAACTGCTATTCTCACTACAATTTTCAGATCCTTATTTTCTTTTACTTGATGTTCTGTATATTCTGAGACTACAACCCTTTAGTCTCTTAAAGCAGTCAAACCATTGAAACAAAAGAACACTAGAGACTAGGTATAATAGAGTAACAAGTCACCCTTAAGTCAACTTATTTTGAAGCCATATATTACAGAGCTTTTATGCAATTTCTGATTTGTAAAGCTTTCCTCAAACTTCATTAAAATACATAAAAACTGCTGGTAAAATAGGACAAGGCCATTTGTATTTCCAACAGTCTTTTCATTGAAATTCAGTTTGTATTTGAAATGATAACTTGGCCAATTGATTACTGTGGATGGGCAATCCGCAAGCTATCCTTTTAGAAAACCTGCATAATATAAACAAGCACAAAGTTTTATTTCACAATTTTGGATGTAGTGTCCTTCACCTTAGTTAATATATCACACTGTCATTTCAAGCAGTAAACGTGGCACAGGATTAGAAACAAGATTATAAAATAGATTCACCTAACTTTGCTCACCAGGTTTCACCTATGACTACTACCTACTGTTAGTTTCATGACAATACTTACATTTCACATTCCCTGTATCTAGCTTAAGCCTTGTTATTTACTGTGACCTTCAAAAGTCTGCTAAATCCTGCTGATTTAAGATCCTTGTCCCTTGGTTGCCCTGCCCTCCCACACATGAAATAAAAGCAGTGAAAAAGGTTACTGCCATGAAAAGAAAAACAGAAGCAGCCTATCAACACGCCACTGTAGAGAAAGGCAAAAACATTCCCAACTCCTGAAAATACTGACAGGCTGAGTATATGGGGAATTGTGAGAATCTATAGGTTGTTCAAAAAATATAGCATAATTATAATATAATATAAATATATATAATATAGGTCCATAATTATAGGAAGCAAATCTCTGAACTAGAGGCCAGTCTGGTCTACACAGACAAACCCTATCTCCAAAAACCAAAAATAAATAAGAATAAAAAGTTATAAAAACAGGCTGACAGTACTTACCATTAAAGCAACTGCAGATGTCTTCATGAGTTACGTAAGAAAACGTACTGTCATAAGAGTTAAGGAACAACATTTATATCAAGGTCTACACACTATACCTAAATGCCAAACTGAAATTCAATGAATGAAAAGTGCTGCAACATGGTCACACAGACAAAATACAATCCTTTAAGTAGTGATTCTGGTTCATGACTTCTGAGGGATGGAAATGGTATGGAAAATGGTATTTTCCATCATCATGACTTTATGATGGAAAATGGTTTCTCACACACACACACACACACACACACACACACACACACACACACACGGGGTGTGTGTACACATAGAATGGATGGGAGAAAGCATTAACACTGGTGGAGAGCAGGCTCAATTTTCTTGGATAACTACTTATCTTTTATTTGAATTAAATGGCTACAGAAAGAGGCTCGTAGCTCCTAGAGACAAAGGTGTCACAGACCATATGGGAAATAGAACAGTGTGATTAGAGACATGAGAGAGCATTAGTCCAGAGCTGTTGTTAGGATCTTCATATAAAAAGCAAGGTGGAGAAGGAAAAACATTTCAGAAGTGGTTACTTTGAATAATTTTGACCAGTTCCTTACTATAAGATCCTAGGTTACCTGCCCCTGGATGAGAAAGGCATAGGATTACTGCATCTTGTATGTGGTCAGATGGAGGCTCATATGGTTTAGAACTAAATAGTCTACTCCCACAATTCTGCTCCTGGATGATCCCTTGTCGATTCTAAGAATTGGCAAAATAGAGACTTGGGCATGGTCAAAATCTTACAAAGTTATAAAACATGGCAACAAATTCTAGATCACTTCAGTAGTTTCTGAATCTTTGGGTTTCACAGAACACAGCTTGAAAATTCCCACTAGTCTAACATGAGTTTGAAGCTTTGCCCCCTCCCCACACACACACAAAATTAACAAGACAATATAAGGAATGCATTGTATACCTTACTCAAATATTTCTGTGAGGTGAGTAAAGATAAATTGCAAATTTTTCAAAAAATTACAGGGGGTAAGCAGCCAGGGGATCATGGCACATGCCTTTAATCCAGCATTTGGGAGGCAGAGGCAAGACTTCAAGTCCAGCCTGGTCTACATAGTAACATCCAGGATAGCAAGGGCTACAGAGAGAAACTTTGTATTAAAAACTCAACAAAACAAACAAAAAGTATGGGTAAACAAGCACACAAAGGAAATCTCCAGGTGTCTAAGGAAAGACTGCCATGTGTAAAGAACACACTGACCACATCACAATAATCATTCTTGGGGTAGTATTAGGCAGAAGCTGCATGGACTATAAATTTATGATATTCCTTTAAACTCAAATTAATTTTTCAAAACTGAAAGCTACTCAGTTCTTACTGCCTCAGAACTGAACGTAATTATTTAAGGAACCTTACAATAATAATATTCACAGACCTCTGCGCTAAGCTACAATACTTCATCCTGTATGTTAATACATACAACTTAAAATGATAGTATGTTAAAAATACTAGTCTATGAGGCATCCCAATGATCTGCTGCACTCAGGGCATCTGGTAAGGACCCTACCTAAGTCCCACAGCTGACGCAGGGGGCCTAATGGACTCCGGACCTATCAACCCTCAAAACTCCTGTCCACCAAATTCCACTCCCCTTCAGGCCAGTCCTTTCTTCTGGGACAGACTGCTAGTTAGTCTGCTCCCTTGAAGACACCACAGACTGAGGCATCCCAGGAGACCTGCTGCACACAGGGCAACTAAGCAACTGATCACCAGCTTGTCTGCTCCCCTGAAGACACCACAGCTTAAAGGCATCCCAGGAGTCCCTGTGCACACAGCCCAACTGGCACCACAGTCTGAAGACCTCCCAGGGTCTCCACAGCATGCAGGGTAACTGACCCAACAGACTGAAAAGCCTCTCTGGAGTTCTGCTACACAGGGAAACAGAAACCACAGTTTGTAGGCTCCCCCGGAGAAGAGCTTCACAGCTCCTCTGAAGACGAACAGTCTGAAAGCCTCCCAGGAGATCTGCCACAGCTAAGGCAACAGATCAGCAGCTCCTCTGCCCCTCTGAAGACCCCACAGTCAGGAGAGCCAACAGGATACCTGAAGCAACCTAGGGACAAAAGAGGCAGACTCCAGACAGAGTCACTCAGACCAGCAAATACCAGAGATAAACAAATGGTGAGAAGCAAGGGCAAGACCAAAAGCAACAGAAGCCAATATATGGGCATCATCAGAACCCAATTCTCCCATCATAACAATCCCTGAATACACCAACACACCTGAAAATCAGGAAGCTGACCTAAAATCCTATCATGAAGATAATAGAGTCCTTTAAGGAAGATACAAATAATTCACTTAAAGAAATACAGGAGAACACAGGTAAACAGGTAGAAGCCCTTAAAGAGGAAACAAATAAAATCCTTAAAGAAATGAAGGGACTGAGGTAGCAAAATAAAACTCCATTTTGTTTTTAAGACTCCATTCTAAGTTAACTTGTCCTAGAGAGGCATGGGCTCCTCCCCTGAGGTCTGAGAAAAATCACGAAATGTCCCTGGCAGTTGTAAAATAGCCACAGCAGCTGCAGCTAGCTGGTAACAACAGAGTGGGCTAAGAAAACAAAAGTCTTTCCCAGGTCAAGATGTTCCTTTTTGATGTATGCTTGCTCCTTGTGGATGAACCAGGTACTGTAAGCCAAGTAGACTAACATTAAAGACTAACATTCCTTTACCCTCTCATGCAATGCCAAGGATTGGAAACCCTCACTTGCAGTTTTTTCTTTTATAAAGACCTGGAGGTTCACTCTCTTTCCTGTTCCACCAGGAGGGTTGGTGGCCCAAGCTCGAGCTGCAATAAAGACCCTCATATGCTTACATTGGTGATATGATTTCTGGTGGTCTCTTTGGGGTTGTTTTACAATCTAGGCATAACAGAAATAAAGGAAAAGACAATCAAACAGGTGAAGGAATTGAATAAAGCAGTCCAAGATCTAGAAGTGGAAGTAGAAACAATAAAGAAAACACAAATGGAGGCAACCTTGAAAATGGAAAACCTAGGAAAGAGGTCAGGAATTACAGATATAAGAATCAGCAACAGACAACAAGAAATAAAAGAGAGAATCTCAGGTGTAGTAGACACCCTAGAAGAGATTGACACAACTGCCAAAGAAAATTCAAAACATAAAAAACTCCTAACCCAAAACATCCAGGAAATTCAGGACACAATGAAAAGACCAAATTTAAGAATAACTGCAATAGAGGAGAACGAAGATTCCCAGCTCAAAGGACCTGAAAATGTCTTCAACAAAATCATAAAAGAAAATTTCCCCAACCTAAAGAAAGAAATAGACGTAAAAGTACAAGAAGCCTATAGAACACCAAATAAATGGGACCAGAAAAGAAAATCCTCTTGTCACATAATAATCAAAACCCTTAAAGCACAGAATAATGAAAGAATATTAAAAGTTGCAAGGGAAAAGGGTCAAGTAACATACAGAGATAGACCTATCAGAATCACACCAAACTTCTCAACAGAGACTATGAAAGTCAGAAGATCCTGGTCAGAGGTCATGCAGACTCTAGGAGAACACAAATACCAGCCCAGGCTACTATATCCAGTAAAACTCTGAATCAACATAGATGGAGAAACCAAAATATTCCAGAACAAAATCAAATTCAAACTGTATCTATGTACCAATCCAGCCCTACAGAGGATTCTAGAAGAAAAACTTCAACACAAGAAAGGAACCTACAAAGAAAAGACAAGATATTAATCATCTCACAACAAAGCCACATGCACATAATGCCACCTACAAAAGCAAACATAACAGGAACTAACTTTAACCTCTCAATATTAATGGACTCAATTCACCTATAAAAAGACATAAGCTAACAGTCTGGATATGTAAACAGGATCCAGCATTTTGCTGCATACAGGAAACATACCTCAATAACAAAGACAGACACTATCTCTGAGTAAAAAAGATGGAGAAAGGTCGTCCAAGCAAATGGTCAGAAGAAACAACTTAGAGCTGCTAATCTAATATCCAATAAAACAGTCTTTCAACCAAAAGTTATCAAGCATGATAAGGAAGGATATTTCATATTTATTAAAGGGAAAATCCACCAAGAGAAAGTCTCAATTCTGAACATGTATGCTCCAAATGCAAGGGCACCCACATTCATAAAAGAAACTTTACTAAAGCTCAAAACACACATTAAACCCCAAACAATAATAGAGGGAGAATTTAACACCCCACTCTCACTAATGGGCAGGTCATTGAAACAAAAACTAAACAGAGACACAGTGAAACTAATAGAGGTTATGAACAAAATGGATTTCACCCTAAAACAAAAAATACACTTTTTTCTCAGCAATGCATGGTACCTTCCCCTAAACCACCCATATAATTGGTCAAAAAACAACCCTCAAATAATACACAAAGACTGAAATAATACAATGCATCCTATCACATCACCATGGCCTAAAGCCAACAACAGCAAAAACAACAAAAATAATATACATGGAAACTGAACCACTCTCTACTCAATGATCAGGGAACAAATAAAGAAATTAAAGACCTCCTGGAATTCAATGAAAATGTTGACATAACATACCCAAACTTATGAAATACAATGAAAGCAGTGCTAAGAGGAGAATTCATAGCACTAAGTGTCCTAGTAAAGAGACTGGAGAGATCTTACACTAGCAACTTAACAGCACACCTGAGAGCTCTAGAACAAAAAGAAGCAAACACTCTCAAGAGGAGTAGAGGGCAGGAAATAGTCAAACTTAGGCCGAAATCAATCAAATAAAAAGAAAGAGAACAATACAAAGAATCAACAAAACCATAAGCTGGTTCTTTGAGAGAATCAACAAAATAGATAAACTCCTAGCCAAACTAACTAAAGGGCCTAGAGGCAGTATTCAAATTAATAAAATCAGAAATGAAAAGGGAGACATAACAACAGAAACAGAGGAAATTCAAAAAATTATCAGATCCTACACAAAAGCCTATACTCAACAAAACTGAAAAATCTAGATGAAATGGATGGTTTTCTAGACAGATACCACATATCAAAGCTAAATCAAGAGCCAGTAAACTATCTAAGCAGGTCTGTGAGAAGCCATGGCAAGGCCTTACTCTTGACAAACACTCACCCTTGGCTCTCCTGTCTACTATTCCTCTTTCTGCTTACCTTCTATGATTCACTTGTCAGTTCTCAGAACTTCAAACAAGGCCTCATAACAACTCACCTTAGTAACCCTTTCTCCTGATCTCTAGATTTAGCCAACATCCTGCTAGATAGATGTTTTTAAAACCCCTGGTAACAGAAAGGCTTTGTGAGAATAACTTAGTTAGACCCTGCAGCTGCAGCTAACTTCCTCCACCTACAAAGCCCTCTTTCCTTTCTTACCCCTCCCCATATCCTGTTTTTAGAGTATATAACCCCTGTGAACAATAAAAATTTTGCTAGCTTGATCAGACTTCTTGACTTGCTGTGCCTCCTTATTTTCTCTCACATCTCAGTCCTTTCCACAGGGTCTAAGCGTCCCACTCGATTGTCCAGCTGGCCTGGACACAGGCCCATATTCCATACGGAAACAGAAGTCATTAAAAACCTTCCAACCAAAAAAGCTCAGGGCCAGACAGATTTAGTGCAGAATTCTACCAAACTTTCAAAGAAGGTCTAATATAAATATTCCTCAAACTATTCCATAAAATAGAAAAAGGAACACTACCTAATTCATTCTGTAAAGCCACAATTACTCTGACACCTAAACCACACAAGGACTCAAGCAAAAAAGAGAACTTCAGACCAATTTCACTTATGAATATCCATACAAAAATATTCAATAAAATTCTTGCAAACCAAATCTAAGAACACATCAAAACAATCATCCACCATGATCAAGTAGGCTTTATTCCAGGAATGCAAGGTTGGTTCAATATGTGAAAATCCATTAACATAATCCACTACATAAACAAACTCAAAAACAAATCACATGATCATCTTACATGCAGAAAAAGCCTTTGACAAAATACACACCCCTTTATGTTAAAAGTATTGGAGAGATCAGGAATTCAAGGCCCATAATTGAATATAATAAAAGCAATTTACTGCAAACCAACAGCCAATATCAAAATTAAATGGAGAGATACATGAAGCAATCCCACTAAAATCAGGGCCAAGACAAGGACGTCCACTCTCCCCATATCTATTCAATATAGTACTCAAAGTGCTACCTCGAACAATAAGTCAACAAAAAGAGATCAAGGGGATACAAACTGGCAACGAAGAAATAAAGGTATCACTATTTGCAGATGATATGATAATATACATAAGCAACCCCAGAAATTCTACCGGAGAACTTCTCCAGCTGATATTCAGCAAAGTGGCTGGATATAAAATTAACTCAAATAAATTAGTAGCCTTCCTTTATACAAATGATAAACAGGCTCAGAAAGAAATTAGGGAAACAATTCCCTTCACAATAGCCACAAATAATATATCTTGGTGTGATTCTAACCAAGCAAGTGAAAGATCTATATGACAATACCTTCAAGCCTCTCAAGAAAAAAATCCAAGAAGATCTCAGAGAATGGAGAGATCTCTCATGCTCATGGATTGGCAGAATTAACATAGAAAAAATGGCCATCCTACCAAAGACAATCTACAGTTTCAATGCAATCCCCATCAAAATGCCAACACAATTCTTTAATGACATGGAAAAAGTAATTCTCAACTTCATCTGGAAAGGCAAAAAAAAAAACCAGAATAGCGAAAACAATTCTGAAAAGAACTGTTGGGAGAATCACCATCCCTGATCTCAAGCTTTTCTACAGAGCAATAGTGAAAAAAATGCATAGTATTGGTACAGAGACAAACACGTTGATCAATGGAATAGTATTGAAGACCGAGAAATAAAACCACACACTTATGGACACTTGATCTTTGACAAAAAAAGCTCAAAATATACAATGGAAAAAAAGAAAGCATCTTCAATAAATGGTGCTGGTCTAAGTGGCTGTTCTGTATGTATAAAAATGAAAATAGACCCATACTTGTCACCTTGCATAAAGCTCAAGTCCAAGTGGATCAAGGACCTCAGCATAAAACCAGATACACTGAATCTAATAGAAGAGAAAGTGGGAAAGAGCCTTGGAATCATTGACTTCCCAGGTAGGGGGATTTCCTAAACAGAACTCCAAAGACTCATGCTCTAAGATCAAGAATTGATAAACGGGATATCATGAAACTGGAAAGGAAATAGTCAATAGGACAAATCGGCAACCTACAGATTGGGGAAAAATATTCACTAACCCCACATCCAATAGAGGGCTAATATCTAAAATATATAAAGAACTCAAGAAGCTAACTGACCAAAAAAACCAAACAACCCAATCAAAAAATGGAATATAGAACTAAACAGAGAATTTACAACAGGGGAATTTCAAATAGCTGAGAAGCACTTAAAGAAATGTTCAAAGTCCTTAGTGATCAGAGAAATGCAAATCAAAAGGAACCTGAGATTCCACCTTACACCAATCAGAATGGCTAAGATCAAAACCTCAGGTGACAGAACATGTTGGCAAAGATGTGGAGAAAAAGAAACACTCCTCTTTTGCTGGTAGGATTGTAAACTGGTACAACTACCCTGGAAATCAGAAACCTCAGAAAATTGGAAATAGATCTACCTGAAGACCCAGCTATACCACTCTTGCGAATATACCCAAAAGATGCTCCATCATGCCACAGGGGCACGTGTTCCACTATGTTCACAGCAGCCTTATTTGTGATAGCCAGAAGCTGGAAACAATCCAGAAGTCCCATGATAGAAGAATGGATACAGAAAATGTGGTTCACCTACACAATGGAATACTATTGAACGATTAAGAACAAGGACATCATGAGTTTTGCAGGCAAATGGATAGAACTAGGAAATATCATCCTGAGTGAGGTAACTCAGACCCAAAGGGGCATGCATGGTATGAACTCCAAAAAAAAAAAAAAAGAAAGAAAGAGAAGTACAGATTACCTAAAATACAGTCCACAAAACTCAAAAAGGTCAACAAGCTGAAGGACCCAAATGAGGATGCCTCAGTCCCAGTTGGGAGACAGAAGAAAGGAATCACAAGTTAGGAGGGAGGGAAGGACCTGGGAGGGAAAAGGAGATGGGGGGAGAGGTTAGGAGAAGAGGGAAATATGATCAGGTATTGGGTAGGGGAAAAGTACTGAAGCCCTGATGGCCAGCAGAAAAAATAGAAACAGATAATCTCAGGAGGTAGGAGGTGAGAGGTACCCACCCTCCAGGAAGTACCAGAGACCTGGGAGGTGAAAGACTCTCAGGACTCAAAGGAAAGTACCATAGATGAAATGCCCTACAGTGAGGAGAGGAAATTTGTAGAGCCTACCTTCCGCAGAAAGACAGGGCATCAAGTGAAGGATGGGGTTGCCATCCTACTGTCAAAACGCTGACCAGTAATTGTTCCTGTCTCAAAGAACTGCAGGGACAAAAATGGGGAAGAACCTGGAGGAAAAAAGGAGGTCTAGTGATATGCCCAAAGGGGATCCAGTTCAAGAGGAAGCCCCTAGGCCTGACACTATTACTGAGGCGAGGGAGTGCTCACAAAAAGGGACCTATCATGACTGCCCTCAGAAAGACCCAACAAGCAGCTTGAAAGAGTCATATGCAGATATTTGCAATCAACCAATGGAAAGAAGCTGTTGACCCCTATGGTTGAATTAAGAAAAGGCTGAAAGAAGCTGAGGAGGGTGACCCTGTGCTCGGACAGCAGTCTCAATTAATCTGGACGCCCGTGATCTCTCAGACACTGGACTACCAATCAGGCAGCATACACAAGCTGATATTGTAGAGTGAAAAATTATAAAGACCATTTTATAAAATATATACAGGCTCACTAGTTCCAAGAAGGCAGAACTGAATGTAAAATTTCAGGCCTTCACTGCCCTGGGATACATCCCTGGAAGAGTATTAACATTCCTCAAGCCTCAGGGAAAAGAACCCACCTGTGGGTGGGGAAGGCCCAAAGCAGGAAGACACATTCCTGACCACAAAAAAAGTCATCTGGGTGGTTCCAAGAACTAATTAACTTTCCACTGTTCTTGGTTACCCCTCCCCCCACTTGAGGTCTTCCCAGTGTTATAGCCTATTGTTCAAAATTTGTAATGCAGCCAATCATGTGTAAATTTTCCCGCTCTCCCCAACCCCTATCTATAAATATCCCAAACATCCTGGGGGCAGGGTCGAAGCCTCTACCCACTGCGTGAGATACTTTAGACACGAGGGCCCTTGTAATTAAACTACCTTTTGCAATTGCATCAAGAAGGTCTCTCATGTGCCCTTGGGTGGGCGCTGATCCGGATTTGAGTGAGGGTCTCTCTTTGGGGACCTTTCAGCATGAGGCCCCCAACACATATATACAGCAGAGGACTTCTTGGGTCTGGGTTTAGTCAGAGAAGATTTACCTAACCCTCAAGAGACTGGAGGTCCCAGAGAATTCAGAGATCTGGTGGGGTGGAGCTTGGGGAGTGGGGTCATTCTCATGGAGATAGGGGGTGGGGAGGAAGTATGGGATGGGGAACAGTCAGAGGGTGAACCAGGATGGGGATAAAATCTGGAGTGAAAAAAAAAAAAGATTAAATAAAATTTGAAAATAAATTTAAATCTAACCTAAAAAAATAGTAAAATTTTAAACCTCTTATCCTAAAATAATAACATACTAGTCTAAGTTATTAGAAAATTATAAAATGCTATATTCGTTTGTAAAACTTAACTGCATAAGCACTTGAGGTTAAAGAACCACTGTATATACACATTATACAGCTTATATATGTAACTTACTCAGAAGGATATCTGTTATTAATGGAGTCTTCCATCACATTTTTGATGCTTTGCTGTAGCCACAACTTCTGCTGGTCAAGTTCTTTTTCCTTCAATTCCAGATCTTCAATTTCAGCTTTAAGACATCTTAATCTATCTATAACTTCTTTAGTATTACAGCCAGCACCTACACCCCTTACAGGCATGAGAATAAATACTCAATCAGACACTCATTTAATATCATTTCATTTTTGTAGTAAAAAAACTGACCTATAGGTTAATCAAAATGAGTTTACACTCTTCTGAAAATCAAACATTAAAAACCTTACAAAATTTAAACACCAAAGCTCTAAACTCACTTTTTGGAAATTTTACTGACAGGGATCTAGAGAAATGGCTCAGCAGTTAAGAGCACTGCCTGCTCTTCCAGAAGACACAGGTTCTATTCCCAGCACCCGCAATGACAACTTAACAACTATCTGTCACAAAATCTGGCATCCTCACACAGACATACATATACATGCAAGCAAAATACCAATGCCCATATTAATAAATAAATTGTATCAGTTCTAATAGTTAAATTTAAAAACCTCCTAATGTACAATAAATAAGGTGCTGGTAAAGTTAACTATAACTTCTGGTATTTGGGCAGAATTCTAACAAAGAAAAAAAACACTAAGGCCAAAGGAAGTACTTTTAAAAACAACTTATTTGTCATAAGCAAGCAACCATATAGCTAATACTTCAAATAGTGCAGAGGGCAAGAAACATCCAACATACAATGGACAGAGAGGCTGGGCCAAAGGTCTGTCCGGGTAAGACAGGTCTTATGTGATCACAGGACTAAAACTGAGCATTTGCAAAAAAGAAAAGTTTAAAGTTTGATTTTTGTCAGGGACAGGGTTTGAGTAAGGTTTGTGACTTACTTCCACTGGATACTGTTCTTTGATTTTTTTTCAATTAGATCAATTCCCTCTAAGACGTTGGTGATATCATAAATTCTTCGCTTTTGCCTCACAGCCAAAGTATCTGCAGCCTGTTTAAGACAATGAGAACAAAGAAAGCATAGTAGTCAGTATGTCTATATTTTAAAGTCAAAGAGAATGTTGACTGTCAGGGTCACTACATGAGTCTAATCCCAAATCCGACCCACTCAGTGTCTTAAGAACAATAGCTCGGTATATTTGAAGCACTTGCAGACTTTGCCAATACCAGAGAAATTACTCCACCTAAACACTAGCAGATGTTGGAGAGAAGAAAAAAAATTAAGTTCATAGCCACAAAAATAAGACAGCATAGTAATTCCTTGTCAATTTATGTACTAAGCTTAGGAAGAACTACTAATTTTCAGTCTTTGTCACTTTCTATTTCTCTATTCAGAAGAATCTCATCAAAAGACAGCCTTATATATATATTTAAGGTCCATATATCTGGACCATTTGGCAATTAAGAAATAGAGGGATTCAAAATTATATATACAAATTATGAAGCTATTTAATAGTAATTTGTATTTTATAAGCTCATAACAAAGCATGGATGAATTATTTCATCCCAACAGCATTAAATTAGTAAGAAATAAAAATATGTAACATAGTTGTGGTCCTAGCAATGCTTTACAAAATCTTGGTAGTTTTTTCCCTAGAAGTCTAGAGAAGGTTAGAGTAACAAAATATTGACATGATGGAAGTCAGGAACTTAACCTTAGAGACTGTAATAACCAAAAGGAGATCGATCACTGGACAAAAGAGCATAGACCATGGAAGAGAGGCCAAAGTTATAAGGGAGGCACAAGCTAGATATCAAGTGGACTGTCTTCAGGTAACAGACATCTGAGGAACAGGTGGAATCCACAAGATCCACCTAACATGGGAACAAAGTGTGTGAAAAACAAAGAGCAATGACACAATGTGCCATGCATGCAGGAACAGTGGAGCCAAAGAAAGGGAGTGAAGAATGAACTTGCCATGCACTGGAGCTAGGCAAATCTCAGACATCACTTGAATACAACTGTTCTGTCAGGGGGAGGGGGATCTCATGGAGAAGTGTAGAGAGCCGACAGCATTCGTCATTACAAGATGGCGCTGGCATCTGGCTCCCGTGGGTAAACAAGTAAATTGCGCATGTGCAAGTGGTGAAAGCGCGCCAAGTCACTGCCCAGCCCGGGGCGTCATACGGGGTTTTGAGGAAGCAGCCAATCAGATATGTCCACGCCACCCTAGGGTGTATATGAAGCAGCGCCATCTTGGGTCTCTCTCTCTTCCTCCTTTCATCGCAATAAACACTTGCTGCAGAAGGATCCTGGTGCCCGAGTGCGTTCTTGCCGGCGAGACGATTGCGCGGGGCACAGAGAAGCTTTAAGAACAGAAGGAAAGATAGTGTATACAATGTCTTTCAAGGGTCTTGCTGCAACAAGGAACAGAGATGGGAGGCCATAACTACAGGAGTTGTCTGGTCTCAAGTTTTTTTTCTCTTTTAAAGATAGGTGCTATTTCAACTCATATGCTGATGGGGCTAATCTGACAAAGAGAGGTAATAACACAGAAGGAAGTCAGTAACTAAGGAGATTGTTATGAAGCAGAGAGAAGGCATATTAGTAATAGCCTAGCTCTGGACTAAGTGTAAATACAGATACATAGTAGACAAAATAGAGCAGATATTTCCTTCCTACTATGTCTGATTTTCTCATCAGCTTTGGAGTGGAGGGACAGGAGGAGAGGAGAAAGTGAAATACTGACATAAAATAGTGGACAGTGCACAAGGAGTACTAGACAGTACTACTGCCCTTCAGAGTTAGTGTCCTGAATTTAAAGAGATCCTTAATCTATTAGTTATTTTTCTGATGCTGTGATAAAACACCATGACCAAAGCAACTTAAAGAAGGGTTTATTTTGGTTTATGGTTCCAAAGGGATAATAAGAGTACATCATGGCAGGGAGGCATGGCAGCAGGCAGGTACACTGGCCAGAGCAGAAAGCTGAGGGTTCACATCTTCAAACACAATCTTCAAGTAGAGATCACAAATAACAGTGGCAGAAGCCCTCCTTTTCCTTTCATACTTCCAGCAGTAATGTACTTCCTCCAACAAGGCCACTCCCCCTTAGCTTCCCAAACAGTGCCACCAACTGAGGGGCCAAGTGCTCAAATATCTAAGCCTTTAAGGGTTATTCTCATTCAAATTACATGTGACATCACTGCATTTTCTCTAGTCCTCAAACTGCTCAGGTGTACCAAGTTGCTGGGCAGGGATTAGAATCACCACCCTCATCTCAACTTTCTATACTATAGCATTGGTTTTATTTTAAAAAAATTACATTTTGTACAGTGGGATTTGATAGCCAAAATAAGTCTCCTTAGTTACTGACTTCCTTCTGTGTTATTACCTCTTTATAGCCAAAACTATAAAGAAAGCCACAAAAGTTGCATCTATTACACAACTCAGTTTACAGTAAAAATAAGCAAACCCTAAGAAAATCCTTTTGAATAAAACTATCTCCCTTTTAAATATTAGTTTTTTTTTAAGACTGTCTCACAAATGAGAAGCAAATATTATCTACAGACAGAATAATATTCAAATTTGAAAAGCTGTTACCAGGTAGGCAGGCAAAATAATAAACTAGAACAGATATGGCAAGGTCTAAGTGCCACAATGTTCCATTTAAAGGGGTGTCACCTAAAAATGAGTTCAGACAACTTCCTATACTTCAGATTCTCTACCTACAAGGCAAGTTCTTTATTCTCTTCTCAGTCTCAATAGTTAACAAATATGCATACAATACATGATTGAGATTAAGAAATTTACTTTGAGATAGGAGCCATAACTCAAAATCAAAGTATCCTAACAGCAATGCTGAATAAAATCAAGGAAATTTCACCAAAAACGATGAGGAGGGCTGAAGTAATGGCTCAGCAGTTAAGAGTGCTTGCTGCTCTTTGAGAGGACCTCAGTTTAATTCCTAGCACCCATGTGGGACAGTTCACAATGCCCTCTGCTGACCCCCACAGACACAGACACTCACACAGACAAAAAAGTAAGAAAAAATAAATCTCAAAGTATTAAGGCAAAAGGATCTCAAGGGACATACCAAGAAGGGCTAGAAGATATTTTAATAATAATAAAAACTTTAACACTTCAGACATGGCACATGACATTTTATATTCATCCATTTCCTTAGTTAACTATTGCCTAATTTCAAACTCATAATTAATATATAAAATATTTAATTTTCAACTTAAAGCAATAGGGTAACTGTAACAAAACTCTACAGATACTATGTGTTGAAAAACGCCACTCCTAAATTCACCTTCAGTAGCTAAGTGACAGTGGCATGTCGTCATTGGTCACTAAAATGCAACACATTTCCACTGTTGCCATGAGGTGGAGATTTTCCCTATGCACATATGCTATACCCCTTATAAAAAGCCAGTGCCTTCTTTTCCTGCTCTTCCCCCTCCACCCTCACTCACAGGCAGCCTCTGCATACCTAACTCCCCCTATAAACCCGTTCTGTGAGATCTGTTGCACGGTGTGGTCTCTTTGCAGCACACCTTTGCTCTGACTTACCAACATACTTCTGGAGGTAAATCATAACACTGCCTAAGGTAAAGCTCACAATGACTCTGCAAAGCAGATGTTCTAATTTTATAGAAAAGCTCAAAGGATAAAGAATAACGACATTATTTTTGACAATATAATGACAATGTTTGACAATCCTTATTTATGAAACAAACTTGTGAACCAAGTTTTATGCAGTTTAAAATATTTTAAATAATTTGTATATATGAATTCAGTTATATCCTTGTACTGAACAGAGAATTCAATACATCTTGTCTACAGGTTCCATAAAGAGAAGACTAAAAAAATGGCATAAAAGCAGAAATTTTATTTCTATTTTTTGCTTACTGAAAAAAGCATATATACTTAAGTTTATGCCTATGCTGACAATATCTCATAGAATAGTGTATAAAACATTAAACAACGGAAGCCGAAGAAGTAGCTTAGGCCTTAAGAAAAGCACTTGTTGTTCTTCCAGAAGATCTGGGTTTGGTTCCTAGCATCCACAAAGAAGATAACAAGCAGGGTAAGTCCAGTTCCAAGGAATCCAGACTCCTCTTTTGATTTCCCTGGGCACTCAATGCAGACACAGGAGGCAAAACAACAGTACAAATAAACAAATCTTTAAAAAGAAAAAAAGAAATTGAATAAATCTTTAAAAAGAAAGAATATTCCAAAGATTAGTGTCCATACTTGCCAAATGTACAAATCCCTTGTATGTGCACGCGCGTACACACACACACACACACACACACACACACACACACACACACACACACACAGAGGGGCAAGCAGAGAAGGTCGCTTACACTGGAGATGTTAAAATGTTATAAACTGGTAAAGAAACAGGAGTACTTAGGGTGAGTGCAAGAGAAAATTCCTGGGAGCGGCCACTTTGTTTCATAAAACTAGGAAATGAAATACCAAAAATTGCTGACACTAAGGGCATAAGGGCCCTTCCTGAAGCAGCATCATTCACTGGCACGGTGTGTTTAGATCTGTATCAATGCTGTCCTGAAGAGAAACATAAGCACACCCTCTGTGTTGACTACTCTGCTACTGTACTTATGTATTTTGAAATACATTTATATTTTTCTAAGAAAGTTCATTTCTATTTTTCTCATATAAGTCACCAACAAATAATCAAAAGAGAGAAAAAATATTTGATAGTGTTTAATTAGGAAAATCACAGTAATCCTCTGAAATCTACAATTGAAAACTCTAGAGATTGCCTATATCCACAATCGTATAGTTTGGAAATCCTTTTTATATAATTATTATTTTGGCTGGCATATAAAGAAAAGTTTCACTGTGACATCTGTCATTATATTTAACCTCTTATTTGACACCCCTTATCTTATCTGACACTGCTCTCATCTCCCATCTTTTCCCCTCTTGCTGAGGTCTCACATGATCTTTGTGTAAAATCCTCTGAAGTCTCTGTGTATCCTAATCTGCTACCATAAGATGCCAATCAGATGTAATTAGGGTACATGCTGCTACTGCTATTTAACTCAGACTTCTTTTTAAGGACCTTCCTTCAAAGGAAGTTCCATTCTAATGAATGGGGGTTAGAAGAGCACCAAGAAGTGAGCACAATTCAGCCTATAACTCCATTAATCAACTTTCATCCTATACTGCCATATCTTCTGGCAGATACTCTCCCGCTTTGTCTCTGAGAAGCTGAATACTCTTAAATACTTCAAATAAAAACCATATAGTAGGGGGTGAAGAGGTGCGTCAGCAGTTTAAGAGCGCTGACTGCTCTTCCAGAGGACTTAGATTCAATTCCCAGTATACACATGGTGGCTCTCAACCACCTATCACTCCAGTCAGGGCATCTGATGCCATCTTATGGCCTCTGCAGCCTCCACAGACATATGTAGCACAGACATACATGAAAAGTTTAAGAAAGAATCCTACAGCATTTGTCTGTTTATTCAGTAAACAGAGGTCATTTCTGCTGTACATGTCAGAACTTTTCTTTCTAAAAAACAGAACAGTCACTCACTGAACCTCATTTAATTACCCACTGAGAGACATCTGAATTGCCCAACTTCTGACTATTTGAGTAACACTCACAAGAACATAGATTACACAAATACAGGCTTGCTATGCTCCATACATCTCTCCTTATGCCAATTACCTCAAAAACTTTGTTACCTACTAAAAGCTGGCGGCTCAATTATGTCTTTTCTAGGTGTCATTTAGGTCATTTGTTATGTATGTGTCTGGATATGGGAGAGAATACTTAGGTGTCATTCAGGTAATCTGTAACTTAATAATAATAACACAACATACACAATCCAGAATGTCCTTTCAAAGTTCATGATGGCATTAAAATGGCCAACGAAACAGAAACTCATCTGTAAAATGAACAGAACAGGAATTTTCAGAGCAACAGATACTCACACTCCTTAACAGTTCAGTGATTACACTACAGAAAAATAAAAACTAGTTTAATCTGTTTCTATAGAATCTGCCGTCGGTGCTCTCCTTTTCAAATAGATGCCCATCACCTAACGTGTTAAGTTTACTGTAAGGGAAATTATTCATTTTTCTTTACAAAAAAAGAATCTATAAAGAATAGAGATACACGCCTGGCGGTGGTGGCGCAGGCCTTTAATCCCAGCACTTGGGAGGCAGAGGCAGGTGGATTTCTGAGTTCGAGGCCAGCCTGGTCTACCAAGTGAATTCCAGGACAGCCAGAGCTACACAGAGAAACCCTGTCTCGAAAAACCAAAAAAAAGAATAGAGATACATAAAAACTTAAGTTTATTTTCAAGAACTTACTAGTTCTTAAAGGCAGTAAAGCATAGAAAGTAATAGTTCAGTTTCAAATGCTCAATCTCACTTAGCAAACCTAACCCAGAACTTTTTCTAAGTTTAGTGTATCAGGAACACATTTGGGTGGGAATATTAGGCTTACCATCTACAGTCTTGAATATTTTATGGTCACTCAGGGTATCTAATGAAAAACTTAATATATTTCTATATTTGTGATTTTCATAAAAATTAAAGATTCTATTAAAAAATGGAGTACATGTTTTAAAACTTCCATTTAGAAATTTATTATTAGTATAGGACTATCTTTAACATGTACTATTAGAATATCTCAATATCTCAAAATGATGTACTACTGTGCCCTTCCCCCCACCCCCAACCCCACCCCCCCAGCCTTGAGCAGGCCTGAGACGTTGTTCACAACAGACCAAGTGATACGGATCTAGGTGGAGTTACCCACCTTGGCTGCACAGAACACAGAAGCAGAACTGCCCCTGGGCTTGCCTGGAGACATCTCTGACCCTGACCTAGAAAGGATTATGCCACCCATTTCCCTGGCTGAAACCAGGAGGGGTTGTGGGTTGGGTCTTCCCCTTTAAATTGAGAGCTGAACTTTAAAGCTTTGAGCCTTGATCAGAGAACTTTGTTTTGGTTTCATCTCTCCTTGCTCTCTGTCCCCTTTCATTCCCAGCTACCCTTTCAGGTGAACCCAGGGCGGCTACATACTACCATAAGAAGCATCAATAGGAATAATATTTAAGTGTAAGTCTTTTTTATACATATGGTTTTATATGTATTTATACACATAAAAAGTATGTATAGGTAAAATGTTTTTCTACCTAGCAAAAAGAATGGTATACGGGTCTCTGTAAGTAATTACTATTTTTAGTAATTATTTTTTTATTACTACAGAAGTCTTTGATTCTTTAGTATAGATCCAGATAACAGAAACAAAGACTCTTGACTATCACACTTCTGCTATTCAATGACAGAACCTACTGCCACACACGTGAAGTAAGCCAAACAACCAAATCTGGAAGGACAGAGTTCATCATTTTCTGAGGTCTGAGCATGTTTCAGGAGAAGCCATCAAACCGCACTTTTACCCAGAAAGCCCTGAAATTCTCTGATTTTTTTTTAATGCAGTCATCCACTACAGCTGACTTTAACTTTGAACAGATTTCGATGGGTGTTCTGTAACATCAGGTGTTTTTCTGCTGACCTCATTAGCGCCAGTGAAACTGGAAACCGTACCATTTGCATTCATTACAATTTGAGTACTGTAGAAGTCCATTAAAACCCCTTTAAGGAGGCAAAGAAGAGGTCCGGGTGGGATTGCAGGCGGGAGGGTGGGAATACAAGGAATTCTCAAAAGTGGAAAAAAGTTCCAGGAATAACATTTCCAAATAAGAACGGTCACCAACTGGCATCTACACCCAGGAAAGGGGGGAATCCAAGTGCCAACATGCCAGCGTCTGCCACTGGGCCACAGACAGAACACTAGGCAGGAGAGTTCTGGAAGGCAGGCTTCATCAGTTCTGATTCTTATTTCCAATGCCTTGGCCATGGTCCTGAGGATGGTAATAGCTTCAAGCCAGGAAGGTTAGGTATGATACTCAGTCTCTAGGTGCCCTGAGGGGTTTTCTCAGTCAGCCAGGTAGAGGAATCATAAGAGGCTATCTGCTGTGAGTGTACACTAGCAATTTTGTTTAAACTATTGGCTCTTTCTGAACCTCCGTGTACTGGCTGAATTTTAATTCACACGAATCTATACTGTTTCCCCCTCCCTGCGCTGTGGAATTCTTCCAAGTCTTGGCAAGAACGGTTAAATCACTATGACTGAATAGCTTCAAATGCACGTTGTTGTTTGAAAAAATCCGAACCACAGCAAAGAACGAAGCAAACATCCTTATAAAACCAGATAAAGTTTACTAAGTAATTCCACCGCTTAGTCTGAAAAGTCACAAAATGACCGCTCTCCGTGTGACCACAAATCTCAGGTCTAGAAAGCATAAAGATCCCAAATTAAGTCAACAAATCCAATCTTACTTCCCAAGCATCGACCTGAAAACTACTACTTTAGGGGAGGTGTGAAAAGTTTTCTCTTTCCCTCTTTCATTCCGAAGAACTGGCATGAAAGTTCTTCAAAACAGGAATGAAGTTCTGCAGAGCGGTCCATTAAGACATCAGTTTCCAACACCAAACCTAACCCTAAGCGAGCCCAGAGCAGAGCGCGAATTCCTGGGTGCTCCTTTGTGGCCAGGGCCGCGCGGTGGCCGGTCGGCGGGGGCCCCGCATCCATCCCGGCCCTTCCAGTCTCCAGGCATCTCCGGGTCCCGAGTCCCGGCGGCGTGTGCGCAGTGGACCCAGCTCCCTCCGGCCTCGCCCTCCCCATCCCCGCCCCCGCTCACCGCTTTGAGATCCAGGACGCCGTCCTGCGCCTCCTGCAGCAACGACACGAATTTGGTGGTAAGCAACCCCAGGCTCTTCTCGTGCCGGCTACTGCCCACCGCGAGACCCGCGGACGGCTGCGAGGATGGCGCCCCTTGCGGCGGCGGCTGGGCCTGCGACGTGGGCTGAGCAGAGCTCGCGGGCTCCGCTGCCGCCATCACCGCCGCGGCCCTGCCGTCCGCTGGCCAGGAGCCGCTCGGCCGCCGGCAGAGGAGGTGCGCGGACTCGGCTCCCGGCCCGCGGCGATCCTCGCGTCCACCAGTCCCCGGAGCCGCGAAGCTCGCGCGAAGCACCGCAGAGCGCGCTACACCACAGAGCGCGCGGACCCACGCAAGCGCCCGGCACCGCGAGGGTGGGCCTGAGTTTAAATGGCAGGAAGTGACGCCGCGAGGCGTTGCCTAGTAACGCACTCTCCACGGAGGGGCGAGGCAGTCGCGTTTGCTCCGCTGTGCTGGGCTGGGGACTGTCTATAGTCCCGCCCTAAGTCCGAGTTTGCAGTCTGGCCTGGAGCTCTCGCGTCCCTGGTGTCTCTTTTGCACCCTAATCAGGTGCAAGTATTGTAAGGCTCATCTTTGCGTGAATAGGAGAACGCTGCGTCCCGGAAGGTTTTTGAACTCTGATCTTTTGAAGGAACTACCTGGAAGGGAGGCAACATTTGGAATGTAAATGAATAAAACAATTTTAAAAGACCACAAACAACTTGATATTCGCACCTGTTGAATATCGTTCACACTTAACAAATAGGTAACTAAAAAACATCATTTGGCAGGAATTAATGAAGACATATTCTCCATGCAAGAATGCCCAAATTAACAGTGGAGAAAAAAAATCACCGAAATGAGAGGGAAAATTGACAGCATTAACTAGTAAATACTGAAAGTCATTTTAAACAAAAAAATTTCCAGGCGGCTGTAGCAAAACTTCTGTAGGGGAAGCATTTTCCTTCAGAGCTGCAACACTTAAAATTCCCTTCTGTCCCCAATCCACCTGCAAATTCTATCCCACTGACCCTTCCCAGAAAGATCCTTATGTTCCCCACTGTAGCCTTTCTTGTTAGTCTTTCTGGGTCTGTGGATTGTAGCATGATCTTTTACTTTACAGCTAATATCCACTTATAAATGAGTATGTACCATGTTTATTTTTCTGAGTTTGGGTTACCTCACTCAGGATTTCTGGAGTCCTTTATGTATTTTGGATATTAGCCTTCTGTCAGATGTGGAGTTCGGTGAAGATCTTTTCCTATTCTGTAGGCTGCCAGTTTTTTTGTTTGTTTGTTTGCTTGCTTGCTTGCTTGCTTGCTTGCTTGCTTTTTTTTCCCTATTAATCATGTCCTCTGCCTTACAGAAACTTTTCAGTTTCATGAGGTCCCATTCATCGCTGTTGATTTTAGTGCATATGCTATTAGTTTTCTATTCAGGAAGTTGTCTTCTGTGCCAGTGCTTTCAAGGCTGTTCCCCACTTTCTCTTCTATTAGATTCAGTGAGTCTGGTTTCACATTGAGGTCTTTGATCAACTTAGACTTGATTTTTGTGCAGGTTAATAGATATGAATCTATTTTTATTCTTCTACATGTAGACATCCAGATAAACCAGCACCATTTATTGAAAGTGCTTTCTTTTTTCCATTGTATACTTCTGGCTTCTTTGTCAAAAATCAGATTACATAGGTGTATGAATTTACTTCTGAGTCTTCAATTCCATTAATCAATGTGTCTATTTTTATGCCTAAGCCATACAATTTTTATTACTTTTGTTGTGTAAAACTGCTTGAAATCAGTGATAGTGATACCTCTAGATGCTCTTTTATTATACAGGATTGGTATAGCTATCCTGGGTTTTTTCCCCCATATGAAGTTGAACATTGTTCTTTCAAAGTCTGTAAGAACTCCATTGAAATTTTAATAGGAATTGTGTTGAATCTGTAGATTGCTTTTGTTAGGACGAACATTTTCATTATGTTCACTCTACTGATTCATGAACATAAGAGATCCTTACATCTTCTGAAATCTTCTTTAATTTCCTTCATCAAAGACTTTAAGTTTTTATCATATGGGTCTTGCACTTGTTTGGTTGGAGTTACCCAAGATTTGTAGTATTTGTGGTATTGTGAAGGGTATTATTTCCTTGATTTCTGTCTTAGTCCCTTTTGTCATTTGTACATAAGAGGACTATTGATTTTTTTTTTTTTTGGTGTTTTGGGTTTTTTTTTTAAGTTAATTTTGTATCCAGTCACTCTGCTGAAGGTGTTTATCAGCTGAAGGAATTGTCTGGTACAATGTTTGGGGTCTCTTAAGTATAACATATTATCATATGTGACTAGCAATTGACTTCTTCCTTTCCAATTTGAACCCCTTGATCTCATTTAGTTTTCTTATTGCTCTAGCTAGAACTTCAATTATAATATTGAATAGATATTGAGAGTAGGCTGCCTTGTCTTGTCCCTGATTTTAGTGGAACTGTTTTGAGTTTCTCTCCATTTAATTTCATATTGTCTATAGACTTGCTGTGAATTGCCTTCATTATGTTTAGGTTTGTCCTTTATATTCCTGACCTCTCCAAGATTTTTATCATGAATGGATGTTGAATTTGTCAATTATTTTTCAGTGTCTAATAAGATGGTCATATGTTTTTCTTTAACTTTGCTTATATGGTGGATTACATTGACAAATTTTTATGTGTTGAATGTTTCCTGTGTGTTTGGGATGGAGCCTCCTATATCATGATGGATGATCTTTTTGATGTGTTCTTGGATCTTTTTTCAAGATAAGGTTTTTCTGTATAACAGAGCCCTTGTCTATTCTAGATTCACTTTGTAGAACAGGCTAGCCTTGCACTCTCAGAGATCTGTCTGCCTCTGCCAAAGGCATGTATCACCATGATTGGCTTAGGATTTGTTTTTTGTTTGTTTGTTTGCTTTGTTTTCTGTTTGTTTAAGATTTATTTATTTTATGTGTATGTATAGACTGTAGCTGTCTTCAGACACACCAGAGGAGGGCATCGGACCCCATTACAGATGGTTGTGAGCCACCATGTGGTTGCTGGGAATTGAACTCAGGACTTATGGAAGAGCAATTAGTGCTCTTAATCACTGAGCCATCTCTCCAGTCCTGTATGTTTTTAATTGAATATTTTTTACATCAGTGATCATGAGGAAAATGGTTGTATAATTCCTTTTGTTGAGTCCTTGTGTAGATTAGGTGTCACGGTGACTATAACCTCATAAAAGTAATTTGACAATCTTCTCTTTATTTTGTGGGATAATTTTGAAGTATTGCTGTTAGCTTTTGAAACTCTGATAGAATTCTGGACTTAAATGTTCTGGCCCTGGGCCTTTATTGGTTGGGAAATTTTAATGTCTGCTTCTATTTGCTTGGGGGTTATAGGTCTATTTAAGTTGTTCAACTGATTTTGATTTAACTTTGGTAAGTAGTATCCATTGAGAAAACTGTCCATTTCTTTTAGATTTTCCAATTTTGTGTAATACAGGTTTTTGAAATAGGACCTAATGATTCTTTGGATTGCCTTGGTGTCTGTTGCTATGTCCCCTTTCTGTTTCTGATTTTAATTTGGGTATTCCTTCTCTGCCTTTAGTTAGGATAAGGGTTTGTCTTTGTTGATGATTTTTTTAAAGAACCAATTCTATTTTATTGATTCTTCATAATGTTCTCTCTTTCTATTTTATTGATTTCAGCCCTGTTTTATTATTTCCTGCCTTCTACTCCTCTTGGGTATATTTGTTTGTGTTGTTCTAGAGCTTTCAGGTGTGCTGTCGTTGGTATAAGATATCCAATTTCTTTATGAAGGCAAGTAGTGCTAGGAACTTTCCTCATAGCACAAGCTTTCAGCATGTCCTATGAATCTGGGTAGTTGTGAATTCATTTTCATTGAGTTCTAACAAGCCAGTGGTCATTCAGTATAGAGTTCATTTTTTCATGAGTTTGTGGGCTTTCTGTTATTTCTGTCATTGCTGAAATCTTTTAATCTGTTCTGATAGAATTCAGGAGGTTATTTCAATTTTCTTTTGTCTGTTGACACTTGCTTTGTGACCAAGTAAGTGTTCAGTGTTGGAGAACATTCCATGAGGTGCTGAAAAGGTATATTATTTTGTTTGGGTGAAATGTTCTGTATGTATCTGTTAAGTCCATTTGGTTAATAATGTTAACTCCATTATTTCTCTGTTTAGTTTATGCATGTGTTACCTATCCATTGGTGAGAGTGGGGTTTTGAGGTCTCCTACTGTCAATGTGTGAGGGTTGATGTGTGATTTAAGCTTTGGTAATGTTTCTTTTACAAATGTGGGCACTTTTGCATTTGGGACATAGATGTTGAAATGGCATCTTGGTGGATTTTTCCTTTGATGAGCACGAAGTGTCCTTCTGCATCTCTTTTAATTAACTTTGGTTTAAGTCTATTTTGATAAATATTAAAAGAGCTACACCAGCTAATTCCTTGGGACCATTTGCTTGGAAAAAGTTTTCTAACTTTTTACTCTAAGGTAGTGTTCATCTTTGATGTAGAGGTATGTTTCTTGTATGCAGGATGGATTTTGTTTTTGCATCCATTCTGTTATTCTGTGTCGTTTTGTTGAGGAATTGAGTCCATTGTTATTTAAAGATGTCAATGACTAAAGATTGTTAATTTGTGCTATTTCGTTGTAGTTATCGTTGGTGGTTTTGTGTGTATATGTGTTTGTATATGTTTTGTTTCTTGAGATTTTAATTAAGGAACACTTTGCTATATATACTAGGTCATAAATTGCTGTGAAATAAAATTATTGCTATTTCTAAGACAATTTTTGTGTGTCTTACTTAGCTCATGTTCCCTACCACATCAGAAACTGGTTATTTAAACTGAAAATATTCTCACAGTTCAGGAAGCTGCAAGCCTAAGATCAAGGCATAGAACCTCCTTAGTTCTGGTGAGGAAACTTTGGCTGTCTTGTGGATGGTAGGTTGATTTTTTGAATTTTGTCTTTGAGGGGCTAGAAAACAGCTTTGAATTTCTCTTCCTACAAAGGCACTAATGCCACCATGCAAACCTCACTCTCATGATGACATCTAATGATGATGGTCATACAGATATCATAAGGGAGGAGAGGGCTGGGGCTGGGATGCGCATTAGAGTTTCAGAGCTGGGGTTGGGATGCGCATTAGTTTCAAAGCTGGGGCTGGGATGTGCATTAGAGTTTCAGAGCTGGGGCTGGGATGTGCATTAGAGTTTCAGAACAGTTTTGGGGAAGCAAGCACACAATTTTACTTTTTCTACAATTTTCTGGGTAATTTTGTAAACACATTTTAATATAATAGTTTAGATATTTTAAAAACAGAAATATGACTATATACACTAAAATTTTGATTGGTAATTGTGGTTTTCAGAATAGAATATTCCTTTGTTTAAATTTTCTGGGTCTCAAGTATAAATGTATTAACAAATTAGCAAACATTCCAATTAGCCATCAAAATCTTTTGCTTTGTTGCCTGATATTGAAAATAAAATTACACTGTTTCCCTAATTTCAGAGAGAAAACTGTTATAAGTGTAGACTTTTGCCTTTATTCTTTTATTTGTTGTAAAAACATTTCATAGATGTAAAATTTATACACAATACAATTCAGTCTTTGTGGGTTGTAATATATAGAGCAGTGCAACTGTCATCAGCATTGTCAAACACAGAACAATGTCGGTGCTTAAGTCCAAGCTCTCAGAAGCACATCCGCAACTGAGATGAAAACATGACCTGGAGGGTGGTGTTTTTCAGTTTCAGTCCTCACGTGCATAGTCACCCTGTGAATAATGAACAGCACAGTGAAAAATAATGATGTTTTTTTTTCCCCAAACATTGCTGAAAATGAGATTGATGGTAAAAAATCTTTCTAATACTGCTGGACCTTTTTGAAATTTCTGCTCATAATGCAATATTTAGAAACCAGAATACGAAAAACATTTAAGATGCTACTACTGGTTACTATTGCATACTGTTCACTTAACAAATAGTAAGTGACTAAAAACATCATGACTTTAGTTTTAGTCTGACTTTGATTTCCATTTTATTTGTGGGGGCTGGCTATAAAGGATACAGTACTCAAAAAAGAATCAACTTGCTACACACTTATGTGTGCCCTTTTGGAGAAAGGCCTCAGAAATCTTTACCTCAAGTCAGTGTTCAAACCAGTTGGCAAGCTCCAAGTCAGATGTCTGTGCACTTGCGAGTACAGTGGAACTAACCTGTATTTCATTGACCTGTAGAGTAATATTTGCATGCCAGCAATCTTTTAATAAATTTAAGTTAATCACATAGATTTATTTGGGCTATACTGTGACATGTTGTAATATTACTTAGTAATTTTTCATACATTTTAGAAAATGACTGTAATTCAGGATTGAGTTGAGGGAGGAGTTGCAAGTATTTTGTAATAAAGAGAATAATTTATGAGTTCACAGCTTATTGGATTTACAGTATATGACATTTGTGGAACATCACATACACCATCTGTGTATACATAGACTAAATTAAAAATGTGCACTGTGTTATAACATAGTAAATAGTTAAGAAAATCATTTTTTATTTGATGATGGCAGTATACTGTTTCTTCTTCTTCTCCTTTCTCCTCCTCCTTCTTGCCACTTTCCCATCTTCATGGGAAGAAGTACTGAGGTATGAGGATTGAACCCAGAGCCCTGTGAATGCTAAATAAGTGCCCTAACACTGACTTGTGTCCTCAAGCATAACTGAGCGAGTGTAAATAATCTTATTCAATGATCATAGATAATATCAATATTCAACGGCTAGATCTCCCTTGTGCTAATGATCCATCAAGAGGTTTTATATAATAACTCTTCAATGTCACATTTCTAAATTCAAATTTGGCTATTTTTCCTTCAAATGCTCGCAGCATACAAACACTTCTCTTCTGCATTTTCTAGGTTAAAAGATGTTTCAAGGATAGTTAATCCTCTCATGATAAATGCTCCTGCTCACAGCACTCCTAGCATAGTAATCTGACAGACAATGCAAAGGCCTTTTGAAAGTCTGTGTCCAGTAACTACAAACAGGAAGTACTGACTGTATTTAAACACAGAACGTGCAGTGGAATGATTTTAGTCTTATACTCTTCTTTTTTGCCTTTTCAAAGCAACTTGCAAAAGGAGCATACAAAGTATATAATTAAATTTTTTTTTTTTTTTTTTTTTTTGCTCTGGAAGAATGGAACTGAGAATGTTTTCACATTAATTTTTTTTAAAAGTAGCATTCACAACAATGGTATTCATCAAGATATTCTCATATGTAAATGTCACTATTCTTTTTTTTTTTCATTTATTATCCTTTCCACTGGTTTTCCTTGTGCCCTTCCCTTCTGTAACTGTTACGTCCCCTTAGTCCTTCTGCTTTCCTATTACATGTATTTCATTTCTCCATCTCCTGCCCCCTTAAGGTCTCCTCTTCATTACCCTCATCTTGATTATGATTTACAAATGTATATGTATGCACATATGTGCATGTACGCAGTTTTAAATTTAAGTTCTGCATATGAGAAATGTTATTTTTCTTTGAGTCTGCTTTTAGCAATGATTCTAATTACCTACAGATGTGATTTCTCTTTCTGTACATCTGCATAAAATTCCACTGTGCTTACACGCTACATTTTCCTCATCCCTTCATCTGTGGATCCATTTCATAGTTGTAGTGACTAGTACTATCCCCTGTACGGTATGTTCACTTAGAGTCCTTTGGGTATATATCCAGGAATGTACCACTGTGTTCTGTGGTAGGCACCTCCATGCTTGAGTTTCAAAGTGCTTGCATGACATGACACTCCAATTATTGATAAATTAAACTCTTCTTCCCAACATTCTTCTCTTCTCCACATCCTTACCAGCATTTCCTTTTCCTTTCTCATTCTTTCTTTCCTTCCTTCTGTGTTTTTCTTTTGTTCCTCCTTTTTTTGTTGTTGTTTTTTGCCATTTTTTTTTTGAGACAAGGTTTCTCTGTGTAGCCCTGGCTGTTGGTTTGTAGATCAGGCTGGCCTCAAGCTCAGAGATCTGCTTGCCTTTGGTGGAATTAAAGATGTGAACCACCACTGCCCTGCCACCATTTATTTTACTGATAGCATTCTGACTGGGGTGGTATGACTAGTAAAGCAGTTTTAATTCGTATTTCCTTGATGGTGAAGGATGTTGAATACATTTTCAGGTATATATTGACCATTTAACCTATTTATTGGTTAAATAATTTAAATTTTTTGTGCTAAACTTTCATTGCTCTTCATGTACTTTTCAATTTAATCCCTTGCTTAATATGTAGTTGGCAAAGCTTCTGTTTTCCCATTCGATAAGGTATCTTATCACTCTCTTGGTTATTTCTTTGGCTGTGCAGAAACTTCATTTCATGCAACTCTTATTTTTAATAAATCTTAAAGTTATTTCTTGTGCTATTGGAGTCTTTCAGAAAATGCTTGACTATATATTTTGAAATACATTAGCTATGTTTTCTTCTGCAAGTTTCAGTGTTGCAGATCTTACATTAAGGTCTAAATCCATTTATATGTTGATTTTGTGGAAGGTAGTTGACATTGACCTACCTTCACCTACATTTATAAGCCCAATTTCCCCAGCATCATTTTTTAAAGGGGCTGTTACTTCTCTAATATTTATTTTCAAGAGCTTTATTAAATGTTAGGTGACTCTGCTCCGTGGATTTACTTCTGAGTCCTCTGGCCTATTCCTTAGGTCTACATGGTTTTTTTCTTTATCAACATTACGCTGTTTTGTTACTAGGCTTTATTATGTAAGTAGAGATAAAGTATTGTTCATTTTCCATTGTTTCTGAAAAGGACTGCTTTAACTATTCAGAGACTTTTGTGTTGCCATATGAATTTTAGGACAGTTTCTAGTTCTGTGCAGAATGTCATTGGGATTTTGATGGGAGTTGCATTGAATTTATATACTGATTTTGATAGTATAGTAATTTTCATAGTTCTTCCAATCCTTGAAATCTTTTGATTTTCTTGTGTCTTCAATTCTTTCTTTTGTGTCTTAATTTTAATGGTATAGGTATTTCACTCCTGGGTCACCTTCTTTCCTTCCTGCATTTCCTTTTGCTGTCTCTCTCCTGGGTCACCTTTCTTCTTTCATTCTTTCTTTTCCTCCCCTCCTTCCTTTTGTTCTTTCTCTATTGTAAAATTGAAGGTTTTAAAATTGTATTACATTTGTGTGTTCACACACGTGTGAGGTCAAGGGTCAATTTGTGGGAGTTTTCTTCCACCATGTGAACCCAGGGGTCAAACTGAGGTACTCAAGTTTAGCAGCAAATGCCTTTAGAAGCTGCCCCATCTCACCAACTCACCAACAAGAATTTTAATCTTCACCTTCACTATCTTATTACTTATAATTTGATAAATGAAGCCTGAAATCATATTCATGCATAGAAATGATGCACATTAAAATATAAGAAATGTAAGTTTGTTGTAATAAAACAAATTCAACAAAAGTATAATGGAGAAGATAGAGAGAGGGAGTGAGAGCACAGGCTGCTCTTCTAGATTTCCTGGGTTCAGTTTCTACCACCCACATGGAAGCTCACAACTATTTGCAATTCTGAGTCCAGGGCATCTAATACCATTTTCTCGTCTACATGGGTACCAGGCACACATGTGGTACATAGATATATATGCAGGCTAAACATTCATATACAGAAAAGAAGATAATAATAAAATATAAAAAGAATATATTGGAAACTTCTACTTAAACTCCAGCAGCCCAAAAGTCTACTCTTGTGGGTAAAATGGAAAACCAGATTGTGGTCCCTTACTGAAGCTGATGCCATTGAAACCCGTATCTTGTCCCTAACACTATGGCTAGTGGGGAGCAGAAGAAAATTTCCAGCAGGAGGAACTCTTGTTAGGACTACCTTGTTAGGACTACCCTATCATTCTCATTCTTTCACATCTGCTTATTGCATAGTATGTCCATAAACGCAGGTCAGATGAGTCATCCATAGTTACTTGAACCATTACCAGTGTTGGCAACTTTACTTTTACCCTACTATATGTACATTTCTCTATTATTTTTCTCAGGAATGTTTAAATGGCTTGTAATACTACTAACCTACAGATACTTGTCATTAGCCACATGAGTGATACATAAGACTACTAGAGTTGGGAGCACTGCTCTGTATTCCTGGACACCTTGACAAAGAAGTGAAGAGTTAATCCGTTATCCTTCAAAACATTCAGGATCCTACCCCATGCACAAGTATATTGGGATTCCAATGGATAACAGCAGATATTTTTTTCTAGTTATTACTCAAAGTACTCAACTAGCCCTCTGAATCTAATATCACTGTTCTGGAGAAGTTCAATGGTCTTGGAGAAGGAATCCTGGCTTTGGGAATTTGGTTAGTTGTATGAATAAGTTCCAAGTTGCGATATAAGTATGTATTAGAACCCAAGTTCATGTCATAATATGTAAGTTCAAAGATTATTAAGTTGAGGTGCTTTTAAGTCAAGAATTTAGATCTGAAGGTAAGTTGGTAGACAGAATTCTTGGAGAATCCCCTAGATTCAGAAAACTGAATGATTTCTAAAACTGGTATTTCAGTGAATGTATGGATTATCTGATTCCTCCTGCCCCTGCTAAAAACAAAAACCACAAAAACAATAAACACACACAGACAGACACACAGACAGACAGACAGACACACACACACACACACACACACACACACACACACGCCAATCCAATCATACTATAATCTATCCTCCTATTGTGACCTTCAGCATTCTAGTCCTCCATCTCACAGATAGGGGAGCCCAGTACTCTGTCAACAAGCAGAAATGGAGCACTCAGGAATGCAATGTGGTAATAATTAAGGAAGGTGCATGAAATCTTTACCTCTATAGAGAACATCAAAGGTTCCACAGCCTTCCTGAAACATTCTCTGTATTACAGCATCTGTGTTCACAAATCTGTGCCAACTCAATTCTATGCTTGCCATTATACAAAAAACTTATGGATGCATGAAACTGGAAGTGTCAGATTATTTGGGTTCTATTTACTTTTTAAAATTTAGTTTATTAATGTTATTAGTTTTTGAATGTGTTTTATGTTCTTCCTCTGAGAAACAGCACAGGGTAAGGACATATATTTACCAACATAAGTGTTGACAATAGTGAATTAGTAATATGAGACTAGATAGAAAGTGAAATGAATGTTTCCGCTGCAGAGTCAGAAGTCTCTTCACACAGTGAGTGGAAGTGTGAATGAGGGTGGACTGCTGTGCTCTTATAGATGAGGCAATATTTATAAAACTATACATTTCACCTTTAATGAACAATTGTGCCAGAAAAGAGGAAACTGAGTCATGTGGAGACAGCTAAACCTTTCTGAATGAGAACACATTTTTGTTTATCCTATAGACTTTCAATATTTTTTCGCTACATCTTATAGACATTTTAAAAGGAGTTGCATCAACTAATGGATAACCTGTAAATATAACTAGTTCTTCCTCAGCACAAGCTCAACCATGTATCTTTTTGTATCTTTCCTATAGTTAAATTGTATAGTCAATTGTAAGTGTGTAATTGATTATCAACAAGGTACAGCACAGAGACAAGAAAAGTGCTTTAAGTCTAGTTATTATGATAGGTCCATCTAATAAACATAATTAATAATACTTTATTATAAAAACCCCACATATACAATATTTCATCAAGTCTCTTAAAATATATTCATAATAAAATGTGTAGAAAGAGACATTTCAAAGTCATAGCAGTTACTACTGTTACAGTATTTAATAATTTTTACAATAGGTCTGTTGGCCCGTTTCAACTAAACTTGTTCCCACCAACATCACATTTCTTTCTGTATCTCACTTATAGCACAAGCAAGTTGCTTAATTTTTCCTTCCATCATTTTTTTGTTCTTGCATGTTTCTTCCAGAAGTCCTCGCATTTCGTCTTCAACTTGTTGAACCTAAACCAATGTATACATTTTACATTTTAATTTTCTAAAAATATTTTTAAGTGCATTTTGAAAAGTCAACGCTGTATTTTATGTACTCTACAAGTTGTGATCCATTAAATGAAGTTAGTAAGATGCAACTTTTTTCAAATGATAAAATGGAAAGCTATATAAAGTACTTTCATGTGTATTACCTATTTAGTCCTCATAAGATTCTCCTGCAAAGGATAAAGTAATGTATTTTAACTGCATTTTGAGTTTAGAAAATGTGAAATTCCTATTTTACAGAGAACAGAAACCTAGTTTCCTGATTCCATCATCCCATTGTCCTGAGCAGCCTGTCAATGCTGAGTTTAACTTAAAACATCCACGCCTTAAAGACTTGCAACTCACACAGCTTCCTCCCAAAGCAATCTTTTCAATGTGGTCCCTCCAGCATTTCTGAAAGTTCTGGCGGCATTTTCTCTTTGTGACATAATTTTACCATTCATTCTTAGCCCAGATTTCCCCAAGATCTGTGTACTGCATACTACAGACCTTTGCTTGAAACTTTTTTCTATTTAGCTCAACATGTCTGACAGATACAGCTACTGTGACAATCTTTTTCTGCTACTACATTCCCTTAATACAAATCTCCTTATTTCTTTTCCCATAGAAAATGACTTTTCCTAGTTTATTTATTTTTATTTATTTATTTTTTAAGATTTTATTATTTTATGTGTAAGAGTGTTTTGCCTGCATATATGCAGGTTTTGCGAAAGCATGCTTAGGACTCATGGAAGTCAGAAAAGGGCATTGGATCTCTTGGGACTAGCGTTACAGATGGTTGTGATCTGCCATGTGGGTCCTGGCGACAGGACTTGGGTCCTCTTCAAGAGTGACTAGTGCTCCTAAAGGCTGAACTAACTCTCCAGCCCCAGCTTCTACTTGAAATTATTACCGATCTGTGATGCCTCAAGATCTGTATACTTTCTATGCCTAATTATTATTTTTAAGCTCTGGTTCTATTTTTCTAATTTTTTTTTAAATTTAAAGTGATTTTATTGTTTTAGTATACAAGGCAAATTTATGCCATCAGAGCAGAAGCTGAGGAAGACTCTTATTTCCGGTTGGATGAAAGACCCACTTAAGCTTATAATGAGCCAATCGGTGAATCCGGCTCTATCAGAATCAGGTGGAATTTAGCATCCATGTCCTTTCTGTTCATCTCAGAGGCTTGGGAACAGCAACTGCTTTTCATCTTCAGGACAATCAGGAGCAAAGCCTTTGGACTTAAGAATTCTCAAGAACTTATTACATCATGAAACAGACTTGTGCAGCATCAGGGAGTCTCTTGGCATCATCCTGAAAAGAAAGGCTTGTAACTTCTAATATAACGCAAACTTGAACGTGTGATAAACCTCAGGTAGTAAGACTCTCCTAAGTCTCCTGTCTGTCAAAAACAACTTAAGAAAGCATTTCTTTAACTCTTTACCAAATCATGTTGGTAGTAGGTCCAACATTATACTCAGTACTTTCAGCCGCAAGCCCAATTCATGTTTTATTTGATATTGCCCACAGTACCTTTGTATCATGTTATAAATAAAATACCTGAAAGCGCCACTGACTGCAAGTGAAATAACATGGTCATTATGCTCCTAATAATTGTTTAAATAAGACTGTCATCTTTCCTTGCTGAGTCCTAAGGGTAATTCTACCTTAAGCACATTCTAACAATGACTCTTCCTTTGTATCTAAACTTTCTTATGCGTTAGTACTGTCTGTAACCACATTTGTGAATATGTGTGGAGGCCAGAATATGGCACTGGATCCCTCAGACCTAGTTATAGGCGTTTATAGAGTGCAGCGACTTGGCTTGTTACATGGGTGCTAGGATCTAAACTCTGGGCCTCATTAAGAGTTCAGTGCTCATAAGAGCTGAGCCATCTTCTCAGTCCCTACCCCCACCCTTTTGGAGACAGGTCTTTCTGCTTAGCCCAGTCTGGCATAAATATTTGATCTTCCTGTCTCACCCTGAGTACAGAGATTACAGAATAAGCATGCACTATGTGGTCTCTGTTCTTGAATGCTTTTTGGTTGCTTATTTCTGAATCTTACATAACTTAGTTCTTTTTGTTTGCTTTTTCATTACCACTTGAAAATTGATGAAAAGTTCTTAAGTATCTTTGAATGAAGTGGATCTCAAAAAAATCAGAATATTTGTGTGTTTGTTAAAATACCTTGATCTTCCTGAGGTTAAAGCCTATGATGTTTGTCTCAGAAGCACCAGAAACATTCTTATCAAGATGACAAACCTGATTGGCTTAAACCCTAATGAACAGGGAAGTGATCACCAAGAACTTTCTCCAGGCAGTGTAGACTGCACTTCATAGGGATGTTCACAGAGACTGCTGAGATCACAGTGCTGCAAGCAGGGTTTCAACTTACTACTCAGTTCCCTGGAGTTATTATCTGTTAAAGCCTGAAATGTTGCCTAGATTCAGGATAACTCTGGCAATATGTTCTTTAAAGGTTAGGTCATCAAAATGTTCAGCCTTTCCTCTTTTAGTTTCCAAAAATCTAATTTGTTTAACCATAATAATTTAACATTATTAAAATAAATCTTAGCTTACTGTACCTTTAAATTTGCACACTCAATATATTTCTGCTTCTCATTTGCTAGCTGTATTATCTCAGCTTGATGAGCTTCAACAATTGCATCAACTTGTTTTCTAAAGGCATCATCCATGTTTTGAAGCTTTTCCATTGCATCCCTTAAAAAAAAAAAAAAAAAGAGAGATCTATGCATATGGATCTATAGAGAGATTAAGAGGGCTTTCTAGTGAGAAGCTGTCTGCAGGCTCTATTAATACCATTCTGCATCTTGAAATAAAATCTAGTCATTAAACTGTATTACCTATTTTTCATGAGAATTATTACAGGGAACTTTCTTATTTTAGAGGTGAAATGAAAATAACTTTCTTAGTGAACTATGCCCTCCATATCCTTGGCATCTTCTTTCTTTACGTGTATTTCATCCACTCCAGTACAGTATGTGTGTTTGAAAGGGTCCCACATTCTCCATAACTTAATACTTACTTTTGTAGCTCAAGACTTTGGTCTCTTTCTGCTTTCAGTTTCCTTTCTTTGTTTTCAAATTTTTCTTTTACTTCTTTTACTTGCGTTTCAAGATGAGAGAGTAGTTCTCCTTTCTCATGCCATTTCTTATTTAGTGTGCTAGGAAGACAAGAAATAACTTTAGAATTAAATGAGGAACATGAAATCACTCATCTACACCTTTTTCTCATTGGCAATACTGTATAATACCTGTAAGCTTTTCTGATTTCTTCAAGTTCCAATTCCTTTGCTTTCAACTGTTGCTTTAGTTTTTCCTTTCTTTCATTGTGTCTCTCCAGTTTCTCAACTATAGAATCTAGTTGTGAAGACTTTTCACTAAGTTGCTCCTGAGAATATTTTTCTATGAAAGTGATCTGATCTTGTAGCACTTTGATTTGCCCATCTTTTTCTTGTAAACACTTAAAAAGAAAACCAGTAATTTATTTTAGATGTTGCGTATTGGTATGAGTGAAGATCTAAAAGGAAATGGACCATAAAAATATAAAAGTTTCTTGAGATGTCTAATCTTTTATTGATGACTCATATTTTGTTATTTCCCAGGCAATATAAGGCAGTCTTGGTGCTACATGCCTTTCATCCCAGCACTCAAGGCAGTAGCAGTCAGATCTCTTGTGAGTTTGAGGCTCACTTGGTTGCTAGTCAGCCAGGAATACATAGACCCTATCTCAAAAAACAGTAACAGCAAAATAAAGTCAAATTAGAATTCAAGTTCATCAGCATCAGATACTGCTTTTAAGAGCAAAGCTGAGAAACTATAAAAGGAAACATGATATTCTTTTTGTCTTTAAAATCTACAACAGTCGAGGATCACAAAGATATATTACCATTTCTAAACCTGCTACCCTCTCTTATCTCAAAGGACCAACGTCAGGCTTACGTCTTTGAGTTTCTGGATGGTTTCAGTTTGGTCCTCGATGATCTTGCACTTTATTCTCAATGCATCACAGTCACTTTCATGGGCTTTTCTTAGAGATTCATTTTCTCTGCATAAACTTTCAATCTGGGCTTCTAATTTCCCACGACTCTGGGATAGTGATGAGCCTAAGAAATAATTATCAGTTAGGAACTTAATATACCTTGGAGATTTTTTGTACTTATAAAATGCCACATAATAAGGTGAAAAAAACAAACAAACAAAAAATTATTTGAAGCCCAAAGTATACAATAATGCAAATCAACAGGAAAAGGAAAGTCTTTTAAACATCTGAGCTATTAAAACCTCTATCCAGGTAAAATGAAGCAAACACAATTACAGCAGAAGATTACTATAAAATAAATAAACAAAGCTTCATTGTGACCAGTAACTAATAATTATTTATAATTTTTATGTTATCTGTTAATGTCAAGACATAGTATTTATTTTTTGCTATATAGCAGTCAGAAAGAAGACTAAGGGTTTACCTAAAATCTACAGTGGTTTTCATTCATGTGCAATTTTACTTCTATCCATGCAAAATATGGAAAATGTTACAAATATGAACACTCATTTTAGAAGCTTTAGTATTAATATAAAGAACAGTATTACCACATTATCTCATGAAAATATTCAACTTTAATCTTTTTATGTTATCAGTGAAAAAGCTACTCTTCAGTGACTTCTCTCAGCCTCCAGAGCAGCAGCAGCTAAAGGCATGTATCTCCATTTCTGGCCACTTAAACACCTTAATTACTGAAATGCCTTTTCTCCCTAGAGTCTTGTGCTCCTGTTTGGCTGGTAAATGCCTACATTTCCTGCTAGACAATACATTCTTTTAACTTAGCAGTGGGAGGCAGTGAAACATCCTTTTCTTTCATATCCAGATATACTGCTTTGGAATCATGGCTACTTTCCACTGAAAAACTTGAGACTCTTACTCTGACATGCCAGTTCATGTCCCCATACTTTTCTCTCAGTCCGTAAGCCATAAATCAGCGACTCTTTGGCTGCCAGCTCAGAAATCAGCTGGTTTTTTTCATGTTTGAGAAGTCCTATTTGAATGCTCTTCTGCTTGTCGTCTTCAATCAAAATTTCAAGAGTGTTGATTTGATTCTGTATACCCCCAAAACACAAATTATTTCACTTAATTATAAACATTAAAATTATATATGCTATAAATTATTAAAGTAGTTCTTTTTTGTATCTTATGAAAAAATGCTCTTTAAGCAATTAAAAAGTAAAGATTACCAACTTTTACACCAAAAGTTTTAAGATATACACTATAAAACAAAATGCTAACATTTAAAAGGCTACTTTTGAACGTTGAGTTTTACTTCATATTTATAAGAGAAAAACTGAATCTGTAATTGTCAAAATTTCTCAGGAAATATTTAAATCAACATCTATATGTGATTTATTTTCCAGCAGTTGATTTCTTAGGCGAAATAGCACAAATATTAAGGGATAATTTCAAAGCTATTGTGGTTAATGTATCTGAAAATACCATTACCACCATCCAATTAACACTAGTAATATGAGTAGTGTTTCTCAAAGCTTAGCACTTTTTCAGTATCACTTTCCCATTCAGTCATAACAGTGTACAACTGGTGACTACTATACAGAATAAATTTACTGTCATTTATTCACGTATCTTTATTTATTTTTGAGACAGGGTCTCACTATGTAGACCTGGTCAGCCTAGAATTTGAAATGGAGACTACAATGGTTTTGAATCTGCCTGCCTCTGCCTCGTAAGAGCTGGGGCTGAAGGGGTGTGCCACCATACCTAGCATTCTTAAGATATTTTGATGAAAGCAGTATCATCTATGAAATCATGAATCTCATTAGGTATACTTTCATAATGAACACCAACTGTATGAAAAATACAATCTCAGAGTTACTCCTGAGTACTTCCTAAAAGTCACTGCTCACACGTGAGATGATGTGAAAGCCCCAAGGGAAAGCACACTGCAGATTCCTGCCTGTAAATTTGCTGCTGCTTCCTGCTTCAATTTGCAGACTTCTGAGAGTTTTGTCTTTTGTTCCTTCACCATACAGGTCAGATCTTTAATTAAAGATGAAGATTCATTTTCTTTACGTTGAGCCCAAATAAGAGCATGTTTACTCTTCGCTAATTCAGTTGCAACATCTTCAAAGCCATCTTTCACCTGCATTTCAAAATCATATTATAAACAGAAGCTTTCCAAGTAGAAAATATCTGCTTCTAGAAATAGTTTACACTTTTCATTTTAAGACTTAAGTTTTAGTAAAACAAAACTCAGAGGTATCATGTTTCAATGTACTTAATATCTAGAAAATAAAACGCAGACCTAGGGAGTTTGCTATTCATTTGTCTAGTTACTCAGGGAATTAACTACTGAATATAAGAACCAAGATTCATTTGTATGACACATAATTCACTGAGCAACTGCTGTATGTCAGCCACTGTTTGGTACTACAGTGATCAGTGGACAAAACAGACTAGTCTGTCTTCTACTAGGTAGAGAATAACAATATAGCAATAGGAACAAACTATGCACTATGAAACTATATAGAAAGAACATGCCTTTACTGAGAAAAGCTTAGAGGGATGCACAGTATTGTAAGGGGAATGTTTAATTTTAGTGAACATTATTATCAAGAGGTTAACAGGGAATAAAAGGCTATAAGGCTGCAGGGATGGTGTTTCAGGCAGGGAGGTGCTTACAAGTCCCAGTAGAAGACATGGTAATGTTAGAGTGGTATGAGTGGAGAGATGACAGAGCATGAAATCCGACAGAATACAAAGAGTTTTATTATTCTGAACAGAGGTATCTGAGGAGGGGCATACAGCTAACTTGCACATTCTAACACAAAGGTGGTAAGAAAGAAGACTATTTTAAAAATATAATTATTATAAGAAGCTCTTGAGGTTATGGAATATCAGAGAAAGAGGCATCAATGAGAATCAGAAAAAGAGGAGCATTAGTTTTTCGCACAATCACTTAAGAGGCCTGGGAACAGCATTAATAAAGATGGAAAGACTTGAAGTAAATGGAGAGAAATTTCAGTTTAAAAGAAATGCTAACTAGTAAAAGGCAAAAGATTTATACCCAACTATTAAAAACAATGACATTCTGAAATCTGCAGGCAAATGGATAAACTAACTAGAAAAGATCATCCTGAGTGAGTTAACCCAGTCCCAGAAAGACAAGGTATGCACTCACTTATAAGTGGATATTAGCCATCAAGTACAGGATAACCACACTACAATCCACAGACCCAAAAAAAGATAAGTAACAAGGAGGGCCCAAGAGGGACACTTGAGTCTCACTAAGAAGGGAAACAGGGTAAGGGAGAACAGGAGAGAATCATGGGAGAGACAAGTTGAACTGGTGGTGATGGTGGGATCTCTAGGACAAGCTAGACACCTAGATTCCCGGATACTCCCAGGAATCTATGAGGGTGACCCTAGCTCCTAGCAATGGCGGATACAGAACCTAAGACCGCTATCTCCAGTAACCAGAAAAGACTTCCAATGGAGGGACTGGAACACCAACCCAGCCATAAAACTTCAGACCCACAATCTGTCCTGCTTACAAGATGTGCAGGGTTGTAAAGATAGTGTAGAAACTGAGGAAATGGCCACCCAAAGACTGAGTCAGCTTGAGCCCCACGCCATAAGAGGGAGCCCACCCCTGATACTGTTAATGATATTCTGCTATACTTGCAGATAGGAGCCTAGCATAACTGTCATCTGAGAGGCTTCACCCAGCAGCTGATGGGAACAGATGCGGAGAACCACAGCCAAACATTAAGTGGAGCTTGGGAAATCCTATGGAAGATGGAGAAGAAGGATTGCAGAAGCCAGAGAGGACAAGGACACCACAAGAAAACTCACATAATCAACTAACCTAGGCCCTCTGGGGCTCAGAGATTGAACTGCCAAACAGATAGCATGCATGGGCCCTCAGCACATATGTAACAGTTCTGCAGCTCGGTTTTCATGCGGGACTAACATCAGGAGCAGGGGCTGTCTCTGACTCTGTTGCCTGCTTTTGAATCCCTTTCCCTTAGTTGAGCTGACTTGTTTAGTCACAATAGAAGAAGATGCTCTTAGTCCTACTCCTACTTGATATGCCAAGGTGGGCTGATATTACAGGAGGCCTCCCCATTTCTGAGGAGAAAGAATGGAGAGCGGATTTTGGGAGAGGGAAGAATGAAAGCAGAGGAGGGAGGGGAAACTGTGATTGAGATATACAGTAAGTTAATTAATAATAATAAAGAAATACTAATTAGGCAGTGGACCACCTTTGGCCTAGGAGCAGATGAAGGACTGTCAGCTTTGCTGGCCCCTGCTCTACAAATTCAGGTTTCTCATTCCTTTTCTGATTCTCACTTTAGATTTCCACTTATTGCCATAATTAGTTTTCCCAACAGCAATAAAAATAGGTACTATTAAGGAAATGAAAACTCTACGAATTCATTTTTTTAAACATCATCTCATTTTGGGTGGGTTTCTAAAATGTGGTCCTCTCATCAGTAGTGAGCTGGATATCAATTCTTACATCTTTAAACCTTCTGGCTTCAACAGTTAAAGCAATACGGAATTCATTTTCTAAATCCAAATACTGCTGGTTTAATATATCAATTTTTTCTTGGTATTCTTTTACTTCTTGCTCATGTTTTCTTTCTTCTTTGGACAATTGTTTAGCTAATGCATCCTGGAACTCAGCATCAGTGAAAAACTCCCGATTTTCAATTTCTTGTCTGAAATGAAAACCAAAGCAATACAATTCACATTAATAAAAACTCACTGGTCTTTATTAAATGGTGCTGGTCTAACTGGCAGTCAGTATGTAGAAAAATGAAAATCTGTATTTGTCACCTTACACAAAGCTCAAGTCCAAGTGGATCAAGAACCTCAACATAAAACCAGATACACTGAATCTAACAAAAGAGCGAGTGGGAAAGAGCCTTAATCCTATTGGCCTGGGTGTGTGTGTGGGGGCGGGAGATTTCCTAAACAGAACTCAAATGGCTCACAATCTAAGGTCAAGAATTGATAAATGGGACCTCATGAAACTGGAAAGCTTCTGGAAGGCAAAGAACATAGTCAATAGGACAAATTGGCAACCTACAGATTAGGAAAAAAAAATCTTCATTAACTCCACATCTGCTAAAGAGCTAATATCCAAAATATATAAAGAACTCAAGACGTTAACATCCAAAACACCTTAACAATCTAATTAAAAATGCAGTATAGCACTAAACAGAGAATTCACAACAGAGCAATCTTGAATGGTTGAGAAGCACTTAAAGAAATGTTCAAAGTCTTTAGTGATCAGGGAAATGCAAATTAAAATGAACCTGAGATTCCACCTTACACCAGTCAGAAGATCAAAAACTCAGGTGACAGCAGATGCTGGTGAGAATGTGGAGAAAGAGGAATACTCCTCCATTGCTGTTGGCATTGCAAGCTGGGACCACCACTCTGGAAATCAAACTGGAGGTTCCTCAGAAAATTGAAAATAGATTCAGCTATACCCACTTTTGGGCATATACCCAAAAGATGTCTCATCATACTACAGGGGCATGTGCTTTACTATGTTTATAGTAGCCTTATCTGTAATAGCCAGAAGCTGGAAACAGCCCAGATGTCCCACAACAGAAGAATGGATACAGAAAATGTGGTTCATTTACATGAAATACTATTCAGCTATTAAGAACAAGGACATCATGAGTTTTGCAGACAAATGGATGAAACTAGAAAATATCATCCTGAGTGAGGTAACTCAGACCCAAAAGGACATGCATGGTATGTACTCACTAATAAGTGAATATTAGCCAAAAATGTACAGAATACCCAGGATACAATCCACAGAACTCAAGAAGGTTAACAATCAGAAGGGCTTAAGTGAGAACACTTCAATCCCACTTAGGAGGGAGAAGAAAACAGTCACAGGAGGCAGAGGGAGGGAGAGAGGGAACTGGGTGGAAGAGGGGAGAGGGAGAAGAAAAGGGGAACATGATCAGGTATTGGGGTGGGGAGGGCAGGAGAGAAGTCCTGAGGGCCAGCAGAATGAAAATATGCAACTTGAGGAGTGGGAGGTGAGAGCTGGGGGAACCCTCTAGAATATACCAAAGACCTGGGAGGTGAGAAACTCTTAGAACTCAAAGGGAAGAACATTAGATGAAATGCCCAACAATGGGGAGGGGGAACTTGTAGAATCCATCTCTAGTAGAAATACCCCATCAAGTGAAGGGATGGGGTTGCTATCCCATAGTCAAAAACACTGACCCAGAATTGTTACTATCTAAAAGAACTTCAAGGACAAAAATAGAGAAAAGACTGAGAAAAAGGAGGTCTAGTGACCAGCTCAACTTGTGATTCATCTCTTGGGGAAGCTCCAGGGTCTGACACTATTACTGATGCTATGGTGTGCTTACAGACAGGAGCCCCGCATGGCTGTCCTCTGAGAGGCTCAACAAGCAGCTGACTTAGATAGAGGCAGACACTTCCACCCAACCAATGGACTTTAGTCAGGGACCCCAGTGGCTGAATTAGGGAAAGGCTGAAAGAAGCTGAGGAGGGTGACTCCATAGGAAGAACAGCAGCCTCAACTAATCCGGACCCCTGAGATCTCTGACACTGAGTCACCAACTAGGCTGCATACAGTAGCTGGTATGAGGCCCCTGATACATATGCAGCAGAGGACTGCCAGGTCTGGCCTAAGTGAGAGAAGATGTGCCTAACCCTAGAGAGACTTGAGGCCCTACGGAGTTGGGTGGCCTGGTGGGGTGGGGATATCTTCTTGCAGACTGGTTGGGAGGAGGAATGGGAAGAGGAACTGTGGGAGGGTAGACCAGAAAGTGATAATGACTGGATTGTAAAAACATTAAAAGTCATAAACAAACAAAAAACAACAACAACAACAAAAAAAACTTCAATGGTCTTTAAATAGCTATTAACATTTTGCATTACCCAAGGTTACCCAAGTTCCTTTTTTTAAATCACAGAAATGGTACTTAGGTAGACAGAGAAAGTTTACAGTCTACTGTTGTAGCAGAATCAATCCTGAGTAATTTTAGAGTTATTTGGAATTCATTTAGGATAGTGTCCTCTCTATATGATGAGCCATTTTTGGTCAAGTCTGAAGAAATATAAAAACAAGGTGCATTATTATAAGCCCCTCTCACACCGACACTGAAGTCATATATTTGATTTTTAGCTCTTAGCATTTCTATAGGACTGAATCTAATATAGAAGCAAGCACAGTATTGTCTAAGAGTTAATTCTGATTTTTATCTTTCTCTAACTACACTGATTGATGGATTGCCTGTATGTGTGTCATGCACTGAAGGCACAGGGCACCAGGTGGGAGTTGGCTTTCTTCCTATCATGTGGATCCTAGGAACCACACCTTTCAAGAATGGGGATTAAGGCACCGTGCCTGCCCTCCAGGGGTTAATTCTGCCAGATTTCACCAATGGTCAATCACTGGGTGAAGAAGACCAAGGAAAGAGCCAGGAATTCCCTTTTATACTTTTAAATGTTAGTATTATCTTGATACATGTTCACTCACCTGTGTTCCTGCTCTTTCAATGCCAGAAGTTCATGAAGTTGTTGCACTTGCTGTTTTTCTTGGTGAAGAGAGGTTCGAAGTAAGTTTATTTCTCGATCAGCAGCTGAGGCTTTAAGCTCCACCTCTTGGATCAGTCTTATCTGCGTGAAGTACACATGGTTAGAGCTTACACAAGCATGCCTCTTCCTTCTAGTTCTTGTCCTTAGCCCATCCCTAGCCTTATCTGAGTGAAGTACACATGGTCACAGATCTTACACAGACATTCCCCTGCTTCTAGTTTCTATTTGGTCGCTTTGTTTAAAGGCCAAGAGCAGTTTCATTAGTTTAGAAGAAAGCCTCAAGGCAGGCAAGCTGCAGATCTTTCAGCTGTCTGAAGGAGGAAGATGGAGAACAGGAAGAGAAAAAGTTAAAGGAGTTAAGTCTTAGAGTTAGGCCTGGAAGTCAGGCAGGCTGGCCACATGGTGAGTGAGGGGCAGCTTTGGGGAGTGCTGAAGCTGAAAGTGGTAGGGATGGTATGTCCAGATTCAGCTCAGTATCTGAAAGAAGACTGGGGAAACAAAATCAGGAAAGAAAATGGGAAAGTCCTTCCTCAGAAAGACTGGCCTACCTCAGAGCTTCATGGCCACCCCAGTAGCTGTTCCTGCTTCTATTTTAATACCAGCTCCTCTAAATGCTCATTAAATCGCATGGCCTAACAACTAAGCTGTTTTCAACCTTTATTGAATTAAGAATGGCATTACCAATATAGAAGCATCAATTGTACTGACATGAATTACTGTTGATTTGCACACATTTTTGACAGCAATTTGGTGCCAACAGCATGAAACTGAAAGTCTTTCAAGTACCCCACAGACCTCAAAGCATGAGCCTATCTCTTTCTAATATTTCTACCAACTCTACCAATTCTTTAAGTAGTGTGGGTAGAATAAGGATGTAACCTGCAGGTTGCATGATTGGGATATTAAAAATAACAGTGACTTAATTTGTGCATACAGGCTGGCATCTTTTGAGCTTACTATGGTATGTAATTAGTTTTAGGAAGAGCCATCAATCCATTCATTCATATCACTGACCCACTCAGCAGTACCTGTGCCTGCTGCTGCTGTGCTTTCTGCTTCTCCATTTTTTCCAGTGCCCTTTCCAGGGTTCTCAGGTGTTTGATGTGATCTTCCTGTTGATCTCGAGCTTTCATTAATTCAATAGTTAGTTTTTTAACTTCATTTTGAAGTCTGTGAACTATAATTTCAAGTTGAGCTTTGCAATGTCTCTCCTTAAAAATAGCATCCTTTAGTCTGGAGCATAAAGTATATAATAATAATAAGAAGAAGAATGTTACAAGTTAAAAAATAATGAAAATTGTAATCAATGTTAAGGCTGAAAATAGTGATAAATATCTGAAGTATTGTCAAACCCTAATTATACTTAAAAAAAAAAAAAAAAAGACTACAAAGCAGTATATGCCTTTGTCCCAACCCTGAAAATAACATTTTCCTATAAGGGAAAAACATTCATCATAAACTAAAGACATTTACATAAACTTTTATTATTTCACAGTAACAGTTTGCCCCTAGTGTGTTTAAGTTTTGAGCGAGATGTGAATTTTTAAAAATTCAGCATAAATAAGCATTCAGTATAAATAAGCTATACGTCACTGCCCTCAAAGAGCTCAATGCCAAGCAGAGCAAACTGATTTGGAATCACTAAAGCTGAGAGATGGAAGTGCTATGTAAGCAGCTGGTCAGTTTTGACCTCCTTATATCTTCCCCAGACCAGAGGACTGACGCCAGCTTTGTATGTGTTATAATATTTTGCTTGCAATTAAAAACTTATGTAAACAAAAAGAAAAAGTTTACTGGTACACATAACCAAACTTAGACAGACTGGCTGGTACTCTTCTGAGACATCACTGAGACCAAGCAAGGAATCCCTTTAGGATTCTATACCACAGAGTTAGCTCTCAGGAACCAGTTTCAGCTTCTCCTAGTGTGGCAAGCAGTTAAGGGCATTTGTACATGTGTGTGGACGTGTGTGCAAGCATGAAGGTCAGAGGACAATTTTCATATACAGGTCTCTCTTTTCACTGAAGGTTCTAGAATTGAATTCAGGTGTAAGGCTTGTGTGGCAAGTGCTTTTATGCATCAAGCCATCCATCCTGCAAGCCCTGGGTTTACATTTTAACAGTCACAACAGGAACGATCTTTGCTTAATTTAACTTAGAAGAGCCATAAGAGGCTCAGATTAGTTCATTTTAATTTATATGTGTAGCCCGTGAACCAGTCATTGTGTCATGTTATTATATTAACTTGGGTTATCAGTTCATACCTTATCCAAATACAAGAAGCAGCTAAATGGTTGATATAACTCTAGTTTGTGGAAGAATCTCATGGATTAAGTATTGAGCTAAAGTAGTTCAATGTTTACCAACTGTAATTTCTAGGATACATGTATACACACACACCTATACATATATATATATACATACATATGTGTGTTATATATGTATGTATCCATCAACTGCTCTATGATGGTAATTTCTTCAATTCTTATTATCTCTTTCCTTTTGTCTTTAATGAGAACTGTTTTTAAAAATACTCCTTTATTCCTTTATTCAGTCAATTCTAGGTTGACATGAGAAAATAGCGGATGAGGGCTGTAGATAAGTAAGATAAATAGTTATCTAAGAAATAAATCATAAGCCAAGGGTACAGTTTTAGGATACAGAGGAAATGGGTATTTTAAAAAACAAAATCAAGAAGATATCAATACCAACTAGCTTTAAGATATAAGAAAGAGGTGGTAGAACAATTACTTCTAGTTTTGTTAGCAGACAAAATATTCATGGCATACCAGTTACTAGGGCAAAGAATACAGAAATAAGACAAAAGATGGTTCTTCTTCAGGATGGGCTAACCTGAAAACACTTATGAGAAACATAGGAAAGGCACTTTTGGTAACTGACTAGATTAATAAAGTCCAAGAAGGTTGGAACAATAAGCATGAGATTCACTTTTTGACATAACATTATTCAGAGGGTGGCACCTAGCTGTCAAAGACTTGGTATTCAGGACAATGGATACAAGACACACACATCGAGAGCTGGAAGGCATTAATCTCAAGATTTTACACCACCAAATATGGGTATGGATAGAAGTGTATGAACAACTGAGACTGGCTGTTCAAGAGAGCAAGAAGCATGGTGGTATGTCTCAAACCTCTCAAATTCAATCAGGTGAGCAGGTAAGATGATTTTTCTAATGCACCACAGTTAATACCTATACTATAAAATAAGCAAAAACTATTTGCATATAGCCAAAATGAAAAGATCAAGAATGTCAAACTGGACAGTGGTGCACGCCTGTAATTCCAGACACCTGGAAGGCAGAGGCAGATAGACCTCTTCTGAGTTCTAGGCCAGCCACAGCTACATAGTGAGACACTGCCTCAAAAATTCAACATAACAAAACAAAAAGTATGCCAATACTAAAAGGAATTTCAATTATAATGTAAAGGGAAATAACATTTAATAAAAACAATTCCTAAAACAAGCTGTGCTTCATTCTAAAGACAACAGGAATCCTGTCTTGTACAGTCTCCCTGTGACACATTCTGGGATCTCTATAAGCCTGTCATGTAATGGGGCTGTTCTGAAGAAGTTTGAACACTATTCCTTTTCTCATGCCATTCTCATTTCCTGACCAGGATTTTCTTCTATCCATTCAGAAACAGTGATCCCTCAAACACAAATAAAGATGGTGTCTTAGGGTTTTATTGCTATGAAGAGACAATATGACCAACACAATTCTTATAAAGGACATTAAATTGGGACTGGCTTACAGTTTCAGTCTATTATCATGTCAGGAAGCATGGCAGCATATAGACCAATATGGTGCTGGAGGAGCTTAGAGTTCTACATCTTCATCCACAGGCAGCAGAAGGAGATTGTGTTCCATACTGGGCACAACTTGAACACAGAAGACCTCAAGGACTGCTCCCACAGTGACACACTTCCTCCAACAAGGCCACACTTCCTACAAGTGCTACTCTCCATGTGCTTAGCACACACATGAGATATGGAACATACCTATTCAAACCACCAAAGATGGTGACAGATAGTGACAGATGGACTCACATTAGAGCAGAATGCACCAAAATATCCAGTTACAGTGATTTTCACAGTGAAGATATTTAGGTAGCATGGCTTCTTTTTCTCTTTTCACACAGGCACAACATATAAAAGCAGGTAGGAGAAGTGGTTTTCTGTTTTCTTTTCTTTAAGTATCAGTATCACACAACCAAATGTATAAAATAAATGAGGGATCAGGTCGGAAATTGTTTACCTCAACTTAATATTCACATGATATCTTGTAAGAGGAATTACCCATTCTATAGACACAAAATTGAACTAAGACTTCCAGATCCTACTTATGGCCAATACCAAGTCTGGAGACCTAGTGTTCTCTTAAAGATAAGAAACAAAATGGAACCAAAAAGTAACAGTGAAAAAAATCAGTAACTATTTGAAGAAAGGGATAACCTAACTATTAACTATAGAAATCAAAAGGGAGGGGTTTACTACAATGTATCTTCACACAATGGAATAAGAATTTACTGGAGTGAAAAACTCCTTAGGTAAATAGGAGACTGAACAGACAAGAAAAAAAGTAAGAATTAAGGAACTTGGCCTATGTAGTTACCAAAGCTAACACAGGAACTGAATATGTTAAAAGAGACTAGGATTCATAAACCTTAAAGAGAAATTTGCCAATGCCAGCCCTTTTTACAAATACAGCACTCTACAAAGCATGTTACCCTGAGCAAATTACTAAATCTTCAAATCAAATGAATGTCACATACATGCATTTTCCTAACTATCACTGTTTTACATCAAGGCATTCCTATTCTAAGCCCAATAATCTTCATGCTCTGAGAGACATCTTTAGACTTATAGTTTTCCTTAGTTTCTCTTAATTTATTCTCTTATATATTATAACCAGAATGCTGTTTTTCCTCCTTCCTCTCCCCCCCAGGGCCCCTCCCCCACCCACTCTTCTGAAAAGTGCAGGCTTCCCAGTGATAGATCAACTAAACACAGCATATCAAGTCTCAGAAAGACTAGGCATCTCCCTCATATCGAGGATGGAGAAGGTAGCCCAGCAGGAGGAAACACGTCCCACAGCTACATATGCAGAGGATCTAGCTCAGATTCATACAGGCTCCCTGGTGGCTAGTGCAGTCTCTGTGAGCCCCTATGAGCCCAAGTTAGTTGATTCTGTGGGAGTTGTGATGTCCTTGGCTCCACTGGTCAAGGTCCTTTCCTCCCCTCTTCTGCAGGATTTAGAGTCATATTTTTGCCTTACCTATCTGTGGTAATGAGAGCCTGGCTGTGAACATCTTTTTTCTCATCTGCTTGCTTATGTAGCTCATCAATGTAATCCATAAGTTTCTTTTCCGTTTGCTCAGCTTTCCACCTCATCTCTCTCTCTTGGTCTAACTGTTCCACAAGGGACTAAAAAAAAAAAAAAAACAAAACAAAACAGCAAGGCTTCATGAACATGAAAAAAGTCAGCAAACTTCTCACCACCCCAAGTCTTTCATCTATTTTACAGTAACTTATTGTAAGAAGTTACAATGAGAATTACAATAATGGACATAAAGCACACAGAAGAAAGTAGATAATGCTGGGTACATAATCACTTCAAATGAGTGTTAGTTGGTACTGTCATGACAATTATAGAAAGCAATACTATTATTAGATTATATTTTTTACAGTACATAGTAGAATAACCAGTACTATAACATGTAAAATGAGGCCATGCTAACTAATATATTCAATGAATCTTGAATTTTTAAATGAATTTCAGCATCTCTGAATCCTTTTCCTTTTTTCTTTTTTTTTTTGGTTTTTCGGGACAGGGTTTCTCTGTGTAGTCCTGGCTGTCCTGGAACTCACTCTGTAGACCAGGCTGGCCTTGAACTCAGAAATCCACCTGCCCCTCTGCCTCCCAAGTGCTGGGATTAAAGGCGTGCGCCACCACTGCCCGGCTGAATCCTTTTCCAAAACTGGGTTTCAGGACAACCAACAAGACAGTATCAAGAATACTTCTTTGAGAAAACACAGAGATTTATTTTGTTATTTGAAGGGTTCCAGTATCCCCTCTCAAAGCAGGAACTATTAGTTTGGGAAACAAGAACTGGAATTTTCCTAATGTAACATCATTTCAACTGATCTAGCAAATTTAAAAGCAGTAATATTACACAAAGTCTAGAAACTGGGAAGAGTAAAATTACCTAATTTTCATCACTCTGATAAAACTATAAACAACATATATTGCTCATAAAAACATTTGTTAACTTTCTAGGAGTCTGTATCTAAATCTAAGATTATTAACTCTTCTTAATTTTCTAAACCATACCCGATAAGTGCTGTCATCCGAGACACTTTTGTCTACTTTAATTATGCCAGTCTTCTGTTCATCTAAGTCTCTTAAGTTATTACAGTTTACTAAAGATGATCTTACATATAAATCTTTAAAGTAAGGTTGTCTCATTTTACGATTACAACTGCAAAGAATAAAAGGCAGAACATAATCAAAAGTATAGTTTATGTTTTCTAATACAAACACCTATAGCCACATAACTAGTATTTAAAACAATATATTAATTAAGGGGCTGGAAAGATGTCTCAGTGGTAAAAAGCACTGGCTACTCTTCCAAAGAAACTGGGTTCAATTCCCAGCACTCAAATGGCAGCTCATAACAATCTGTAACCGAGGTCCAGGGGATCTGATGCCCTCTTCTGTCATTTGTGGGCACCAGGACATGGTGCAGACATATACACAGGTAAAACAACTATACAGATACAATAATTGTTTTAACAAAAAATGTATTAAGTAAGATAATAGTTAACTCGAAAAGCTAATTCATGAATCTTATAAGGGATGTACTTTGCTGATTCACTATTTAGAGTTTCAAGAGTTTTCAAAAGAATAATGACTTTATATGTGTAGTGTTCAACATACTCAAGATGAAATAAACTATGATCATAAAATAGAAATTTTTGAAGAAAATGATTTAATTACCCTATGGCGCAATTGACACAATATACCAGAGTAAATATATTCTATCAATAGTCAGAATACAAAGAAATTCTTGGGCATATCCTAACTTTAATGGACTGATTTTTTTTTAATACATAACATTTTATAAATGGATCACTATGGAGAATTGAAATAACCAATGAGTACATTTAAAAGAGAATTATACAGGTAAAAAGCGGATTATACCTACTCTGAGGTAAATTCTTAATAGCTATCATGGTTGATAGCTCAGTTATGAAAATACAGACATTAGATTTCTACATCTGCACGTCAAAAAATAATCATTTTGTCTTCCTCTGATCCTGGCTTAGTTGTACTGTTTAATGAGGCCTTGGCCTGCCAGCTAGATCTGTCTACAGACAGAGTAGAAATTAGTCAAGTAAAGGCAAGTGTATCAGCTTCACCTCCCACTCACTGCAAATACTACAGCGGCCTTTTGTTTGGTTTTATACATTAATTTCTCAAAGAGAAAACAATCTTTTATGAGTATACAATTCTCAAGTTTCTGCAGTGGTTGGGTGCTGAACCACCTGAAAACACCAAAATCTCTAAATGCTTACTTTATTACATATGATGGCATAGCATTTTTATAGATAACACATTTGAGTGTATATTAAACTGTCTAGACAAATTTTAATATTCAACATAATATCTGTCATACTACCTAATAAAGCTGATTTATTATATGCTATTATTTAAGAAATAATGACAAGAATTTGTGAATGTTCAATCAGAAGCAATAATTTTAAACCTAGTAAATAGTTCATATTAGTAAAGGTGTAATTCTTTGATTTTATTTGATCAGTGGTTGGTTGAATCCATGGACACAGAAATGTAGGATATGAGGGGCCTATAGATGACCAAATCTGAGCTGCCAGCCTAAAAAGGAAAAAAATCTTTTATGTCAGTAAACTGAGAAGTTTATCATCATGAAACAGCAAGTAGGAAGTCAGTCAGTTACTCCTAACTGTGTGACTTATTTGGAATACTAAGACCAAAGCAAGTACCTTACAAAAGCCCCATTGTTTTTACTGTGGTGCTTAATAGTTTGAATAGTTCTGGCATAATATGGGATTTTTGTTCTTCTAGGAACTTTTCTGCTGCACTCTTTTCTGGTTCCATAGTCACTCTCAGAAGTTACATCTGTGTCTCGTTTTGGTCTGAGGTCTTTCTGAGGAACATTATCTATTAAGGAATTATTAGTCTACAATATAAAAACAGAAAGCAAGCCTGTTAAAGCTCTTCTCAGTATCTATTAAGGAATTATTAGTCTAGAATATAAAAACAGAAAGCAAGCCTGTTAAAGCTCTTCTCAGTATCTATTAAGGAATTATTAGTCTACAATATAAAAACAGAAAGCAAGCCTGTTAAAGCTCTTCTCAGTATCTATTAAGGAATTATTAGTCTAGAATATAAAAACAGAAAGCAAGCCTGTTAAAAGCTCTTCTCAGTATAACTAATTAAAATTTAATGCCTTCTTAAATATTGAGATACTTTATAAGATTAAAGATTTATAAATTATATATCTTTGAAACTGAAAACAAGAAATCCAGCTCTGGCACAGGAGAAAAAAAGGGAAAAAAAGAGTTTTAGTAACTCAAATCTGGGAAAATGAAAAAGAAAAAAACAGAAAAAGATAAAATTATTTAAAGACCTCAGAAGTAGAAATAAAAGGTAAGACTAGTTTAGCAAAATGGACCAGAATGAGACCATGCTTCAATCTGAGACTATCAGTTTACTACAGAGAAATTGTGACTGCCAGGTATTCAACATTAAGACTTTTAAGCTGAAAACCAGAGACAATAAAAGACAGTTTCTAAAGTCCAATGAAATATGAAATCAACAGACAAAATTAGAGTTAAAGTCAAATCAAATTGTGCTAAATAATAGAATGCCAACATTTTAGAACCCTAACAGAGCTTTCCGGTCTCCATCTGCGCCCTGGAGCTCAGGCTGTCCCACAGCCCTCTGCACCCAAATCCCTCCAGGAGAAAGCTGGTCTCTCAGGAGTCCTCTCACTCCTAAGCCCAGAGGTGAGATCACCACTTTTTCAATAACTGTCCAAAGAGGGACCCTACAGGAGCACACAGGGCACAGAAACAGCAGAGTAGCTGGGAACAGGATCCTTCCAGTCTCCATCTGCACCCCTGAGCTAGGGCAGTCCAGTAGCCCACCACATCCAATTCCCAGGAAAGAGAGAGCTGGTCTCCCTAGGAGTGCTGACACCGAAGATCACAAGCTCACAGGCCCACAGGAGGAACAAGCTTCTGTCAGAGACAGTAAGACCAACTAACACCAGAGGTAACCACACGGCCAGAGGCAAGAGTAAGAACATAAGCAACAGAAATCAAGGCATCATTAGAACCCAGTACTCCCACCACAACAAGTCCTGGATACCCAATCACACCGGAAGAGCAAGAAAACCACATATCATGGTGATAAAGGACTATTAAAAAGACATAAATAATTCCCTTAAAGAAATACAGAAGAACACAGGCAAACAGGTAGAAGCCCTTAAAGAGGAAACGAAAAATCTCTTAAAGAACTACAGAAAAACACAACCAAACAGATGAAGGAATTGAACAAAACCATCCAGGATCTAAAAATGGAAATAGAAACAATAAAGAAATCATCAAGGGAGACAACTCTGGAGATAGAAAACCTAAAAATAAGATCAGGAGTCATAGATGCAAGCAAGCATCACCAACAGAATACAAGATAGAAAAGAAAATCTCAGGGGCAGAAGATACTGTAGAAAACATTGACACAACTGTCAAAGAAAATGCAAAATACAAAAAGCTCCTAACCCAAAACATTCAGGAAACTCAGGATACAATGAGAAGACCAAAACTAAGGATAATAGGTATAGAAGAGAGTGAAGATTCCTAACTTAAAGAGCCAGTAAATATCTTTAACAAAATTATAGAAGAAAACTTTGCTAGCCTAAAGAAAGAGATGCCCATAAACATACAAGCCTACAGAACTCCAAATAGACTAGACCAGAGGAGAAAATCCTCCCATCACATAATAATCAAAACACCAAATGCACAAAACAAAGAATATTAAAAGCAGTAAGAGAAAAAGGTCAGGTAACATATAAAGGCAGACATATAAGAATTACACCAGATTTCTCACCAGAGACTATAAAAGTCAGGAGATCCTGGACAGATATCATACAGACCCTCAAAGAACACAAATGTCAGCAAATAGCCAGCAAAACTCTCAATCACTATAGATGGAGAAACCAAGATATTCCATGCCAAAACAAATTTACACAATGTCTTTCCACGAATCCAGCCCTACAAGAATAATAGATGGAAAACTCCTACACAAGGAGGGAAGATACACCCTAGAAAAAGCAAAAAATAATCTTTGAACAAACCCAAAAGAAGGTAGCCACACAAACATAATTCCATCTCTAACAACAAAAATATCAGGAAGCAATAATTACTTTTCCTTAATATCTCTTAATATCAATGGACTCAATTCCCCAATTAAAAGACATAGACTAACATGGTATGCACTCACTTTTAAGTGGATATTAGCCCAAAGCTCAGAATCCTCAAGATACAATTCACAGACCATGTGAAACTCAAGAAGAAGGAAGAACAAAGTGTGGATATTTCAGTTCTTTTTAGAATGGGGAACAAAATATTCATGGGAGGAAATATGGAGACAAAGTATGGAGCAGAGACTGAAGGAAAGGACATCAAGAGACTGCTCTACCTGGGGACCCATCCCATATACAGACACCAAACCCAGACACTATTATGGATGCCAAGAAGTGCTTGCTGTCAAGAGCCTGATATAGCTGTCTCCTGAGAGGCTTTGCCAGAGTCTGACAAATACAGAGGCTGATGCTCTCAGCCAACCATTGGACTGAGGTCCCCAATGCAGGCGTTAGAGAAAGGACTGAAGGAAATGAAGGGGTTTGTAACTCAGTAGGAAGAAAAACAATAATGATAATGACAAATCAGAGTCAAGTATGGTGGTATATGACTGTAATCCCAGAATTCCAGAAGCAGAGGCAAGATGTCAAGATCGTCTGTGTTACACAATAAGACCTCACCTTAGAAAACTACAGCAACTAAGGAAAGAAAAACTAGAACCTTCATGAATTGTCATTAGGGACACAGAACGTTGCAGCAACTCTGAAAAACCTGGCAGTTCCTAAAACCATAATCTAGGGACAAGCAATTGCACATGTAGGTATCCAATTAAAAACTTGAATAGTGGTATTATTCAGTATCATTCAGTTGCCAGAGTAATACTAGTCAAATGTCTATGAATTGATATCACATATACAAAACAAGAAAATACTATTGGCAATACAGGTACTGACACTCATGAAGGAAGGCAACAGAAAAAATGGGTGAAAAATATCTTCCATTGTTTTCTGCCATTGTTACTGTACATAATTCTATTTCTGTAAAGAAAAAATAAAGATACACCAATCTGATGTTTCTTGTTGACCAACTTATGTACAATTTCTACTTTATACTTTCTTAACTAATTTTTCCTCAATAAAATAAAAATAAATTACTTCATTGAGAAGCTGTAGGATTTGATCATCTAATTTCTGAAGTTTCACCTCATTCTGAAAATCGTTTTCATGATTCATTTTTTCTGGTTCAGAAGATGGACACACAGATAAAAGTGAGGCCAAAACATTTTCTTCTGGTGTATTTGTAAATTCCTTCAAAGGAGGCAACACGTCCATCGGTGGTGCTGACATATTATCAATGACCTATGAAACAGAAACAAACCAATGTCCTTTAAAGTTCATATTCTGATACATTAACTCTTGAAGCTATCATTTCTCTTAGAAAAACATCAATAATTTACCTCATCTTCACTTATATTCAGGGGGGAATCAGAAGAAACTAAGTTATCCAAAAGACCTTCTAAGCATTGTAGGTGTGATGAGTTTATTTCTTCCAAACTTACTGGCTCACCAAATATATTCTTGCAATCTAAGATTCTCAGTTGTGGTAAAGTCTGGAGAATAATTGCTCTGTACCCTTGGAAACAGAGTTCAAAATCAAAGCATAAGTACTTTAAGGGATTATGTCTAAAATCAGTCAAGCTACTAGGTATATTGCCTGAATGGGTATAAACATTATGAACTCAACACCTTCAACCTCCAGTCAGTAAATACAGAAGAGGCAAAGCAGTCCTGCCCCATCCCAAGCACCATTCCTGATAGTCAGATCACTGAACCATATGGTGTGAAAACTACCTCAAGATTATAAGTGCATTCTACTCTGAGAAGGAAGATAAACAGGGCTTTTGCTTAGTTTAATATGACCATCATAAAATGAATCAAAATTGTAATTAGAGTGACAGAATTCCCCATAGTAACACGTTAATGAAATATCTCACTTTTTCTTCTTAATTAATATTAGGATATGCAATATATCATATATTAAAGAAAAATATATTTGCTTTTCTTAAGAACAACTAAATGAGAAATCTGTCAAATTAACATTACATTGGTATGCAACCAATGACCCAGATTCTCTGGAAGAGCAGGCAGTGCTCTTAACCATCAAGCCATCTCTCTAACCCCTCAACCAATTCCTTCCATTTTCACTCTGTGTAGATCAAGGGACAGCTTGTGGGAGTCATTTCTCTTCTTTCACCATGGAGGTTCCAGAAACTGAACTCAGGTCATAGAGCTTGCTGGCAAGCTATACCCTTTCAGTAACCACTCAAGTAACTCCAATACTAAATATTTCTAAAAAGGATCAATCAAGTGATTAGAAAGACTCCAAAAGTAAGGTCTAGAAAATCAGGGCTAGAGCTTTTTAAAACATTTATTTTATGTATTTGAGTGTTGCCTCTGTATGTGTGTGCCACATGTATGCTTGGTGACTATAAAGTAAAAAGAGGGCATTGGATCACCTGCAACTGCAATTATGTATAGTTATGAGCCACCATACAGCTGCTGGGAAATGAACCTGTAAGTTTAAGCTTTCAAAAGACACAGTTAATAATACAATGAATTCACATGGCATAAACCCAAAAGCTACAAAGTAGAGCTTCCCCAATAATCACATTCCTGCTTTTAAGTCCTGTTATCAGGAGTTACTGTGCAATCTTCTAGATTTCATATATATCAATATATAGATATGCTATAAAAAATATATATATATGTAATATGAAGAGTGGTGTTACTTCTTACATAAATATTACTTGCTTTTGTTTCTCTTACTATACCTGGGGATAAAGGAGCATTAGTAGATAGAAATATTCTACTTTCTCTTTTCATGGTGACATAATATTACAATACTAGAATATAACTGTGGTGGTTTGAATAAAAATAAAATCCCTATGGACCACCACCATAGGTTCATAGGGATTGGCACTATTAAGAGGTGTGGTCTTGTTGGTGTAGGTGTGGCTATGTTGGAAGAAGTGTGTCACTAGGAGCTGGGCTTTGAGGTTTTATATGTTCATGCTCTACCCAGTGTGGCTCACATTCTCTTCCTGCTGCCTATGGATCCAGATGCAGAACTCTCGGATACTTCTCCAGCACCATGTCTGCCTGCATGCCACAATTCTTCCTGCCATGAGTATAAATGACTAAACCTCTGAACTATAAGTCAGTCCCAATTAAATACATTCCCTTTATCCTTGGCTATATTAAGATAAAAGAAAGCAAGGAAATGTTGCCATGGTCATGGTGTCTCTTCACAGCAGTAAAACCCCAACTAAGACAAACCATAGTTATAAATTTTTTGAAATACTCACCATCAGACATATAAACTATCTAAATAACACCACCAACCTATTTACACTGCTGGGGGCACAGCTCACTTAGTAGAATGTTTGCCTTGGTGCATGATACCTAGGTTCAGTTCTCATGGTGCCTAGGGTTCAATTCACAGCACCACTTAACTGGGCACAATGGTGCATGACTATGAACCCAGTACTCAAGAGAGGAGGAAAGTTCATGCTTATCCTGTACTACACATCAAATTTAAAGCTAGCCTAGGCTGTAAGAGATACTGTCTCCGGGAAAAAAGAATGAGAAACGAAAAGAAAAGTAAGCAAGCAAGCAAGCAAGTAAGCGGGAGGGGAGGAATCCTATATACTTTAAACACAGAAGCAATTTAGTTTTTTTCCAGTTAATTCTTTATGTTTTCCTAAACATACACACACCCAACTCCCCTGCCCCACATGTATATGTGTGTGTATGGAAAGCTTTGGAGTAAAATGAAGAGGTCATAACTTCAGGAAATAAATGTTTTCCCATTTAAGTATTAGGAAATATATTTAATTAATCATTTCATACCTGGTATAAGACAGATAGGATTACCTTCTCCATCTTTCTCTAAGATAAGATTGGTTAGGAAGTGCAATCCTACTGTACACTGAAGTAAGTGATGGATGCTATCTATATAATTACTATGTAGGTCAATATATCTAAGTTTGTATTTTAGTCCATGAAGGGGCATCAACCCTGTAACAGAAAAAAAATGTTTTAAGGCAAAGAAACAGCATATGAGGATAATCAGTGAAATTTTGTTATTTCTAACAAGTAATTCTAAAATTGTAAATCAGTTATATCACTTTAATAAAAAACAGGTAATAATTTCAAAATCTTCTTAGACATGTAGAGCACATGAAAAACTGATTTTAACTTTTAAGATACAAGTCCCTGGAATCACTCGTATCTATATTGTGTAATGTAGTACTCACTAGTTGCTTTTATATTTAAATTAATATTTAATTAGATATCCAGTACAACCATCAAATTTCAAGTCAATATAGTCACATCTGGCTACTGGCATCCACATGTGAGAGGGCACCAAAGTCCCCATCACATCTGACATTCTAGTGGAGCTGCCTCTTTTTATGTGAGCACAGTGAGTGCTCACTGAAGATTAAGCAGAACCCTCCGAAAGTAGGTTTCCTCATTTTAGCTTTTTCTGTTACTGATCATACTTGTCTTCATTTCTATGTTTTACTCAGGTATTATTTTGGCAGCAACAAAAGTTTTAGTATAAGTATATCACTCAGATAAAACACTTGGTCACAACATCATTATTGTTTGCATTTTCCAACAATGAGCTAAGTACTCAAAACCTGCAAAGCTTCAGCATTATAGAAATATAAACAAATCTACTTACCACTAAGATCACTTATGTGATTATAAGACAAATTCAGTCTCGTCAGATTAACCAGTGCTTCAAGTCCTAAAGAGGAGGGGGAAAGTAACACAGCCTTTATAAGCTTCAAATAAAGCCACAGCGTTGCTTCACATTGATAGTGAAACCAACTGCCATTTTTGTAGTTATTTAATTATTTTAAAAGACAGTTTTATGGGAAAAAAGTGCTTAGGTTGATTTAGGGTCAATTTTCAAAAGTTTATAATTCTATTAATTCCATCCATTGGAAGAAAATGCACACATAATATTATTTTCCATTTTTTTCTAACAGAAAGTACCACATGCAATTGTTTACAAACCTTCCACTCTTGTGATCAAATTGCAGGACAGGTTTAAAGTGCATAGCTTTGTCAGTGTGTTCAGGCCTTCAATTTGGCTTATTTGATTAGATGACAGATCTAAATGTCGTAAGTTCCAAACGTGGTCAATAGATGAGATCTTGGAGATGTTATTACAATGCAAATTGATGGCATGAAGGGATGAATCTAAAGATAACTCTGATATACTATAAAAGAAAATATTGTAAAAACATATTTTAAAAGCATAACCAAATAGTTACAATCAATTAAGTAGAATGACTGTAATGAATATTTGCTCTACTCACTTTAGAAAAAAATAATCTGTCCTAGACTCCTTTCCTTTTGTCCCTTTTGGTTGGATTGTTTTCACAATTAGGACCAACGTGTGCGGCCCAAATATACTTGTATGTGCAGCCTTCTACTAAGTATGGTAGACTTATCAAGGAGAACATTCTTAGAGAAACTGACCTTCTTCTGGTCACTAAAAAGGAGCAACTGCAAGCTTTAAAGCTATTTTCTTACTTAATTTTCAAACTCTTAAGTGGCTGGTGTATGGTTGTGTCAACTGAACAGACCAAGGGTGACCTGACATGAATCCAGATCTTATGCATGAGTTTATAACTTTATTTTCTTTACTGTCAATGATAGCTAGTTACTCCAGAAGGTAGGTGATTTCTAAAAACAAAACAACAACAACAACAACAACAACAACAGCAACAAAAACCAACCCCCACCCCCTTACTAATTTCCAGTGGAAAGGCTCAGGTCCTCTCTAAATGCAGGTTGGAATGCATTTCCTCCAAACAGAAATCTTCTCTTTACTCCCTCAATTACCACTTATAAGTTGAACTTGCCGAGTAGAACGGTTACCCCCGCCCCCGGAACTATAATGCACTGCTCAGAGGTGCTAAAAGTAGTTTGGAACAGCACAAACAATGTCAAGTTTGTGGTAGTTTTTTGTGCTGGCTATTATAAAGTTGACAGAAACCTACTAACTGGGCGCAAGGAAACATTTGCAAACCTCAAAACACCAATTTCTAAAGGTGTCTGAAGTATTTTTCCCATTATCTAGCTTCTATTATTTACAGAATTATTTAGGGACAGATTTTATGGTATAACTATACGATCTTAATAGCAATCTGTTTTCTGATATCAGAAATGAATACTTTTGAATTTAATTGCTCACTAGTTGCAGTCTAAATTCCCAGATTCTTTGCTTACTAGAAAAAAACGATCTTGCCTAATTGCTGTGGTGATTAGTAATAACACATATATAACATTCACATAGACATCATCTTTGAAGTGATTACGTATAAATTAAGCATTCTTTTGAAAAAAAAACTTCTTCTTTGGCAACCCTTATATCGGGACTGAGACTAAGCTGTTTTCATTATATTATAAATACCAGGGTTCAGACGAGGTAGGGCAGGCACCTCCACAAAGACAAAGAGACTATTGTAACGGAAATGCCTGGATCTCAGAAATAGCTAGCTGTCCTGTGAAACTGAAGAAAGGGTCTAGGCTGAACTGGTAAACAGGGCTCAAAGAGCATGGAATATCCAGAAGACAGAAAAACAAAACAAACCAAACAACAACAAACCACTGAACTGTACAGGGCCACATAAAAACGGTCAGCTAAAAGTTACATTTGGTACCTTCAGCAAGTATATGGATATGTTTCTGGTTGTGCCTTATGCAAATGAACTTAAAAAAATGGATGAGAAGTAAGAGGTGTAAGCAGCGCTTGCTGTGTTACTGGATGCAAGCCCTAGGGCCACATCTCAGGCTCAGAGAAGGAGGCCAGGAAGAGCAACAGCTAAGGGGGGGAGAGAAAGTGGGGCTGAGAAGAGGGGAAGGAGGAAGCCTGGGCTCGGCAGCTGGATAGGAAAGAACTGCAGGCTGCGCTGGGTGGGGAAGAGAAAGGAATCCCAGGATCTGCGGAGAGGATGCGGAAGAACCCCGGGCTCAGCAGAGTGAGGCAGGAAGGATTCGGGGCTTAGCAGGGAGCAAGCCTGGGCCGCGCTGGGAGGACAGAGAGGAGGAGCCCCGAGTCGTGCTGGGAGGACAGAGAGGAGGAGCCCCGGGCCGTGCTGGGAGGACAGAGAGGAGCCCCGGGCTATGCTCGGGGAACAGGGAGGAACCCCAAGATGTGCTAGGAAGATAGAGAGGAATCCCGGGCCGTGCTGGGAGGACAGAGAGGAACCCGTTGGCCAGCCCCAACCCCCTCCCTGAAACCAGGTAACCCGAGGCTCAACCGGGTGACCGCAGCTACCTGTGCAGGCCTTTGTCCATGAAACACACATCCCCGCAGCTGCTGTCGCCATCCTCCGGTTCGATTTCGGTACACACCGCCGCCTCCATGGTAGCCGCGACGGGGAGTGGGTGTTAACCGGCGCCCAGCGCTGGGTCCCAGCTTGCTCAAGCCTCCAAGTGCGGGAGCGGGGCGTGAGCAAGGGGCGGGGCGTGGCCTCCAACCGCCCGCCGCACTTTCCCGCCCTGCGCGGCCGCAAAGCGTGGCGACCGCGCCGCTCAAAGAGTGCTTGACTTTTACTGCATATCCCTTTAGTACAGGCTTTCCATGTGTTGGTTTGGGAATGAGTGGGCCTATCCTAGGTCCTTGTATATGAACGTTATTTATAGCCTACTGCCATATGAAGGCGTTTTTCACAATAGTTTGGTTTTGTACTTCGTGACATGATCTTGCAGTCATAGTAACTTTTCCCTTTTTGGTCACTGACTCTCCTGTCAGGTCCTTAAGTATTTGTGCAATGCTTTTATGTATGTTGAATATTTTTTCTCCCTGTGATGAGAAAAAATATTCAGTTTTTTAAATGAGTTCGCTCGGGAGACACTCTTTATGCCTCTGCAAAGCAAACACTCCAAAGATGTTCCAAGATAAGAGTTGGTTTTCCATTGTGGATTAAAATAATTCTTTTTGGTAGGTGATGACAGTCATGAAATGAGTTGATCCCTTTCCATCATCACTCATGGACTGATCTCCTCTCAGGGACTGTATTTCCACAGTTTTTCAGAAGATCTCACAAAATGTTAGGGGATGCTCAGACTATGTTGAAAAAGATATTCTAATGAAGCCAAAGTGTTTATATACTTTGTTAATGCACACATGTAGGAAAATGTCCTGATACTTTAGTTTTTTTATATAGTAGGGACAACCTATCTACAGCCTCAAGGATGTGTAGCCACACAAAGGCATTGCAAAGATAAGGAGACAGTCACCAAAATACAGTTTTCCTGGCTACCACATACATAACTTGTTGGGTACAGCATACCATGACATAGACTGCTAGCAGTAGGCTGGGATGGAGACATCTTAGTAGCCTGCTGCAGCTCTTTCAAACAAACAAAACAAAACAAAAAACCAAAACAAAAAAACCAGTTGTTCCAATTTCTCCTAACTTTAGCCCTGGACAACAGCTGTATAGATCTCATTTGTGCATGGCTTTTTCAGTTGGCCTTGTTGTGCATAATCATTTTATTATATCTGACTTTCCTATTTTTTCTCCTTTTGTTCTAATGAATTCTGTGAAACTAGATGGTCCTTGATGTAATGATTCTTGAACAATTAAAACTGAGGCATAGGGCACAGCACAGCACTTTCCTAATGGCCCAGGTGCATGCTGTGTGTTTTCATCTTGGAAACAATGCAATAACTGCACAGCGGTAGTTCCAAATTAATACCCGAGTTGCAAAGAAAGTTTGAAGAAATTATTAGAAAATGAATTAGAGCCAACACTGGGACTCCAAGAAAGGAAAAAAATGATTAAAGTTATGAAATAAGTTTTGCACTTAATTTAAGAGTGATTTATGGATAAGAAAGTAAAGAATACATAAAATTATATATTAATAAACTTAAGTCAAAACACTGGGACTCTTAGGAGAGTCATTGTGTGCAATGTACAGAAGCAGAAAACCAGCAGAACTACTGAGTTAAGGGTTAACTTGATTCTGGCCACTGCCTGGCAGCTTTGCCCATTTCAATTATCATTAGAACTTCACAGGAAAATGCAAGTAGCTGGACTCAGAGCTCTGAAATATAAGAAGTTTATATAATGATGTGTGCAATTATTATTATTTTGGTTATAGGACTGGGAATAGAGAAAGCTTGAAACTTCGGGGAACAATTGTAATTCTTGATTCTTGGTGGGATGTAGCTACTCTTTTGAATTAGATCTGGGAATTATTGTACAATGTCTTTTTTTTCTACCTGATTTTGGAGTATCAATAAAAGCCTGGGGCAAGAGAAAGGCAAGAGAGCATGTGGAGAGTAAGTGAAGAGAGAATGTGACAAGTGAGTGAGGAGAGAATGCGAGATGTGTGTGAAAATGTTTGTGTGGGTGAAAAGAGAGTGCATGGGGTGTGTGTGAGATGTGTATGAAGAGTGTGTGTGTGTGAGTGAAAAGGGGACACACAGAGGTGTATAGGAATGTGAGAGTTTGAGAAAAAAAAAGCACAAAGGAGAAAAGCAGAGTGCAGCCTCAAGCTGTGTGTGTGTGTGTGTGTGTGAGAGAGAGAGAGAGAGAGAGAGAGAGAGAGAGAGAGAGAGGAGAGTAACTTTTAGCCTTGAAAAATTGCCTGTCAGTTTGTACCCAGAAAATATTCTGTGTTTATTTATTATGTACATTCCAGATATTCCTGCTTCCAGTTGAGAGCTCCAATCCTGTGTTGAGTCTGAACACCAACAATAACTCATTTTGAGAATGCTCAAGGTCCTGTGATTGATCTCATGACAGATTATTCCTTAAAATATTATGTTATGAAAGAGAGTTTTGAGGCTATGGAAATGGCAAAGTGGTTAAGAATATTTACTGTGGAAGTAATTGAATCTGAATTAAAAACCCAGAACACATAAAAATTGAGTCATCATTAGGCGTGACTTATAACCACATCACTATCAGTAGGCGGAGACAGGAGAGTCTCTGGGACATGATGGTTGCCAACCTAGCTCCAGAGATACATTTTCTCAAGGACACAGGTCAAACAGTGTTTGAGTGGGACACCCAAAGTCCTCCTCTGATCTCAGGATCATACTTGTGAACATATCTACACATGGCTATGCATATACCATACACATGCACCAGGCTTATATTTGTATAAACACACATAAGTACACACAGAGAAAGAAAAAAAACTTTAAAAATTAAAGTTTTATATTGACAGCTGAGGTAAAGTTCTGCAGTAGATTGGCAGTCTGTGACAAGCAGGAAAGAGCACTTACTTAGGCTGTTTGTAAGACTTTCTTCATTCAGCTCCACTTACATAACTGAAAGGACCAGTGATACATTTGAAACTGCAATGACTGATTCTGGTCAGGGAAGCAGGTAGGCTAGCTACAGATACTCACCTCTATTCTCTTTTTTCCAAATCCAATTTCCCAGGCTCATTCCCAGCTCTGTACCCCATTCCTCACACAGCTCCAGTGACACACACACACAGATCTCCTCCAACCTTGCTTCCTCCTACTCATAGCTTTATATGAGTTTGTCACCTCCAGCAGGCATTCCCTGGTACCCACAGTACACTCCAACAGGTTAGCAGGTAGCCTAATTGCAGTTCTTCACTGTTCCTTAATCCTTCCCAACCCCTTGAGTCTCACCACAAATCAGATGCAGCCTCCTCCCTCTCTCTGTTCCCCTTTCCAGCAGATCACATAGACAGTCCCTCCAAACTTTCTCTCTGCTCATGCTTTTCCAGGCCCAAAGTCCAGCAGCCATTCCTACTTAAATTAGAAACTGACTTCACTGATCTTGGGAGACTTCAATAGCCCACTCTCACTAACAGACAAGTCATCAGACAAAAGCTAAACAAAGAAATGCAGCAACTAGCAGATGTTATAAACTAAATGGACCTAACATATTTAAAGAACATTTCACCTAAACACAAAAGAATGTACTTTCTTCTCTGTGCTTCATGGAACTTTCTTTATAATTGATCACATATTTGGAAACAAAGTGAATTTCAACAGACAGAAGAACTAACTCCCTGCCTGCATCCTGTCTGACACCACTGATTTCAGCAACAACAGAGAACTTAAAATGCCATGGAAACTAAACAACGCTCTACTGAATGAAAGTGAGTCAAGATAGAATTTAAAGACTCAATAGAACTGAGTGAAAATAAATACAAAACATACTGAAAATTTGGGATACAATGAAGGTGCTTCTGAGAGGTACGTTCATTGTGCTAATTTCCTACATAAAATAATTGAAAACATCTCATATTAGAAACTTAAGTGTACACCTGAAAGTTCTAAAACAGAAAGAAGAAAGCACACCACCAAAGGAGTAGACCACAAGAAATATACACAGGACTGAAATTAATAAAATAGAAACAAACAAAAAACAGTAGAGCCAGTCAATGAAACAAAGAATTGGTTCATTGATGAAGTCAATTAACACTGACAACACTTATCCAAAATAACTAAAAAGTGGAGAGAGAGATGACAACATTAAAAAAATTAAAAAGTGAAAAGGGGTTGTAACAGCAGATACCAAGAAAATCTAGAGAACCATAAGGATAACTTTTACTTAACCAAGTTGGAAAATCTAAAAGAAAAGAATAATTTTCTTGATGTGTATTACTTACTCAAGTTAAATAAAGAATAAATAAAGTAACTTAGACATATAAACCCTACTGTTCCAGGAGGAAGAGAAAGTGGGTGTGTTCTCATTTGGGAAATCAATGTTCAGAATTCAGACTTTGGGTTGATTTTCCCTTTGATGAATATGAAGTGTCTTTCTTCATCTCGCTTGATAACTTTTGACTAAAAGTCCACGTTATTGGATATTAGGATGGCAACTCCAGCTTGTTTCTGGACCATTTGCTTGGAAGACTTTTTCAAGCCTTTTACTTTAAGATAACCTCTGTCTTTGATATTGGGGCATGTTTCTTGTATACAGCTAAATGCTGGATCCTGTTTGTGTATACAGTCTTTTAGCTCATGTCTTTTTATAGGTGAGTTGAGTCCATTAATATCAAAAGATATTAAAGACAGATGATTGTTAGTTACTGTTATGTTTATTTTATAGGTAGCATTATGTGCATGTGATTCTCTCCTTTTCACTTTGTTTTGAGACAATTAATATCTTGTCTTTTCTTTGATGTCAGTATCCTACTTGTGTTGGAATTTTCCTTTTAGACTCCTTTGTAGGGCTGGATTAATAGATACTGTTTAAATTTGATTTTTGTCCTGGAATATTTTGTTTTCTCCATCTATGTTGATTTAGAGTTTTGTTGGGTATAGCAGCCTGGGCTGGCATTTGTGTTCTCCTAGAGTCTGCATGACCAGAATCTCCTGGCTTTCATAGTCTCTGTTGAAAAGTCTGGTGTAATTCTGATAGGTCTGCCTTTGTACATTACTTGGACATTTTCCCTTGAAGCTCTTAATATTCTTTCTTTGCTCTGTGCATTTAGTGTTTTGATTAATATGTTATGAGATGGTTTTCTTTTTTAGTCCCACTTATTTGGTATTCTATAGGCCTCTTGTACATTTATGGCCACCTCTTTCTTTAGGTTGGGGAAGTTTTCTTCTGTGATTTTGTTGAAGATATTTTCAAGTCCTTTGAGCTGGGAATCTATGTTCTCCTCTATTCCAATTATTTTTAAATTTGGTCTTTTCATTGTGTCCTGAATTTCCTGGATGTTTTAGGTTAGGATTTTTTTATGTTTTGAATTTTTTTTGTTTTGTTTTGTCAATCTCTCTTACGGTATCTTCTGCATCTGAGATTCTCGCTTCTGTCTCTTGCATTCTGTTGGTGATGTTTACAGCTGTAATTCCTGATCTCTTTCCTATGTTTTCCATTCAGGTTTGCCTCCATTTATGTTTTATTTCTCGTTTCTACTTCTACTTTTAGGTCTTAAACTGCTTTATTCAATTCCTTCACTTGTTTTATTGTATTTTTCTGTATTTCTTTAAGGAATTTGTTTCCTCTTATAGAGCTTCTACCTGCTTACCTGTATTTTTTTAATTTTTTTTCAGTGAGTTATTTATATCCTCCTTAAAGAACTCTATTATCTTCATAAAATAGGTTTTTAGGTCAGCTTCCTGATTTTCAGGTGTGTTGGTGTATTCAGGGTGGGTGAACTGGGATCTGATCATACCTGGGTGTATTGGCTTCTATTGCTTATGGTCTTGCACTTGCCTCTCACCATCTGGTTATCCCTGGTGTTTGCTGGACTGGGTGTCTGTCTGGAGCCTGCTTCTTTTCTCCCTTGGGTTGCTTCAGATCTCTTGGTAGGCCTGTGCCCTATCTGTAGCATACATTTTGTATGGCCTTCTGACTGTGGGGTGTTCGAAGGGGCAGAGAAGTTGCTGATCTGCTGCTTTGGCTTCAGCAGATCTCCTGGGAGGCCTTCAGATTGTTGGGTCTTCAGAGAAGCAGTCAATCTGTTGTCCTGTGTGAAGCTGTTCTCCAGAAGGGATTAAAATTCTGGTTTCTGTTTCCCTGTGTGCAGCAGAACTCCATGGAGGTTTTCAATCTGTTGGGTCAGTTGCCCTATATGCTCAGGAGTCCCCAGGAGGTTTTCAGTCTGTGGTGTTGGTTGCCTAGTTGCCTTTTGTGCAGAGGAACTCCTGGGATGCCTTCAGGCTGTGGTGTCTTTAGGAGAGCAGACATGTTGGTGATCAGTTGCTCAGTTGCCCTGTGTGTAGCAGATCTCCCGGAATGCCTCAGCTATGGTGTCTTCAGGGGAGCAGGGTACTTAGCAGTCCTAATTTAATTTTTTTCTTTTATTGGATATTTTCTTTTTTACATTTCAAATGTTATCCCCTTTCCCAGTTTTGTCCCCCAAAACTCCTATGCCATCTTCCTGCATCTATGGTGGTGTTTCACCACCCACCAAACCACTTCCCCCATACTTATGCTGGCATTCCCCTACACTGGGGCACTGAGCCTTCACATGGCCAAGGGCCTCTTCTCCCATGCTCAACAAGGCCATCCTCTGTTACATATGCACCTGGAGCAATGGGTCCCTCAGTGTGTACTCTGGTTGGTCGTTTAGTCCCTGGGAGCTCAGGGAGGGTCAGATTGGTTGATACTTTTGTTCTTTCTATGGAGTTGCACACCCCTTCAGCTCCTGCAGTCCTTTATCTAACTCCTCCGTGGGGGACCCTGTGCTCAGTCCAATGGTTGGCTGTGAACATCTGCCTCTGTATTTGTCAGGCTCTGGCAGAGCCTCTCAGCAGACCTATAAGAGTCTCTTGTCAGCATGTACTTCTTGGCATTAGCAGTAGTGTCTGCATTTGGTGACTGTATATGGATGTGACTGTGAATGGATTCTCAGGTGGGCAGTCTCTGGATAGCTTTTCTTTCAGTCTCTGATCCACATTTTGTCTCCATATTTCCTCCCTTCACTATTTAGTTTCCCCTTCAAAGAAGGACATTTTGGTCTTCATTCTTTTTGAGCTTCATGTGGTCTTGAATTGTATCTTGGGGATTCTGAGATTTTGGGCTCTTATCCACTTATCAGTGAGTGCATAAGTGTTCTTTGATGATTGGATTACCTCACTCAGGATTATATCTTCTAGTTCCATCCATCTGCTTAAGAATTTTACGAAGTCATTGTTTTTAATAGCTGAGTAGTACTCCATTGTGTAAATGTATCACATTTTCTGTATCCATTTCTCTGTTGAGGGACACCTGAGTTATATTCAGCTTCTGGATATTTTATGTAAGGTTGCTATGAACATACAGGAGCATTGTCCTTGTTATGTGTTGGAGAATCTTTTGGATATATGCCCAGGAGTGTGATAGCTGGGTCCTCAGATAACAAATACTATGTCCAATTTCCTCAGGAACTGCCAGACTGATTTTCACAGTGGTTGTACCAGCTTGCAATCCAAGTAACCATGGAGGATCTGGTGTAGACCTATGCAAGCTTTTGCATTCTGCTTCAGTTCTTGTGAGTCCATATGAGCTTTACTCAGTTGTTTTAGTAGGCCTTGTTCTCCTTGTGTGATCCATTGCCTGTTTTCTCCACACCTTCTGTTCCTCTTCTGAAGATTCTCTGAGCTCCAAGATCTCTCTGTATAATGTTTGGCTCTGGATCTCTGTATTTGTTTTCACCTGTTGCAGTAGGAAGCCTCTCTGATGATTGCAGAATAAGGCAATCTATAATCTTTTCAGAATATCATTAGGAGTCTATGAGCTTTTTTGAATATCATTAGGAGTCATTATTGTTACTTTTTTAAAAAAAAGATTGTGGAATTTGGTCTTCTTCCCCATGTCTCCGGACTATCTAGACACTGGACCTTGGTCACCCAAGCACTGTCATGTAGAGGTTCCATCTCCTGAAGTGAGCCTTAAGTCAAATCAGACATTGTTTTGTTACTACCATGCGGTTTGTGCTGTCATTACCCTAGCAGATTTTTTGCAGGCAGGACAGAATATACATCAAAGATTTTGTGATTGGTTTGGTCTTTGCTTTTCTCTTTGGGTTAGATGCCAAATACCTTTCCATGTCATAGACATTTTAACATGGGTGTGAAGGTTCTAGTAGGCACCAGTTCAACCTCGTCAGGTTCAATGATTTCTGTGGATGTTGTTTTAATCAGTGAGGACTTGCTTTGTGGTGAGCAACCTACTGTCTTGGCTAAAGCTTGGGTTATTTATAGATTTCCATGGAAATTCTTTGGCCAGCAACTCAATGAAATGAAACCTAGTTCAGACACTGGGAACTTCATTTCTGACAAGAGATAGCCAATAGTGTTTCTGCATTCTCAGTATTCAGATACTTCATTAGGATCACCTCTCTATGTTACAGAGATTTTCACTGCACAGTGTTTCCATACCACCACTTAAATGTTCCTCAAATGCTCTTCAATTATAGCTCTGTGTCTTCAATCCCATGTCCTCTCCACTGTTCCTCCTGATAATTCCCATTCCTGTGCTTCCCCGCACTGCCTCCAGTCTACTCCCCAAAATCTATTTTCCTGTTCCATGGAGATCAATGTGTCCTCACAAGTCCTTTCTTTAATGTCTAACCTCTCTGGGTCTATAGACTGAAGCTTGATTATCATTTACTTAAAAAATAATATTGACATAAATGCCGTATTTATCATTCTGAGTTTGAGTTACCTCACTCAGGATGACTTTTTTCTAGTTCTATCCATTTTCCTGAAAACTTTCATAATGTCATTTCTTTTTATGAGACTAATGGTACTCTGTTGTACAATTATACTATATATTTTTTTTATCCATTCTGTTGTTGAAAGAAATACAAGTTAATTCCAATCTCTGGCTATTATGGATAAAGCAGCAAAAGAACATGATTGAACAAGTGTCCTTGTGGTAAGATGAAGTGTCCTTTGGTGTGTATGTCCAAAAGTGTTAATTCTGGGTTTTGACATAGATTGATTCCCATTTTTCAGAGAAAATGTAATACTGATTTCAATAGGGTTTGTACAAGTTTGCACTCCTACTAGCAAGGGAGGAAGAGTGTTTCTGTTTGTGCACTCCATCTCTACCATAATTTGTCACTTTTATTATTAATTTTAGGGATTCAGAAAGTAGTAAGATGAAATCTCAAAGTAAATCTCAATATATGTGAAATCTCAGTGCAAATCAAAACTAGGTTTGTGTTTCTTTTATGGTTATGGAGGTTGGATATTTTCAGCCATTTTGAGTTTTAGTTATTGAAAATTTTCTATTTAAATTGGGTTATTTATTTTTTGGCAGAAAGTTTCTTGATTTCTTTTTATATTTTGGATATCAGTCTTCTATCAGATGTGTATTTGGTAAAATTCTTTTGCCACTATGTAGACTGCTGCTTTGCCTGAAGGAGTTTACTCAGTCTTGCACAAGTATTTTAACATCTTGAGGTTTTAATTTAATTGTTGATGTTAGTACCTGTGCTATTGGTAATTTTTTTTTCAGAAAGTCAATGCATCCAAGACTATTCCTCATTTTCTCTTGTATCAGGTTCAGTTTATCTGAATTTATGTTGATATCTTTGCTACATGTGGACTTGAATTTTGCTCAGCATGATAGGTATGGATCTATTTACATTCTTCTACCTGCAGTCAACCAGTTTGATAAGCATCATTTGTTGGAGATTCTGTCTTGTACTTAGTGTGTATTTCTGACTTTTTTATCAAGAATCAAGTGGACATAAGTACGTGGATATATGTCTGGGTCTCTCTCACTCTCTGTCCTTCTCACCCTTTCTCTCTCCCTTTCCATGTGTTCCTGGCCAGCTTCTTCTTTTTGACCTCTAGCTACAGTCTCCAACTCATTGGCAATATGGCAAAGACTCCCTAGCCTTCACTCTCTGCCCATCCCTCAGCTCCACAGAGAAGTCTCCTTCACAGCTAACAGCTGCCTTTAAGATGGCAGCATCTGCCCTGACCCTTGTTCTAGGACCCCTTCCTTTGGCTGAGATATTCCTTCTTCCTTTTGAGACAGTTTCTTTCTCTCAGCTGAGAACTAAAGGCCGGGCCTGGAGGAACTGCTCTAAGAAGAACAGGCTACAACCCAGCTTCTACATGTCTCACCTCATAGGTCAAGTTTTTTTCCACAGCCTTTCACTCCTTCTGGCTCTAACTGTTCTATCAAGCTTCTATGCATCTTCCTTTAAGCTTTTCTTCAAGGTTGGCCTTTCTTCTCCTTCTCTACATTTAGGATTTATCAGCTAAGAAAAAACAAACAGGGATTACAGGAGACCTCTCTGCTAGTGCACCCAGCTACCATGTGGCAGAGTAGCCCCCCCCCCCCCCGCGCCCCCGCATTTAAATTTGCCAAAGACAATAGAGAAGCACACTTGAGACCCTTAACCCAAGTTTTTAAAGCTTGTTCTCTCTAACAGGAATAAACTGAAATGATGTTTGTGCTTTCCAACCCAAAATTTTCTTTCTTTTTTATTTAAATGTTTCTTTTTCCCTCTAGCATTCATGATATATGACCAAAGTTTTTCAACTTGTTTGAGATTTCTTTAATGTTCAAAAGTCATCTAATTTACGTCTACAGGTCAAATCAACTATGCTGATCACCATTTTTCAATCCTTAATTAACAACCAGTTTCCTTTTACAGACAAATTGTTGCTGCCTATCCCAGATACATAATTAGCATGATGTTTTTCCTCCTCAGCCATTCAAAGCAGACTCAAAGGTGCCTTCCAAGACTAAATTTCCTCAAACACCCTTGCTTTTCTAGGATCATGATGGCGGACCATGATGTTCTCCCAGGTAGCTTAATGCTTGCTACCCATCCCGTGTGCACATCACCCTGCTGGGGTTCTGCTCTCCTGTTGTGATCACATTACAGGTTATTCCCACAAAGGAAAAGGACAGGGATGCTGCCACCAATCCAATGAAGGAGACGCCATCTCCTGGAACCTGCCTGGGACAACAAGCTGCCTTCTTCCAGACACCTAATCAGACTGAAGACTCCTGAGACACACACTGAGATCCAGAGACATTCGCTGAGTCCTACAGCAGACAGACTTAGACCTTCCAGCTACAGATGAATTCTCTTGCCAAAGTCAAATGGCTACTGAACTTTGGGAAAATTACATGTTAGTAAGGGAAACATAGTGTCTACCTAGATTAATCAGATGTTATTACCCTCAAACTATACAACCCTTAAAACTATTTATTGGTTCATTGATCCCTTGCCTTCCCAACCACCACCCTCAACCCTCCTTACCCTGTGACTTAATTGTACTACCCCCTACAGCCTGTGTAGTGTTTTCTCTTGACTTCAACTTCATCCAAAATTTTCACTATAAATGACACAGTCACTCCAGTGATGTGCCTTTTTTAAAAAAATATAAAAGGGGGAATTGTAGGACCTTGAAAGGACTGCATAGTTTCTTGTCAAGCACTGGTTAGAGATGACTGGAGACCCAGCAGATTGGAGACCTCACAGTTTTCCCTGAAAGGGACAGTATACATTTCGCCATGTTCCCAGACTCCAGGCTTTTGACATGAGGCTGAAGACCTCCATAGATTTGCCCCTTTCAGGCACATAGGACAACACACCTACTAGTCCCTCCACAGGTAGAGGGTGTGATTATAGGCCACAGAGCCTCAAGACATTTCCATATGCCTGAGATACCTAAAGGCCAGAGGGCATAGCCAATTAAGCCTTCCTTCCCAGATCCTCCTACTTGCAAAAGGTATTTAACCTCAGGCCAGCCCTGAGAACACAGGGTACAGCTTCATCCATTTTAGTCATGACAATAAATGTTTTAAGATCATGGACTACCTCTTGTTTTTGGGGTCTGCTGTGGGGAGCTGTGGAGAAGGCCTTCAACTACTGAGCTGACACCTAATCTCCTGCTGAAGACTCTCTAAGTTCCACCCATGGAGGCCTGCCAACTCAAGCAAGCAACTAGAGCCAGTCGAAGCCCAGCCAAGTGAGTCACCCTGACCAAGAGTCTCATGCCCCATGAGGCGCCATCAGAACTCATCTTCTCCCTCTCGCCTCTTTCGCCAGTCCTGGCCTTTCTGTGGCCTCTCAGCAGTGCCTGGGAGCCCAAGGGCTGAGACCACATGGTTTCTGGCCACCTCCTGGACTGGAGGTCCCCAACCCAAGAACTCTGCCCCTGCAGGACCTCAGACTGTGTTCTCTCTACCCTAGAGTGAAGACCTGCAGCTTCTCACAGCCCAGCATCTGTGGAATGAACACAGTTGAATACCTGTGCTTCTGCCCCTTGAGCCAATGCCCTAGCCCCTTCGGGCAGCAGACACATGGGACCCAAGTATACGCATGCCCCACAACTGGTGGATGTGGACATTCATTCCTCTAATGTCCTGCCTCTTCACATTTGAAGCAGATTCCTTCTGTTTTTACTGCTGCTACAAATGCCTGGGCCATGAATTCAATTTGGTGTGATGGAGATTCTATATATTGGGTTGCCACAATCTACCTATTGTGATACTCTTTCCGGAGATCCTGGCAAGCTACTCTGGACTCAGAAGTCATGCCTTCCCAAACAATGGTTTTAAGAAGGAGGTCCCTGGCTGTGGGGTTGGGAATTTTTCTTTCTTAGCTCTTTTTAGTTCTAAGAATAAAGTCAGATAAGAGTTCTCTGGGCTTCTGATGGAGAGAGAGCAGGGAGGATGCAGGGTCTTGTGACCCCAAGGGTGGAGTGAGCCTATTCCAAGCTTAAGTTGCACAGAGGTGGACCTGCTCATAGTACCCTGCTGGCTGAGTTGACTGCTGTGATGCAGTAGAAAAGTCTTCCTGGGCAAAGAGTTCATTAAAACCCCATGGGGTGTTGTCACTTCTGTCTCGGTTTTGCCTGACTTGTTGACAGAATTCATCATGAAATAAGCCTTCCCATTCTAAAAACATTGGGCCAAGGAGGGCAGAATGGTAAATATCTCTCCAATCTTGGGGAGTGTTTAAGTTGGCAATATGGCTCTTTAGGAGAGATTTTGTCCATGGTGTGTGAATGCCATCTTCCTTCACTGCTTGCCTGAGTTCTTTTAGGTCTGAGGCTTTGAGTGAGTACCAGTTAAGTGGTTTAGTTCAAGTGGGGTTGATATTAACTGGGAATGCTTGAGCATTTTACGTTTCATGTTCTATATCAGACTCCTGAGTAGCATGGGAGACAGGGTTAGTTTTTGCAAGAGAGTCCTGAAAATTGCAAAGTTGTTGGGTGGTAGATGGTTGGGTGTAAGGAACTATGGAGTTTGACAGGATTTTATCTACAAGTTTTGTGGCCTGGAGAAGGGGGAGAAAATATATCTTTTTTTGGGTGGATGGGGGTTGGTGGAGTAAGGGGAGAGGCGGGTGAGAGTTCCTTTGGTATTTTAATGGAGCCTTGCCTTTGGGTGCTGGAGGAAGGGGAAAGAGGACTAGATGGTTTGTTTAGCATTTCCTCTGAGGCAAAGGGGGACAGGGTTGGGTAGATGGATTTTATTTCCCTTATTAGTTGGGTAAGGGCTATGAGGTCTGAAATATGATTTTTGGAACTTTCATCTTTGGGTTCATTTGACTGAGGCGGGTCAGAAGCTGTGTTGTTCTGAGTCTGTCCTATTTTACATGACCCTATTTTAGATGGCCCTAAACATTGCCAAATTGTAGCTAAGATCTGCAAAACATCATGAGAGCATGTTTTTTCTTCTTGGGTATCTCTGTTTTTTGATGAGAGAAGTTACTCTGCCCCATGAGTCTAGGCTGTAAATATTGTCATTGGCCATGCATGGTGCTATCTAAAGGACTTCCTCCCAAACCAAGGAGGCTTGTTTTTGGGGTATTTTAATTTCGTGGGATTTTAGTAGGGCACATATTTCCCTGGCCCAGGGTAATTTTTATGTAATGTTGAGTTTCCCATGACAGAAAAAAGGAGAAATGCTTTGTTCAATGGGAACATGTCCTTGGCCTATTGACTTTGGAGGATTCCACAGAGATCCAAAATGCTAAGCCTTCCTACAGATTTAAGAACAGGCAGCCACCCTGTGGCTTTTAAGTGGCAGCTTCATTACCTGGCTTTCTTTTTGTTTTAAAGAGAATCTAGAGAGAGAGTCTTGCTGACTCCCATTGAGGGCTGTCAGGATTTAAACAGAGGCCAGAGGGACCTTCAGACAGTACCAGAGGAGGCTTCAGTTGCCCTTTCAGCTCATCTAAATCCATGGATGGCTCTGACTGAAAGCACAGCAGGAAAGGACAGGTTGTCTCCAGAGTTGGGTGGATCACCTTTCTATGATATCAGTTCCTGCAGCTATGTTGTTGTTTGAGTCCCACGTGGTCACCAGCTGTGGGTCACGGTCCCAGAAGGCTTTCCACGATATCTCTAGCCCAGCTGGGTGCGGGGGTTTGGGACAAGGGGATAGAGTGTGAGCAGAGAGGAAGAATTGCCTCCACTGCTGCCTCTACCTGTGTCTCCTCTGTTGTCACCCAATTGCTCCCAGGTGCTGCACCTGTTGCTGTGCTCTAAACCAGTACAGGCTGAGCCAGTGAGAAACTGGCTAGCTAGCAAGGAACATGGGAAGGGTCCTGAAGGCACTTCAGGAGAGCAGATCTCTTCCCAAGTGGTAGTTTTACATCTCTGTGACAGAAACTCTCTGACAACAGGCTGATTCTCGCACACCTTTACTTTTCCCAAATAGGATTCTTATATACAGTTTTAAGGCGAGTTTTGGTCTGGCAGCAGCTAACTCCTATTGGCTTGGTCTGAAAGCTTGGAGATACCTCATCTACATGTGGGAGAGCCTGAGACACTGTTCCTATGTGACTGATGGCCATAAACCTCTCTGTAGGAGGGGCTGTGGAGGGCTGAAGCTAAGTGAGAGGAACCAAGGAGCCCAGGAGTGAAAGACCCCCGAGGGGACCCTACCTCAAGTCTGGACCAGGCGCTCACCCACGGACACATGAGAGACCTCCTTGATGCATTTGCATAAGGTAGTTTAATAGCAAGGGCCCTTGGGTTGAAACCCGTCCCACGCAGGAGACAAGGGATTTCGACCCCGAACCCCAGAGGCGGGAGCTATTTATGGATAGGGGTAGGGAAAGGTGGGAAAGTTTGGCGCGGTTACACACGATTGGTTATTTCTAATATCAACAACTTGCAGAGGCGGCAGGATGGCTAGTTAGGACTTGTCTGGGCATGCCTTTTTATTTTTCTTTGTGGCCAGGAATGTGTTTTCCTGCTTTGGGCCTACCCCACCCACAGGTGGATTTTCTTCCCTGAGGCTTGAGGAATGTATGGGGCAGTGAAGGCCCGAAATCCTACATTCAGTTCCGCCTTCCTGGAACTAGTGAGCCTGTATATATTTTATAAAATGGTCTTTATAATTTTTCACTCTACAGGAGCACTGTTAAACTCCTACTGTCTTTTTAGGGTCTCCAGGTTTGAAGTGGGCTCAACTACATATCCTATTGACTCTCACAGCTCACCACCCTACACCTTTATGCTAATATTATGTAGTTTTTATTGCTATAGCTCTATAGTACAATTTGAAACCAGGGATGGGAAGACTTCTAGCATTTCTTTTCTTTTAGATTGACATTTCAAGATCTGTTAAAACTTGGGTTGGAATTTTGTTAGGTATTGAATTGAATCTATAGATTGTTTTTGGCAGGATGGTCATTTTTACTATGTTAATCTTACTGATCCTTGAGCATGGAACAGTTTTTCAAATCTTCTGGCCTTTTTCTTTTTCTCTTTCTTTCAAAGACATGAAATTTAAAATCATGTAAGCTTTTTTTTTTTTTTTTTTTTTTTTTTTTACTTCTTTCAATATAGTTACTTTAAAATACATATTATTTACTGATGAGTGATTCAGTACTTTTTTCCTCAGAAGAGGAAGAAGAAAATCATTCCTGATCTCTACACTACTTTTAATGATGTTCTATAAAGCAAGAAAAGAGTTTTCTAAATGTTCACAGAAGACATAAATAAAATATTTATTTACATTTTATTATTTATAAAAATTTTAACTATTTCACACACACATAAAAATGTTTCTAAATACCTACACAAGCTTTAAAAGATTTCCAGAAAAAACATTAATACATACAGATCAATTATATTCTACATATTATAATCAATTATATTCTATATATTACATATTATAATTAATCATATACTATGTATTATATATAATATAAAAGATATCTTAATGTATAAAAGATCATTAATATTGTATATCATAATTAGCACATGAGAATTAATCCTTACAATGGTACAGAAATATTAGGTATTAATTTGACAAAGGTTATGATAGAGCTTTATGATGACACTTGTAGAAAAAGAAATAGAAATAGAAAATAAAATAAATATCAATTCACTCTGTTCATTGATTCCAACAATCAGTATTGTTAAGATCTCCCCAAATTTGGCTATAGTACAATGCAATTCTATCAAAATTTTTAAGGAAAATGTTCACTTAATCCAATGGGTTCTAAAATTGATACTGAAATGGAAAGGAATTTGAATAGTCAAAACTGATACTAATTTGAATAATTATTTTTTATTATTAATTATTTTATTTATTTACGTTCCAAATTTCTCTACCTTTTTGGTCTTCTGTCTGCAGGCCCCCACACCATCCTCCCTCCCCTTTGCTCTAAGAGGGTGCTCCCCCACCCACCCACATGCCCACTCCTGCCTCACCTCTCTAGCATCTCTCTTCATTGGGGCAACAAGCCTCTACAGGACCAAGAGCCTCCAACCCCATTGATGCCAGATAAGTCAGTCTTTTGCTACACATGTAGCAGAAGCCATGGACACACTCATGTATACTCTTTGGTTGTTGGTTTACTCCCTGAGACCTCTGAGGGGTTCAGTTAGTTGATATTGTTGTTCTTCCTATGGGGTCACAATCCCCTTTAGCTCCTAACTCTTCCCTTGGTGTCCCTGGGCTACGTCCAATGTGAATATCTGCATCTGTCTTATTCAGGTGCTTCCAGAACCTCTCAGAGGACATCAGTAAATACAAAGTCATCATCCAACATTTTGTGGTTATCCTCCATACGATTGAGGAAATTTATAATTCTCCTTTACAGAGTTTTAAAAAATTATGAATAAGGGAAGAATTTGTATTAATTGTGTTTCACAGGAATAAGTATCATTTATTTTTTTCTTTTGTAGTTCTAGTAAGAAGAATTGTATTGTTTGGTTCATTTAAAATTAGTATTTCTTCAGTAAATCCCATATAGTCAGAGGGATAGATAAATAAATAAATGATAGATGTGGCCCGCGCAATCGTCTCTCCGGCAAGAATGCACATGGACACACCAGGATCCTTCTGCAGCAAGACGTTTATTACGATAAAAAGAGGAAGACCCCGAGTCCCAGAGAGGCACTGCTTATATACACCCTAAAGCGGCGTGTTCACTATTGATTGGTTTCTTGCTTATAACCCCGTATGACGCCCCGGGTTGGTCAGTGACTTGGCATGCTTTCACCACTTGCACATGCACAATTTACTTGTCTACCCACGGGAGCACCGGATGCCAGCGCCATCTTGTAATGGCAAATGCTGTCACCGCTCGCCAAGGCTCTCTATAGATAGATAGATAGATAGATAGATAGATAGATAGATAGATAGATACCGTGTAACAGAACAGGCTAGCAATTATAGGGAAGAAATGAAAAGAAATTTATCAAAAGATTTAAGCCTTAGGAACAATGGCCTTTCCTCTCTTTTAGGCTTTGGAATAAAAAGATAAATCAAAGCCCTTTGGCTTACTTAATGTTCTGTAATAGCCTACCCTTTTTACATGGCATTGATTTCCAGGGAAAGACTTTTAGAATGACTGCCCATTCCATTTCCCTAATAAATGTTTTTCCACTTACAAAATCAGTTGTTTTCAGAACTCAGATGAATGCCCAAAGGAGAATTTTGAGGTGTAGACGAACAAGCCTCCAATCAATGTATCACTTATACTATTTCTCCAAGGTGAACAAAATTCTTCTACTCTTTAGTTAAAGGGCCTTTTCCCTGGGAGAACAAAGAACTTTTACACATAAAAACTCCTAAGCCTATTGCCCAGGGAGTAGTGGGAAACACAGAGATTGGAAATACTTTACTCTGAGGCTTGTAGTCTCTAGTACATGTCACCAACCTGACTTAAACAAAACTATTTCCTACATAAATGACTGTCGCCCAGAATGGTTTAGTAAGAGTAGTTGGATCCTCTTCCCTTCACCTGGGCCTGGTAACATTTGATTTTATTTGTCACTATTTTATTTAGAACTTCATGTCGGTTCTTAAATACTTATGAGTGACATCAATCTGTAGTTGCAAATGAATGGTATATATTCTGCCAATTTGCTGTCTTCTGGTATTCTATTAGTGTGCAGATTCTGCTGATTTATCCATGCGTATAATCATGGTTGTAAAATGGATTATTTTTATTATGGGTCTTCATTTAAAAAAAAAGATATATTATTTGAGGCTATTGGGAAGTGCATGCTTCCATGATTTCTTTCCTTGGAGGTTTGCTTTTTGTTTGTAGGAAAGCTACATTTTTGTAATTTTTGTGAGTTAATTTTGTATCCATCTACTTTGTTGAAAGCGTTCATCAGCTGTCAGAAATCTCTGGTGGAAATTTTATGATTACTTATTTATACTGTCACATCACCTGGAAATAATGATATTTTGACTCTCCTCATTTCTGCCACCCTTTCTGCTTTTGTGTACACTTAGTTTTCTTGTGTTGTCTTATTGTTCTAGCTAAAACTTTAAATATTATATTGAATAGTGATTGACATAGTGGACGTTCTTGTTTTGCTCTTGATTTTAATGGGATTGCCTTGTGTTTCTCTTCATTTAATTTGATGTTGACCATTGGCTTGCTGTTGGTTGCCTTTATGTTGTTTAGGTATGTCCCTTTTATCCCCAATCTCCTCAGGACTTTTATTATGAAGGAATGTTGAACTTTGTCACACTTTTCCTATATCCATGAAGATAATCGTGTACTTTTACCTTTGCTTTTCTTTATGTAGTAGATTACGTTTATTGGTTTTCATACATAGGACCATCCCTGTATTTCTGGCATAAAGTTTGGTTGATCATGATGGATGATATTTTTGATGTGTTCTTGGAATTAGTTTGCGAGTATTTTATTGAGTAATTTTTGCATCTGTGTTCATAAGAGAATTGGTCAGTAACTCTTCTTCTCTGTTAAATTTTTGTCTTATTTGGTTGTGAGGATAACTGTGGCCTCAAAATGGAATTGGTCTATGTTTCTCTTTTGTGGAATATTGGAAGATTATTGGTGCTAACATTTTTTTAAAGGTGTGGTAGAATGCTATGCTCAAATAATTTGGTCCTGGGCTTTAACTGGGGGATAGGGGGTGGTGGTATCTTTTAATGACTGCTTCTATTTCACTAGGAATTACACATATATTTAAATTGTTTATTGATTCTTGATTTAATTTTAGTAAGTGGTACATATTGTAAAAATTATTCAATTCTTTTAGATATTGCTTTTGTTGGAGTAGAGGTTTTTTAAAAATATATCTTTATGGTTATCTAAGTTTCCTGGGTGTATGTTGTTACATTCTCTTTTTTTTTATTTCTGATTTTTAACATTTGGATAGTCTTTAAGTTTCTTTGCTTGTTAGTATGGATAAGATATGTCTGTCTTATCAATTTTTTGGAAGAACAAACTGTTTCATTGATTCTTTTTATTTTTCTCTTTACTTCTATTTTATTGATTTGAAGCCTCAGTTTGATTTTATTTCTTCTCTACATCTTTTACATGTAATTATTTCTTTCTGTGTTACAGTTTTCAGGTAAGCTGTTAAGTTACTATTAGAAGAAGTTATTATTCCTAGGTTTGTTTGTTTGTTTGTTTCACCTAGTTGTACAAACTTTCCTCTTAAAATTTCTTTCATTGTGTCTTATAAGATTGGGTTTGTTGTCTATTTTATTTTTTCCAATTCAAGAAAGATTTCTATCTTTATTTTTGTTTTTACCCACTTTTCATTCAGTAGAGAGTTTTTAAGTTTACATGAGTTTGTAAGTTTTCTGTTTCTTCTTTTGTTTTTGTATTCAGCTTTAATCTATGGTAGTCTGACATGATGCAGTTATTTATTTTAATTTTTTTAAGATTTGCCTTGTATCAGAATTTATGATCAGTTTTGGAGAAAGTTCCATGAGAAGGTTTATTTTTGTGTGTTTGGGTGAAATGTTTTGTAATATCTATTAGGTTCAATTGGTTTATAAGGTTTGTCAGGTCAAACATTTTTCTGTTTAGGTTTTTTTTTTTTTTTTTTTTTTTTTTTTTTTTTTTTTTTTTTTTTTTTGACATGTCCATTGGTGAGACATGGACATGGAGTAGTCAATGGAGTATTGAATCTCCCACTATCAGTGTATGAAGGTCAATATGTCATTTTAGCTGTAGAAATATTTCTTCTATAAACTTGACTGTCCTTGTGTTTGGGTATAGATCTTAAAAATTGAAGTATGATTCTGGTAAACTTTACTTTGATGAGTATGCAGTATTCTTCATTTCTTTTGATAAGTTTTCTTTGAAGTTTATTTTGTTAGACATTAAAATGACTACACTAGCTGATTTCTTGGGTGCATTTGTCATATTTTTTTTCATCCTTTTACTTTGATTTAATGATTATCTTTGCTGTTGTGGTATCTTTCTTGAGTGCAACAAAAGCATGTGTCCTGTTTTCCATTCTATTTTATTAGTCTTTATCTTTTTATTTGATAATTGGCACCATTGATATTGAGAGAAATCATTGACCATTGATTGTTGATTCTTGTTTTTTTTGCTTTTGTTGTTGATTATGGCTGGTGTACATGTATAACATGATATCTCAGACACACTAGTGATATAAACAATGACACAGTATTTTTTTTTTCATTTTTTAAAGCTTAGGTCATTTGCTGGTTAATTTCCTAACTACTCTAAACTTAACCTGAATAATCTTGGCATCATATCCTACCACATGGCCAGCTCCACCTTTCTGCTCTGCTTTGGTTCATCTACTCACTTTGCATCCCTTGCCAATATCCCACACCTGTCTCTTCTCCCAGAGACCCTTTCTCTGCCCAGAAGTTCTGACCTCCATATCCTGCCTAGCAATTTTTGGCCAGTAAGTTTTTTATTAAAGCAAATCATCAAGTAAGGAAGAATGAATGTGTACAAAATATGATTCCTGTGATGAGCCATAGGAATAATGATATCAAGATCCAGCCAGTACTCACCTCTCTGCTGTTTTGGCAGTAAACAAGTAAACACACATAGACAATTGTCATGTAGCTTACAAAAGGTTACCCCACAATATATGTGTGAATGTTTTCCCATTTATTTATTTTTGATTGTTCTTATCATGTTTACATTGTGTTTTTATGATTGTAATTAACCTCCTTAGGTTAGGGTTTTTCTTCTAGTACTGTGTATAGGGTAGGATTTGCAGATAACTATTGCTTAAATTTGGTTTTATCATGGTGTCTTGGGGTTTTGTTGCTGTGAACAGACACCTTGGCCAATGTAACTCTTATAAGAACAACATTTAATTGGGGCTGGCTTACAGGTTCAGAGGTTCAGTCCATTATTATCAAGGTACCAACATGGCAGCATTCAGGCAGGCATAGTATGAAAAGAGCTGAGAGTTTTACATTTTCATTGGAAGGCTGCTAGGAGAATATTGACTTCCAGGCAGCTAGGATGAAGATCTTAAAGCCCATGCCCACTGTAGGAGGAGCTAAGATGGGAGGAGTAAGGAGAGGAAGAAGAGGAGTAAAGGGAGGAAGAGGAGAAGAAAGAAGAGGAGCTAAGAGTGAGACTGAGAATGAGAGAGAGGAACAAGGAGGCTGATGTTCTCTTGTCTATAGCAGTCAAAGGTAGTTAGTATATCTAGGTTGGGTTTTGGGTTACACCTCTGATTGTAAGGGCATCTTGTTATTGATCATTACCAAATATACAAGCCTTTGATTAACCTTTAAGCATTAGAGTCTCATTTTTCTACCAGGCCTGCATGATTGGCGGGATGGTCTGGGCAAGGCCCAACCTTGCAGAGACAGCATGAAAGATTGGCAGAGCCATCTCCTACGCTGGCATCTCCTGGGTGCCAGGACTGGTGTTTCTGGCTGGCTGTTTCTAGCTGCAGTGCCTATGTGGCTCTCGGCCACTGAACTTGGTGTCTGATCTAGCCAGAACCACTGCAGCTTTGATAGTCGACTTAATTGGCTGCTGCTTTTTTATATCATTACTACAGCCCACAGTGACACACCTATTCCACCAAATCCACATCTTTAAATAATGCTATGCCTGGGGCCAAGCATATTCAAACCATGACACTTGGGATACCTTATTTTCTCCGTCTATGGTAGTTGAGGGTTTTGCTGGGTCTAGTAGTCTGGGCTGACATGTGTTCTCTCTTAGAGTACACAGTATGTATGTCCAGGACACTCTGGTATTTAGACAGTTTGTTGAGAAGTTAGGTGTAATTCCAATAGGTCTTGCTTTATGTGTTACTTGGTCCTTTTTCCTTGCAGAGTTTAATATTCTTTTCTTGTTTTATATGTGTAGTGTTTTGATTATTATGAGCCTAGGAGACTTTATTATACATAGAAATTTATTTGTCATTGTATACTTCTTGTACCTTCTTAGGCATCTCTGTTTTTAAGTTAGAAATTTTTTTTCTGTCATTTTTGACAATATCTTTTGGGCCTGTACTCTGTTTTTCATCTCATTCTTCCACTCCTAATATTCTTAGATCTGATCTTTTCATGACCCAGACTTTATAAATGTTTTGTGTTTCAAAATAATTTTAAGCCAATATTTGTCTGATTGGATTATTTCTGAATGTAAAGGAAATCTCTGGAGCTTGTATGACTTATGACTTTAAGAGGTAGAATCCAGATTTTTTTTTTTTACTTTCATATTATTTTATACATATGTGTTTGTTGGCATGTATATTTATGTTACATGTGTAAATATTAATGGTTGTTATCTTGAGAGCCTAAAAGAGAGGTGTTGAAATCATCAGACTAGAGTTACAAACGAATTTACAGATGGTTGTAAACTGCCATATTGCCCAACTTCAATGTAAGTTTTTTAAAAATATTTTTTGTATTGTATTTGATTATATTTAAAAAGAATGAATGAAAACCTAGCCACTATGGTAAAGTTTAACAACTGAGCTATTGCTTAGACTTGCTAGACAGGGAAGTCAATTTTCTCCAGTAGTGTGATACCAGGTACATCAACCATTCTAGGAGAGGTTGCACGTTCATGAGCAGTTGACCAACATATTATGGTCTCCATAGTTTTGTTTGTGCATGCTTTTTTTGTTACAGTTTGGTGATTTGAAGATGTGTGGTTTTATTTTGTTTTTTTTTTTTTGGTTTTATTGAATCTATTTTATTGAGTTTTTGTTAAGTAATTTTTGCAAAAGCATAGAAAAAACAAAGAAAAATGAATAGGAAAATGTCAAAGCAAAAACATAGCATCAGAAACTAGCAGAGAACTGAAGGAATCTAACACATAAATTTGGGAGTCCCAGAAGAAAATTGTGAACCAAATTGTGAACCAGAATAAAGGAGGGATTAGAGAGATGGGAGCACATTGAGGAAGATAAAATTATAAAATGTTTTTATAATATATACATATATATGTATATATATATATATATATATATATATACACACATGTGTGTGTGTGACAATGAGACTCAAAATATTGCTAAGAAAAATAAACATAATTGTGCAGTAAATAATTTTACATTTTAATATTATTTCATTTTAAAAATTTATAGAGAGTATGTTATAACTTGATTAATTCCGGTATTAAATGATGCAATTAGGGTAGTCAACATTGTTATCTGAAACATTGTACTGGCTGGTTTTGTGTCAACTTGACACAAGTTAGAGTAATCAGAGAGGAAGGAGCCTCAGTTGAGAAAATGCCTCCATGAGATCTAACTATAAGGCATTTTGTCAATTAGTGACTAATGGGGTTTGGCCAGCCAATGGTGAGTGGTGTCACTCCTGGGCTGGTTGGTGGTCCTGAGTTCTATAACAAAGGAGGCTGAGAAAGCCATGGGAAAAAAGCCAGTAAACAGTACCCCTCCATTGTTTGCTTTCAGTCATGTTTTGTCACAACAATAGAAACCCTAAGACAAACGTTTAAAAAAATATCTTGGTTAAAGAACCAATGACAATATTTATGGGGTACAGAGTTATATCCAGTGGTATGTGGGTGTGTGTGTTTGTGTGTGTGTGTACCAATCATAACAGAGAAAGGCACTTTTTTTTTTTTCTTGTAATGTCTTATATGTTAAATAATAGTTTGCTTTATACATTAAATTTGTTTGCATAGGACAGGAACTCAGTGTACTTTTTAGAAACATATTTTACCAGATGCTATGTGGTCTCCTTCAAAGTTGTTTGTTGTCATAATGGCTATGACTCCCCAAAATCTGTATAGGCAAATACCTCACAAATGACAATAGGCCAGGAATCATTACTTGTGAAATCATCAAGTAAAACTTTAGTCATTCAGAATTCTGGGCATGAAAACTTTTCCAACATAACAGTATAGACAGGGCTGGGTAACTTTCTCTGAATAGTCAGTGAGAACACGGTTTTCAGCACTGAAGGTTGTGTGGTCTCTGTCATCACTCTTGAAGTCTATTAGTGTAGAGCGAGAGTAGCCAGAGATGAATCACTGACTCTGGCTCTGTGGAGAGAGTTAAAGCTATTTCTTTGCATACTCAGCACTTTACACAAACTTTCTCTTTTAGTAAAAATATGTTAAATATGGCTTGTGACAACTAACCTACATTTTCTAAGTTTTCTGTCTGGCAAATTACATTTGCCAACATGCTAAAACACTGTGGACACTATATGTTAAAGAGAAATAAAATTTCCACACTCTTTTAATTACTTTGTATTTGTAACCATTAATTTTATTTCTATTAATTATTTATAGGATAAAGATGTTTAAGAGATGGCATTAAAAATTTGCAACTTTTTTGGGGGATGGGCATAATGTGATCAAGCATGTGTTTACGAGCATATATACTTAAAAACAAAATTGCCATGAAATTTTACTTAGTTTTAAAAAAAGTTTTGCTTCTTTCTTTTCAAATATACTTCTTTAGGCAGGATTTAAAAAAGAAATTAATTTTTCTGGTTCTTCAGATGGGGAGACATTGAAAAGTAATTGACAGTAGCAAGTGATTGTATCAAAGCAGACGGCATGTCTATTAAGGTTAGCTTGAAACCAATAACACAGAAGTCCACAGAAAAGAAACACAACTTGATAGACATGCTCTATACTAGGAGACTGAATCACTGGAGTGAAAATGAGGAAAACTGACAAAGCTATGGATCCAAATATAAATGGCAGCCACACCTGAAAAAGAAAATTAAATTTTTTTGCTGTCATAGTATGTTTTTATTACCCCAAGTGGCATTACATATGTTACAGAACAAAGAGGAAGTGAGTGCATACGTGTCCTTAGAAGTTTTAAAGTAGGTAGCCTGTAGGGAGCAGCAAATAGTCTATGTTGTTTGCTGGTTTTCATGTAGCCCTTTTTACAAATAACTTATTTTGATGTAACCCATTTCTAGTACTTAAACTTCATTTGGGAAAAAGAGATGTCCAGTTGGGTCTTTCTCTCCCTCATTATTTGTTGGTTTAATTTATTTCATCTTCATATATGTTTGCATTTTTGGAAGCCTGCATTGAATTTCTTTTTGCTCAGATGGCTCTTAGTTTTTAGCTGACGACTCTTTCTTCAAATTTTATGTATTCCTACAATTATTTTGGCTACTTCTTTTTAGTGTTACACACACACACACACACACACACACACACACACACACACACTCACACAGACATTACTTTTGAAAGCTTGCATTGTTACCTAAATTTATAAAATTTTGAAGCATAAATCATGAATATTAGATGAAACATTCAGAAGATACCTTCATTAATTATTAGTATAGATGTATTATATGAAGATTAGAGTGCTATATGGAAGTCACTCAGTATTATTATAGAAGGACTATCTTATATTTCATGCTCATTAGTGTTTAGTGACTTTAAAATGAAATTGAGAATGCCAATCATTTATTGTTTGCTATTCATATATATTCCTGATGGCTGGTTCATTTCACTAACTTGTAGTGCTTTACTAATCATTTTGTTGAATTTTGAAGTCCTATGTCAATATATAAAGTCACAGCAGCTGGTTTTCAACTTTCCTCTGCTCAATAAGGTGTCTTGAATCTATTTACTAATTTGCAGGTGATTTTGGTAGTGAGATATGTTTTTAATGATGTCAAGCAGATAGATATTATTGCTCATCTATTAAGCTAGTCTTTTTCTGTGTTTTTTTTTTTTTTGTGATTTAAAGCTGATTGCACTTGATTTAACATTAGAAATGGCTTAAAACCTAAACTTTTTTTTTTTCTGGATTATTGTGCTTTTTTCTTTCTCTTCTATTTGTAAGAGTTTACAAATTTGTAAGTTTACTTCTTAACTGTGTTAGTAATGATGGATTCATTTTTATTTCTTCTTTGTGATTATATTCCTCCCATGAAGCGTATCCTTTATGGTGGTGTCAGGATAGAGATATTCTTTCTTGATCAGCTAATATAGTATTCTTTTAAGTATATTCTCCACAGATTGATGATTTGTGTTGAAATGTTCTTATTGCCCCATTAGTTTTAAAAGATAGTTTTGTTGGATATATCAAACTTTCTTAGCTGTTATTTACTTTTAAACAAAACTTGTTTTGTTGTATAATGCCACACGTTTCTTTCAAATAATATATTCTTGTCTCCGAGGGTGTCTGCTCACCCTCAGTATGTTCTTTTCTACTCACCCTCAGTATGTTCTTTTCTACTTTCAGGAGTTGCTTTTATTCAGAGTTTGAAATATAACATCCTATGCTTTCAAAAGATTTAATGTTTCTGATGAGTTATCTGAAATAATTTAGATGTATATGGTTTTTAAAAATCCTGTGTTATTTTACATATTACAAAGAAGATGTGGGTTTCCTTTTGTACATCTCTATCATTACTAATATTTGTCTTTTTTTCATTCTAAGAAGTATGTTTTTGGTGCTAACTCATCTAAAACTTAACAATTTATATATAACTCTAAAAAGTATCTTAATGGAAAATCTTAACTGCAACACATGATCATGGTCTGGAATGTTTAATTACAAAGTAGAACATGATAATGATTTTATGATTTTCGGTGTTTTTCTTAAGAGATGGTTTTAGCAATACATCAATATTCTGGATGATTGAAACACTTTGATAATCATTTGATTTAAAAATTTAATTAAAAATTTGATGGTAATATCCATCTGTTATTTCCTTTGAACTCCGTAATCAAGGAAACACCTGAAGGTTTAACAGGCAGTGTCATATTCATTACTGGCAACAGGAGAGTCTCTAAGTGAGTAGTTTGATTCTTAGGAAGAGGTCCTTTCTGACTAGAACTTTTCAATGGAAGAACTAGTGGACTATGAGCTTATTTGAATATCTTTTCTTTCTAAAACATTCTGAAAGTCAGTGTTGCTTCAACCCAAGTGTTATAATTTACTTTTTTCTAAAGAACAATTTTCCAAGAAGAGGCCATCCAAATTATTCTAGACACCTAGATGTTTTCCCTTTCAAAGTTGACTCAGAGATGCCTTCATAAATGATTAATCCATTTGTAATTGTCATTTGGCATACCTGGATGTCGGAGAATGGATTTGCTGTTTTCCCCCTCCACAGTACCTGTTTTCTGTTTACATTTTCTACCAATATTTGAAAGAACAATATATTTCACACAAATTTTAATGGTTTCTCCCTAGCAGTAATAGGGTATTACTTCTTAATATTCTTTCACACAAATACTGATTTTTCATGATATAGAAGGTCTTCCACTAGGGTTTGGCTCTTGAATGTAGTGGAGAGCATGGTTAATTTACCTTCAGTTCTCTGTGTCAATGGCAAGTGCTGTTCTCTGTCTCTTATGGAGGTACCATCTCAATTTGTTGTTCTATTTGTTGTCGCATGAGAGTGTTTCTCATCCTAATTCTTTCTCTTTGTAGGAACAATTGTTCCTAAATGAATACTAATATCACAAGGACATGTTTAGCTTCTGTGTTTTTAGGGATATCTCTCAGTTTTATACATTATGTTGTTAAACAGAAGACTTCATTTTCTTCACTATGAGTATTTTCTGTATATCTATTTTATAATATCTGATAACAAATAGGTTCTTAACGTAGGTGTGAGCCTTATTTAATATAACAATTTTGCCTAGTTATTACTCAGTCTTCCAGTGACTTCATACTGTCAGAAAGATAGTGTTTTCAGTTCAAGAGCATTGTCTACTCTTTCAGAAGTCCTGAGTTCATTTCCCAGCAACTGTATAGTGGCTCCCAACCATCTGTAATGGTATCCAATGCCCTATTTTGGTGTGTCTGTAGACAGCTATGGTATACTCATATACATAAAACTATTAAATAAATCTTTAAAAATTGTCATTTCATTTGATTTTGATATTTAAACTTTAGATGATAGCATCAGATTCACTAGATTGTAGTCAAGAAAATAAAATGTTTATATTGATCTTGAGTGATGTAGTTATACTTCCTTTTTACTCTGATATAAATATAGTAAAATTAAAAGTTATGTCTATCCCCATTTGTAAAAGCAACTTCAATTCACCAGATATAATTGTCATCTTGGAGACTCACTTCTGAATAAACTCACACGATCTAGCTCTTTCTGAACTCTGGTTAACTTGTTCAACTCAACCATTTTGTCTCAAACACTGCTCTAAGGTGACTGATTCAATATGGCTTTGCTAGACTTCTCATTGAATTGCTCTGCTTGGCCTCAAACTAACTTAGTCAAATTATCACAGTAATTTTCTGTCTCCTTATTCTGTGACTGCACCCATTTACCGAATTATATACATGAATGTCTGAAATATAGCAGGTGTATACAACATATCCAAGATATTATTTGCCTTTTTTAATATCAGATACACTGTGGAATCTGGTATAGACTGACATTTCTCAAAATATGGTCAGTGATCCACTGTTTATAGGAATCACAAAATGACTGATTTTAGTACACATTTCTGTGGGCCAATAGATACTGAGTGAATCAGATCTCTAGGGGAAAATCTGTGAATATGGATTTTATTAACCAATGGAAGTGCTTATTATGATTACTGTAATAATATATGGAGTTTTTATATTTTAATATTATCTCAGCAACCGTGAACTGCTTCTGAGATGATAATTATATCTGGTGAATAAAAGCTCAACTGTCGATTAAATTTATGGGAATACTGAGAAGGAAATCAATGATGATGGGTTGTCCTTAGATTTATGTTTTATTAATGTGTGACTTACACATTACAAAATATAAAGAAAACTCATTTAAGATTACTCTTAAAATTTTGAATTAAATAAAGTATTAATTAAGAGAATAAGCAAGAATAGGAAGCTACCTCTACCATATTATTGAGGTATTATTATAATGATATGAGTGAATTCACTTGAGCATGAAAGCTTTTGTTTTCTCCTTAGTATTGTTATTTGGCCTCAAAAAGATAATGATGATATCTGTCTTCCCTGAAGTGTATCAGTTTTCACATTTCATACAGTAAAAAGGAATCCTCAAATATCTCATGTCACAAAAGCTGGAAAGGAAGAGACATAGGGCAGTTGTTTCACATACGGGGTTTGCAGCTGGTTAGAAGAATATCACAGAGCTTGAACAAGGTGATATTCAATACTAGTATTTAAATGTTGACTTACCTTGTAAGGTCTTGGAAGATCAGGGTTCTGGTATCTTAGCCTAAGCAATGCGATCATAAGCAGCAGATTTGTACCAGATGCTCCTAGACTAATATATTTCACTAAATAGATTATGCTTGAAGATATTACTGCAACAGAAGATAAAATAGCAATGTGGATGACAGCCACAACTGGAGTGTGATGGTCATTAAGCATTGAGTAGATAAAAGGAAATTGATCTTCTTGACTAGCAGAGTAGAATGCTCTTGATGCAGAAACCATTGCACAAAAAACAGAGTCAAGTAGAAAAGCTGAGATCATCAAAGAAATTATCCATTGCATGGAAGGAAAGACTCTGTTCATCCATGTGACACCAATGGAATCTACAAGGATTAAATGAAAATTCAGAATGTCAAAGTTGTTTTTTTCTTGACCTGAAATAGAAGAACATTTCTTTTTCTGTAACCATACATTCTGACTTGCAAATTCTTTCTAGGAGGATTCTCTTACTGCTTAAATATGTTGTGTCATGTGATTGGTTTTGCCCAGTAAAGCACATTAGAAGTGGATATATGTGAACATCAAGACAACTCAGTGGCAGAAGAATGAATTCTTACTCTCCTGATTGTTATTGTGCCTATCTCATATGTTAGCAAAATCCTCCTGTTTGTCAGTGATAATTCAGAAAAAAAGGACATACTATTTATGGAGCTCTTGCATTGTATGATAGAGATATTCCAGTACAAAAGGTCTAAAACTCAGCCACTATAGTATAGAAAGAGTTGTAAAATTGTGCGGTACCATGCCTCCCTCAGATAACTTCCTTTAAAGGTCCTGTGTTGCAGATATACTTGTATGTCTTCTTTGAGTAGGCGTTTGCTGCCAATCCTTTCTTATGCATCTCTGTCATTTTGTAACCATCTATATGTTACTGAAACTCTCCTAAAGAAAAACTGTGTGTGCACCTCAGTTTGATTAACATACTGTTTAGAATCAACGAACCTACTGTGGAACAGAATTCTACTTAAAATTTTCATGGAAGGGAAAACTGAAGCTTTGGGTCCAAACAGAATAGGTATTTACTTCTCAGAAAAGGGTTTTTTAAAAATATATTTTTGACAACTTATTAGTATAAGTTGTCAAAGCCCAGACAATGATCAATAATTGATGAAGGGTTTAGCTCCTAGTGGGATTGTGATGACTGTTTTTTGAAGAGCAAATCATGAAGATTGCTGCTCATATTTACGAAATTACTCCTCAGATTAGCAACATACTTGACTAGTAAAATGTGCTACGATGTGGAGAATGTGTCTGAGAACTGTTCGTGATTCAATTGTCCGTCCATTTGCAGATGGATGTAAATGACCGTCTCACCTACCTTCTTAGCATTCATTTCTGCATCTAAGAAACTAAGAAGCTGTTGCCTATTTGGTCAGCTGAGCTTATTGTAAAGATGTTTGAAAGATGAAGCATCTGTGCATAGTATTTATCTTTGTGTTCTTGCTTTGCTTGCTCATATGTTTTCTCATCTTTTTTTTACTCATGTCCTCATCTTCATTTTTCCCTTTATTTTAGTTTTGCTACATGTCCTATTTGTTCTATAATTTATTTGTCAAAATATGATTGATTATTTTTAATAGGTGATTTTTGTAATTGTTACATAGCAATGTAACTCTTTGATTCCTTGAAAAGGTCAAAACAAAAAATTGTTCTTGTAATGTGTTTTCCTACTTACGTGATTCTTCTTACTACTCACTGTATAAATTGCCTGATGTTTTGAACAAAAGTTGCTATTATGTGAGACTTTAATCTACCTCAATTTTAAGTCCAACTCTCCCAGGCTCATGCTGCCTACCAGAGCACTAAGCTCACCATTTTTTCCCCTGAGTATAGAGAGGAATTTATTTCCTATTTAAATTTATTTCACCATACCTGAAGAGATTATTTCCTGGGATGTCAACACTGTGAAGTATGATATATTAGTCAGCATGTATAACACAGTCACAAAGGATAGACCATAAGTTAATGTTTTAGGGATTGTTTCACTTGGCCTCTTTATTTCTCCTAAGAAAAAGAAATAAACATATTAGAAAAAGGTACACTGAGGATGTGAAGTTTCCAAAGTCTCATGTCATGGAGATAGTACCCTTAGGTCTTTGATAAAGTAATTATTTTTGTAAATAGGGATTGTCTATTGTCTTCTTTTTACTGAGACAAAAGCATTGATAGTTTAAATATACTACACAGGTATGCATTTATTCAGTCAATTTACAGAATGTAAAATAGTGCTTAGTTATCTTCAATGCTTTATTTTATTTTATTTTATTTTTTTATTGGATATTTTATTTACATTTCAGATGCCATTCCCTTTCCCCATTCCCCTCCCTAGAAAACCCCTATCCTATGCCCCCTTTTCCATTTTGCTTTTATACAATTTTTTTAAATGTTAATCAAAGACTTTATAAGTATGGTAATGCTCAATCAGAAGTATAACACAATACCCAACCTAGATATATAAACTATCTTTGACTGGTGGAGACACATGAACTTCTGCCTCCATGCCCCCTCTCTCTTTCTCTCTCTTTCTCTCTCTTTCTCTCTCATCACCTAGCTTCTCCTTTACTTCATCTTCTCCTCCCCTTACTCCATCTTTTCCTCTCGGTGCTCCTTCCCCCTTAGCTCCTCCTATATATCACTCTTCCTGTTAAAATAAAACTTTTCTCTCAAAATACAATTAGAGCATAATTATTCCTATTTGTACCAGTGAGGTACAAGATAGTTTTAATACCCAGTCCATCCTTTTGTTGACTAACCAGAACCTCTGTCGTCTCTCTTGACTAAAACACTTAGTGTTGAACCTGACTTTTTTCTTGGCTTTAGAATGAATATCAGCTGAAAACCATCCACTCAGATCTTTTCTCTCAAAGTAAATAGCCAGGATTGGCTATGAGACTATAGGTCTTCAACCCCGTCAGAAATCCAGAATGACTGAGTTAACTGAAGTTATGGGAAGCACTAAGCATAGCTTCTAAAACTTAGCCAATTTATAGAGACCGCTGAACACCTGGACAGCCTCTACACTACAGATCGTTGGAGCATCAAATCTTCAGCCTTCTGGCCCGAACTCATCTGACAGATCTTAGTGATGCAGAATTATTAAGGGCTGATTACTTTGTCTAGGCAGTCATCAATGCTTTCTTAACACAAGAGTCTAGACATATGTACTCTGTTTCAGGTACATATTGTAGAACAAAATGTCTGATAAGACAATGTTTAGGACAGCATTTTGTTCATTCATAATCACCAATCTTATCTAGAAATCTACCTCTATAAGTTTCATATAATAAATTTGTAAATGACATTATGTAGTGTGGTCTCTGATATCCACTGCCATTCAGGCAGTGTTCCCAAAACTCAGGTTCTTGATCAAATATGAGGCCAATTAGCTGAAAGTGGGGATCATGAGAAGTTGGCAACAATAAAAAGCTTTTGGATATGCAATGTCAAATCTTAATTCAAAATCAAATACATAACAAATTTGAGGTGTTTTTCACAGTGCTCCATTATGTCGGATAATGCATCTTTACTACAGCCATGAATATGAAGGCATAACACAAGCACATTGCACAGTTCAGGGTTGTCACTCTGCAAAGTGTCACTCAACAAGTGCTTCTCATAATACCTCAGCTCGATCACCCTTTCTAGTTCTTTCTAAGCTCTGGCTTTGTAAGATTTTACTCATACCAGCAATAGGTGAGTGTTCCCCTTGCTGTACATCCTCACCAGCATGAGATGCACTTGAATCATAGCCATTCAGACAAGAGTAAGATTGAATTTCAAAGTAATTTTATTTCCATTTTTCTAAGGACTAAGGATGGTGATTACTTCTTTAAGTTTTCTCAGCCACATGTGTTTCTTCTATTGAGAATCATGTGTTTACATCTGTACAACACTTTTTAATTGGATTATTTTTTAGTGTCATGTTTCTTCAGTTCTTTATATATTTTAGATACTATCATTCAACTAGATGTAAAGTTAGGAGAATTATTTTCAAATTGTGTAGTTACCAATTTCTCTACATGATGGTGCCCTTCACCTTACAGAAGCCTTTTTGTTTTATGAGGTCTTATTAATTGTCAATTTTAGAGCCTGTGTTAATGATGTTCTGTTCAGTAATGCATATTTTTGGGATGATAGGATGCTACATCCTATCACACATGCTTAAACATGTTCTTTTTTTCTCTATTCATATTAGTTCTAAATTGGAAAGAGCTGATATTTCCTCCAAGAGAAGAATGGATAACAATAATGTGATGAGGTAACTCAGGTTCATAAAAATAAATATGATTTATATTCTGTTATATGTGGATATTAACAATTGCATAAATGATAAGCAAACTAAATCTGTTGATCCATAGAGATTATATATAGAGGAAGAAATTGGGAGACACATATATTTCCTGAAAATTGGGGAAATTGAATAGAGTTTTTAGGTTAACTGGAACCAGGTTTTAGGTTAATGGATGGATTCAGAAGGATCAGATAGTGAAGGAATAAATATGATTGAGAGAGGAACTGTGGAAAGAGACATCTAGAATTGAGGAACATTTGAAGGTTATGAAAGCAAAGTGCAGTGAAAATGTAAAAATATATGAAGGTAATTCTAATAAAATCTCCAAATTATGAGGGAGATGAAGTTTCATCTGTCCATCTCTTGTAATCAAATAAATCTGCAAGTACTGGGTTGCATCCAATTTATGTTGGCTGAAAGTTTCCCATAGAAAGCATCAAACAACCCAGATTATTGAAAACTCAACAGGTTGCTCTGCATGAATAGACAGCAAAGGCAGAAGCACATATCCACAGAACTCAATGAACATGGAGAGGTTAAGCTGGTGCCTATATAAAATACCCACAGCTAATGACCTCGATGTGAGAAGGAAATTTTCAAATAATGAAAAGGGAAATGTAAACTCCAACTCAGATACAAAACAATTGGTCCAAAATATGTTCTGTCTGCAAAAATTGCCAGATGAATGGTGGTACAAAGTTTGTGGGTGTAATCAACCAATAACCAGTTTGATTTAAAACGTGCTCTATTAGATCAAACCTACACCCAACACTGTTTGGATATGTAAAAACCAGAGACTAGGCAGCCCAGGAACCTAGGATAAGACAAAAAATACTTTTATAACAACATAAAAATGTAACAATAAATTGTCTCCTAATTTTATTTTCTAAGACCTGTAGATTGGTACCTTATTCTTCTATCATCAGAAAGGCTTTCTCGTGCGTCAGACGGGAATAAATATAGAGACCATCAACCATGCATAATATTTACACAGAGAAAACTTGAAAAACATAGCTCTAAATGAAATGACTTCATCAAATCCCTTCTCTCAGAGTTCAGGGAATCCAATGAAAATATAACAGAAAGAATATAAGAATAGAGAAAGACACCAGGAGAACAAGGACTTCTCAATCACCTGAGCAAATCTCATTTAAACTCACAGAGATTGAAGCAGCAAGTACAAGGTCTTCAAAGGTCTGCGTCCGATCCTTTTATATATATTATAGCTTTCAATTTTTTACTTTTATGTAATACGTGAAAAAGTTAGCCTCTGATTCTTGTGCTTTCTCTTATACTTTTGATTATGAGCCTATTTTTAAAGACTAGTCATCTCTCCAGCCCACTTCTGCCTTCTCGTAGTGCTCTCTCCCTTCTCTTGGATTGCCTTGTCCATTCTTGATGATCACATCAAGGTTTTGCTTTATTTTATTATATTTTATTTTGTTATGTTTTATTGTTTTCTATTAGAAGCTTGTTTTGGTTTCTCATAAGAGACAGAGAGGGAGTAGATCCAATGGGAGAGGAGGTAGGGAGGAACTGGGAAGAATAGAGAAATGGAAAACAGTAATCACAATATATTGTATGAGAAGAAAATTTATTTTTCATAAAAAAGAGAAAATGGGACACATGTAAGATCACAGGTGAGACCAGCCCAGCCTGACAGACAGTAATAGAAGGATAACTCCAAGGAGGGGAATTATACCCAAGAAAAAGCAAGAAACTATTCTCACAACAAACCCCAAAAAAGAGAACCAAACAAGCATATTACACTTCTAACAACAAAAATAACAGGAAGCATCAATCATTGGTATTTAGTATTATGAACACTAATGGACCCAATTCTGTAATAAAAAGACATAGACTAACAGTCTGGATACATAAACAGGATCCAGCATTTTGCTCCATACAGGAAACACCTCAGTGACAAAGACAGATACTACCTCAAAGTAAAAGGCTAGAAAAAATTCAAGCAAATGGTCCCAAGGAATAAGCAATTTTAGTATTCAATAAAATAGACCTCAACCAAAAGTTATCAAAAATTTGGGGAGGGACACTACATACATATCAAAGGAAAAATCCACTAAGAGAAACTCTGAACATCTATGCCCCAAATGCAAGGGCACCCACATTTGTAAAAGACACATTACTGAAGCTCAAAGCACACATTGAACCTCACATAATAATAGTAGGGGACTTTATCACTCCAGTCTCACCAATCATGACAGATCATGGAAACAGAAACTAAACAGAGACACAATGAAACTAATGGAAGTTATTAAACAAATGAACTTAACATATCTTACAGACCATTTCACACTAAATCAAAAGAAGATAATTCTTTGAATATATTCTCAGCACCTCATGGTACCTTCTCCCAAATTGACAATGTAATCAGACACAAAACAAGCCTCACCCAAGACAAGGAGATTGACATACTTCCATGCATCCTATCAGATCACCATGAACTAAGGCTGGGTTTCAACAAAAACAAAACCAACAGAAAGCCCACATAGACATGGAAGCTGAACAGTTCTCTAATCAATGAAATCTTGGCCAGGAAAGAAATAAAGAAAGAAATTGGGGACTTTTTAGAATTTAATGGCAATGAAGAATTTAATGGCAACGAATGTTTTAAAGTTAACATACCTTTAAAAAGTTATTGGACACAATGGAAGTAATGCTAAGAGGATAACTCATAGTAGTAAGTGCCTTCTAAAGGAAACTGGAGAGAGCATACACTAGCAGATTATCAGCATATCTGAGAACACTAGAACAAAAAGGAGGAAATACACCCAAGATGGGTAGATGGCTGGAAATAATCAAACTCAGGCCTGAAATCAACCAAATAGATACCAAGAGAACTATACAAAGAATCAACAAGACCAGGAGCTGGTTCTTTGATGAAATCAAGATGATAGATGAACCTTTAGACAGACTAATCAGGGGGCACAGAGACAGAATTCACATTAACAAAATCAGAAATGAAAATTGAGACATAACTACAGAAATTGAGGAAATTCAAAGAATGATCTGATCTTACTACAAAAGTCTATACTCAAGAAAATTGAAAAATCTAGATTAAATGGATGATTTTCTAGACAGACACCAGGTATCAAAGTTAAATCAGGATCTGATAAACCATCTAAATAGTTCCATAACCCCTAAGGAAATAAAAGTAGTAATTAAAATTATCTGAACCAAAAGATCTACAGGACCAAATGATTTTAGTACAGAATACCATCAGACCTTCAAAGAAGTCCTAATATCAGTACTTCATTAAATATAAACAGAAGGAACACTGCAAAATACATTCTATGAAGTCATAGTTACACTGATACCTAAACCATAAAAAAAGGAAGCCACCCAACAAAGAGAGAGGACTTTAGACAAATTTTCCTCATGAATATTGATGCAAAATACTCAATAAAATTCTTGCAAACAGAATCCAAGAACACATCAAAATGATAATTCAACATGTTCAAGTAGGCTTCACCCCAGAGATGCAGTGATGGTTCAGTATATGTAAATCCATTAATATAATCCCTACATCTACAAACTCAAAGGAAAAAAAAACACATAATTATCTCTTTAGATCCTACAAAAGAATTTGACAAAATATAACACTTCTTCATGTTAAAAGTATTGGAGATATTAGGAAGTCAATGTCCATAACTAAAGATAATAAAAGGAATATACAGCAAACCATTAGCTAATATCAAACTCAAAGGACAGAAACTTGAAGAGATTCCACTAAAATCAGGGACAAGACAAAGCTGTCCACTAGTACTTGAAGTTCTAGCCAGATCAATTAGACAACCAAAGGAAATCAAATGATACAAATTTGAAAAAAGAACTCAAAGTATCACTATTGGAGATGATAGGAGAGTATACTTAAGTGACCCCAAAAATTCCACCAGAGAACTCCTACAGTTGATAAACAACTGCACCAAAGTGGCTGGATATAAAATTACCTCAATCAAATCAGTAGCCTTCCTCTATTCAAAGGACAAATGAGTTGAGAAAGAAATTAGTGAAATGACACCCTTTACAATAGTCACAAATAATATGAGATATCTTGGGGTAATGCTAACCAAGCAAGTGAAAGATCTGTATGACAAGAATTTCAAGTCTCTGAAGAAAGAAATTGAAGAAGACTTCAGAAGATGAGGTCTGTGCTCATGGATTCCCGTGCTCATGGATTTGCAGTATTAACATAGTAAAAATGGCCGTCTTACCAAAAGCAGTCGACAGATTCATTGCTGTCCCCATCAAAATTGTAGCTCAATAATTCACAGAGATAGAAAGAGCATTTCCTGAATTTGTATCGAATAACTAGTAACATAGGATAACAAAAACTATTCTCAACAATAAAAGAACTTATGGGGCAATCACCATCCCTGACCTACAGAGCAATGGTGATAAACACTGCATGGTATTGATATACAGACAGGCAGGTAGATCAGTGGAATAGAATTAAAGACTCAGAAATGAACCCACACATTTTGGTCACTTGATCTTTGACAAAGAAGCTAAAACCAGTGGAAAAAAGACAGCATTTTCAACAAATGGTGCTGGTTTAACTAGCTGTCAGCATGTAGAAGAATGCAAATTGACCCATTTTTATCTTCTTGTACAAAGCTCAAGTCTAAGTAGATTAAGGTTCTACACATAAAAGCAGATATGATGGATCCAATTGAAGAGAAAGTGGGAAAGAACCTCGAACACATTGGCACAGGAGAAAATTTTCCTTATAGAACACCAATGACTTATGCTCTAAGATCAAGAACTGACAAATGGGACTTTCTAAAACTGGAAGCTTCTGTAAGACAAAGGACACTGTCAATATGATAAAACGGCAACCCACAGATTGGGAAAAGATCTTTATCAATCCTACATTTGATAGAGTGCTAACATCTAAAATATACAAAGAACTCAAGAAGTTAGACTCCAGAGAACCAAATAACCCTATTAAAAATCTGGTGCAGAGCTAAACAGAGAATTCTAAACTGAGGAACCTCAAATGGTCAAGAAGCACCTAAAGAAATGTTCAATATTGCTAATCATCAGAGAAATACAAATCAAAATGGCCCTGTCCTTCCACTTTATACCAGTCAGAATGCTAATACCAAAATCTTAGGTGACAGCAGATGCTGAGGCAGTTGTGGAGAAAGAGGAATACTCCTCCATTGCTGGTTGGATTGCAAGCTGGTGCAACTACTCTGGAAATCATGTTGCTGGCTCCATAGAAAATTGCAAAAATTTTTATCTGAGGATCCAGCTATTCCTTTCTTGGGCATATACCCAAAAGATGCTCCAACATATAACTAGGACACATGCTCCACTATGTTCATGGCAGCCTTATTTATAATATCCAGAAGCTGGGAACAGTCCAGGTATCCTTCAACAGAGAAACAGATACAGAAATTGTGGTACATTTTTACAATGTAGTACTGCTCAGTTATTAAAAACAATGACTTCATGAAATTCTTAGACAAATGCATGGAACTTGAAAATGTCATCCTGTGTGAGGTAACCCAGTCACAAAGCAACACACATGGTATGTCCTCATTGATAAGTGCATATCAGCCAAAAAGAAGCTTGGAATATTCACAATACAATTCACAGACCATATAAAACCCATGAAGCACGAAGACCAAACCAAAGTGTGGATGCTACAGTCCTACTCAGAAGGGGAAATATAATCATCCCGGGATGTAGAGGGAGAGAAGGATCTGGGAGGGAAAGAATTGGGGGAGGAAAAAAGAGGGACAGGTTCAGATATGGGAGGAGATGGGGGAGAAGTACAGAGGGTCAGGAATTTGAAAGGACAGTAGCATTGGGGAAGGGGACTTGGGGATAGCCACTAGATAGTCCCAGATGCCAGTGACCCAAGAGGTTTCCAGGACCCAACAGGGAGGACATTATCTGAAATACTCAACAAAGGGGAGAAAGAACCAGAAGAGACCATATCCAGTGGATAGGCATGGTCCGGGTTGAGGGATAGGCCTACTCACCTCCAAAATATTAATCTAAAATTCCTCCTGTCAAAAGGAAGTGCAGGGGGAAATTATGAAGCGGAGACTGAAGGAAAGGCCATCCAGAGACTGCCCCAATATAGGAATCCATCCTATCTGCAGACACTATACTTAGACACTATTACTGATGCCAAGGAGCACTTGTTGACAGGAGTTTGGTATAGCTGTCCTGAGAGGCTCTGCCAGAGCCTGACCCATACTGATGCGGATGCATGCAGCAAAACATCGAACTGAGCATGGGGATCCCAATGGAGAAGCTAGGGTAAGAACTGAAGGAGCTGAAGGGTTTTGCAACCCATAGGAAGAACAAGAATATCAACCAAACAGATCCCCTCAGAGGTCCCAGGGACTAAACTGCCAACCAAAGAGTACACACTCCAGCTTCATATGTAGCAGAAGATTGCCTTATCAGGCATCACTGGGAGGGAGACCCTTGGTCCTGTGGAGGCTGGATGACTCAAGGTAGGGGAATGCTGGAGAACTGAGGCATAAATGAGTGGGCAGGTAGGGAAGTACCTTCATAGAGGCTGGGGAAGAGGCAAGGGGATAGAAGTTTTGTGGAGAGGAAACTGGGTCGAGGGCTAACATTTGAAATGTCAATAAGTAAAACAACCAATTACGATAGAAAAAAGAATAAAAAATAAAAACTTGTACTTGTAAAAGACTAAAAAGGAAAAAAAAGTGATGCTGTCTCTGAAAAGTTTATTCCATGTCAGTGAAGAACACATTTTCAAGACTTTATTGATGTACAACTTCAACTTGATGAGTGATAAACTGGAAGAGAGAAAATTGGGTGAGTAAATCTGAAAGAAGTTGTGAAGGGGGATATATAATCAAAACACAGTTACAAAATATTCAGAGAATTAACAGAAAGACTCACTGGCTGTGAATGATAAAACATTAAAAAAAGCAATGCCATTGGTTAAAATGAATTATGTCATCATGACAGTATCTATTAGTTTTTCCAAATTAGACTTCAACTTTTGTTCAATCACATTAAAGTACAAACAGAACTTTTTTAGAACTAGAACTCTTATTTTAAAATTTGTACCATTATAAGTTATAAGAAAGTGATCAACAAAACTGGATGTAACATATTATAAATTTATCAGTATTATAAGTGAGAGAGAAAACAATGGGTGAATCAAAGGTTTAGGATTAAAACTTTATATGCTGAATTTACTCGCCATTGTTGTCATTGGAATCAACATGTTGGAATAGCATAGCATATTTAATAGGTTGAAACAACCATTTAGAAAAAATGTACAAAATTTTGATGGTATATTTATAAGGTAATAAAAAAAGCAAAAGAAAATATCTTCTGGGGAGAGCAGGGTAGGTGCACATTTGAACTCAAAGCAGTACTTACAGTGAATACAAAACTGCAACAAATCTTATCATGGAGAAGGAAGTTGTACACACAATCCTACCACTAGTTATGGAGTAATAGACAATTGCTAGCTGCTGAGACAGGGCAAGGATGTTTTATCTAAGAGGATAGCTTTGGGAAAGTCTACTATACTATAGTGGTAGATGTCACATCCAAGCTTACTTAGCAGCTCAAATTGAAAATAAAGGATTAGAAAAAAAATAGGCATAAAGTTGGGTGTATAAGGAAAGGGAAATAAAACTAGGAAGACTTGGAGTAAAGGACAAAGAATATTATCAAAAGATGTAGTAGAAAACTCATAAAGAAATAACAAACACGAGTGAAGAAAGTACTAAAGTCTTCATCTTATCAGCTGAAAACGGTATTAACCTACTTGTGTAACAAAAGAGTCTCATCAACTGAGATCATCAAAATTTGAAGAAATTGAGGTCTGAGAGCAAGGTTTGTCCTGTGATTTTATTCTACAAGACTACACACACACACACACACACACACACACACACACACACACACATAGACACACACACATGTAACCATCAGTGTCTTGAACTCAGAGACTCAATTTTAAATCAGTTTTTTAACTTTATTTAAAGTTAAAAAGACAAAACTAGGATGACATTGTACCTTAGTGGAAACTATAAATAATACTGTATGCCTAGCACCATTCACAAGAGACAGATCAATAACAGAGACAGATCAATAACACATTTGTATAACAAATGCAACCACATACATTTATCAATTATTTGGAAATATAGGATCTCATAAAGTGTTGAAATCATAGCTAGAAATTCAGTCTTATGTGGTGACTGGGTACACTAGACAGAAGAAAATAATATAAACACTCTCACCTAAATTCTATTAAGAGGAGGACACCTTATACTCAGCTGTGTTTATGACAAGACAACTGAGCTATTATCTGGCTATGTAGTGAATATATTAAAGGGCTAACAGATACAGAACTCTCAGCTGTCTCAGCACCATTATTTTGGCTCTTTCCTCATTGTTGATGCACTATACTTGAATTTCTGTCAGTCTGTCAACTGTTCCCTACTTTACTGTCTATTAACTCACCCATTATATTCATCTGAACACATTCTGCCCTTTACATTTATAACCTAGTACATTACAAATCTTATTTTTGTGGTGTGGTTAACATGTGAGGTTCAGGTAACCTCTAACTAGTTGTTTTATCCTAGGGTTGTCATCATCATCAACATTCTTCATCATCATCATCATCTCCATTCATTATTTATTTCCAGATAGACTTTTTACATCTCAATCAGTTTCCTGCATTTTGTTTCTTAGATCTTTTTGAAATTCCTTGATTCTGCTGCAAATTCTTTAGACTTTTGTAGCCATTCTATAACCTTCCTTCCCATCTCTCTTTCCCTTTCTCCTTTTCTCCCTTCCTCCCTCTCCCTCCCTCTCCCTCCATCTCTCTCTCTGTGTGAGTGTGTGTGTATTTAATGTGTGATCTGCAATGAGTTTATCAACTTAAAATCACCTTGGAGTTTGGTACATTTAATCTTGGGGTCAATAGATGGGCCAAACTGTGGAGCCAACTATCTTTTCTTTCTTCATGCAGACCCAGGGAACTCTGAGGTCCCAGAGATGTATGTAATACTCAAAAAAAATCAGTACGATGATTAATACTCATTTGTCTTGAAAGTAGGGAGATCATTTCTCTATACTTATCTCTTCTGTTGTTGCCTCTCATATACAATACACTGGAAGACACACACAAGTCGAAACATTAGCCACTTCATGTAATAAAATCTGTAGTCTCAGGAGAGTAAGAGAACCCACAATGAGCTACGAGCAGAGGCCACCTTTCCACAAAACAGGAAAAATAAGCTGAAAATAATTGAGGAAGGCAAGAGAAATCATGAAATTAAATCAAGAAAATAAGAGAACCAAACAAATTTGTGAAACACCATGAATGAGCAGATGAAATTTATAAATTGTGGCCACAAAAGCAGAACTCCATGTGAAGGCATAGAAAATGCTTTCAATGCAATTATCATAGAAAATTTCCCAAAATCTAGGAAAAAAGATGAGATTTTAAGTGCAAGTGGCATATAGCACACCAAATAGAGATTACTGAAACAAAATTTCCTATGACATTTTAGAATAAAGACACTAAGTATACGAAATAAAGAAAATGTGTTGAAAGCTGCAAGAGGGAAACTCCAAGTCATTTATTTAAAAAAAAATACTACCTCATCAGAATGACAGCTGATTTCCCAACAAAACTGAAAATGTTCAGAGAAAGACTATCTTTGCCCATCAAGATTATGATCTACAGTGCAACCATCTGTGATAGTGAAGAAAGAAAACTATTGTGAAAACTTGCTTAAAGAACTTATGGTCACTACATTTATGATCCGTGTAAGACCTTCTAGAAATAAATTTAACCAAGGGAGTAAAACATCTGTACATAGAAAATTTTAGATCACTGAAGAAACAAATTAATAAAAAAAAACAAAACAGAAGAATATAGAAAAAGAATTTCAAAACAAAATTTCAGAGAAATTACATAAAATTGAAACTTATATTGAAAAATAAATAATCAAGATAGATAAAATAATCTCAAACAATGAAAACATTGCTGAGATCATCATCAATTCTCATTTTACATTAATTTACAGAGCCATGGCTATAAAAAGAGCATGGTACTGCACAAACCCCATCAAACCCCCAATAGCTAACAGACATCAGATAAAAGAGAAATAGATTTAAGGGTCCAGATATAAGCTCACACCCCATTGCCACATGATTTTTGACAAAGAAAGAAAAAGAAACCTTCAAATGAATAAAATACAGCATTTTAAAGAAATGTTTGTGGAAACCTACATATAGAAGGGTTAAATTAGATCTGTATCTTTCACTTTACAAAAAACTGAAGTCTAAGGGAAACAAGAAGTTCACCATGAGACTTGGTATTTTGAATATATTAGATGACAAACTAAGGGTTCACCTGATAGACAAGGATAAAATCTTTCTGAATATAAAAGAACTCTGGTAGTAGATGAATTAAGACCTACAACTGATGAATAAACTATTGCAAAATTTAAAAACATATCCCCAAACATCAAACAAAGAAAATAATTTGTACAGTATAGAAAACCATCAAGACAATGAAACTGAAGCCTATAAAATTGAAAAAAAAAAACACGTAATTTTCTTTATGTCTGATAGAGAAGTGATGTTTAGAGTATACATAAAAACTTCAAAATGTTAGAATACAATAATAGAAAAGGAAGTTTTAAACCATGGTGGAAGTTGGGACGACAGGATAGATGGGTGAATACTTGAAGGGAGAAATAACAATGAAGATCTTTTTATTATTATTATAATTTTATTGGATATTTTATTTAGTTATATTTCAGTTGTTATCCTTTTTCCTCATCACCTCCTGAAACACCCCATCCCATCTCCCTCCTCCTGCTTCTTTGAGGGTATACTCCCACCCATCCACCCACTCCTACTTCCCCCTTCCCCTGAATTCCCCTACACTGGGGCATCCAGCCCTCAAGTGACCAAGGACCTCCTCTCCCACCCATGCCCAACAAGGCCATTCTCCTCCACATATACAGATGGAGCCATGGGTCCCTTCCTGTGTGCTCCCAGACAGGTGATTTAGACCCCAGAAGTTCTGGTTGGCTGGTATTGTTGCTCTCCCCATGGGGCAGCAAATGCCTTCAGTTCCCTTAGTCTTCTCTCTAACTCCTTCATTGGGAACCCCCAATCAGTTCAATGGTTAGCTGCAAGCATCCACCTGTGTAAATGTTAGGCTCTGGCAGAACCTCTAAGGAGACAGCATTATCAGGCTCCTGTCAGCTTGCACTTCCTGGCCTCCACAACATAGTCTGACTTTGGTGACTGTGCCCTTCCCCCAGGCCTGAGCAGGCTTGCAAGTCATTGACTACAACAAGACCAAACAACAATAGGAACTAGAAGGAGGCATTGCCTTGCCAGTCTTGGCGCTCTGAGGTCTGCTACTGAACTAAGAAGAATGGACTGCCTGCTGAGCTAGCCTTGACACCTTCCGGACTACTATCTCTCACCTAGCCCCTGGGCGGGTACCAAGAAGAGACTCTGGGGGGTGGGGCTTCCCCTTTATATGTGAAAGCAAATTATTAAACTTCTGGCCTTGATCAGAATACTTTGTCTTGGCCCCACTTTTCTCTCGCCCTCCTTCCCATTAACTCCTAGGCTTCATCTCAGGAGAACCTGGTGATCATGGCTCCAGGCAAATACAGCTGACTGCACATGGGATGGATGCCCAGGTGGGGCAGTCTCCAGAAGGTCCCACCTTCAGTTTCTGTTCCACCCTTTGGCTTCATATTCGTTCCCATAAGTATTTTGTTACTCCTTTAAAGGGTTGAAGCACCCACCTTTTGCACTGAAGACCTTTAAAAAAGGCTGTGCAAATACCATTGACTATAGAAGCTTCCTAATATAGGAACATATTTACACACGCATACACATACACCCGAGGGGGGGGGAAATGCACTATTATTAAATGACAATAATAGTTCTAGACAGAACAAACAATTCCAATGCCAATAATGGGTGAATCTTTGTTTTGGATCTTTTGATCAGCAAGTGTCCATAACATTCCCCACCCTACACACCCACAAAAAAATTACTAGCTCTTGCCAATACTATAATTGAAGACACCACACATGTTTTGAGTCATAAAACGTGAAGATGTAAAGCAAGTTTCAAGGCTAGTTTTCATGATTCTGAATGGATCTATGACAGACCACCAGAGAAAATAATGTAATTATCCATTTTACAAAGCTGTACAACATGTAAGGAACTGTTAAACCTGTCCTGACAAGAATTCCCATTGGCATAGTAGTGATAGTAGTGCCACAAACATCATAAATGTAACCAACTACGTTTTGCTGATTGAAATACCTATCTTGATAAAAACTATGTTATTGGTACAGGAACAGGTAGAAAGCCGAATAGAATAGAATAGAATAGAATAGAATAGAATAGAATAGAATAGAATAGAATAGAATATCCAGAAATGAACCCATAGGGTCACTTAATCTTTGACAAAGATGGTAAAAACCATCCAGTGGAAAAAACCAGCATTTCCAACAAATGTTGCTGGTTCAATTGAAGGTCAGCATGTAGAAAAATTAATATTGATCCATTCTTATCTCCTTGTACAAACCTCAAGTCCAAGAGGATCAAGGACCTTCATATAAAACCAGATACAATGAAACTAATAGAAGAGTAAGGGGAGAAGAATCTCAAAAAATGGGCACAGGGGAAACGTTCCTGAACAGAACACCAATGACTCGTGCTCTGAGAGCAAGAATTGACAAATGGGACCTCATAAAATTGCAAAGCTTCTGTAAGGCAAAAGATATTGTCTATAGAACAAAATGGCAACCAACAGACTGGGAAATATCTTTACTAATACTTCATCCAGTAGAGAGCTAATATCCAATATATACAAAGGACTCAAGAAGTTAGACTCCAGAGAACCAAATAACCCTATTAAAAATGGGTACAGAGCTAAACAAAGAATTTTCAACTAAGGAATATAGAATGGACAAGAAGCACCTAAAAAATGTTCAACATCTTTAGTCATCAGGGAAATGCAAATCACATCAATCCCAAGATTTCACCTCACACTAGTCAAATGCTAAGATTAAAAACTCAGGTGACAGCAGATGGTGTTGAGGATGTGGAGAAAGAGGAAGACTCTTTCATTGTTGGTGGGATTTTAAGTTAATATAACCACTCTGGCAATCAGTCTGCTGGCTCTTCAGAAAATTGGACATAGTATTGATTACCTGATGACCCAGCTATACCACTCCTGAGCATATACCCAGAAGATACTTTAACATGTAATAAGGACACAAGCTCCAGTATGTTCATAGCAGCCTTATTTACAATAGCCAGAGCCTTAAAAAAAAAAACCCAAATGTCCTTCAACAGAGGAATGGAAACAAAAGATCTAGTACATTTACAAAGTGGAGTACTACTCAGCTATTAAAATCAATGACTTCATGAAAGTGGATATTAACACAAAGGCTCAGAATAACGTAAGATACAATTCATAGACCACATGAAACTCAAGAAGGAAGACCAAAGTGTGGATGTTTCAGATCTTCTTGGAAGTAGGAACAAAATATCAAATAAAGAGACAAAGTGTAGGACAGAGACTGAAGGAAAGGCCATCCAGAGACTGCCCCATTTGGGGATTCTTCCCATATTCAGTCACCAAATGCAGACCTTATTGTGTATGCCAAGAAGTGCATGCTGTCAAGAGCCTCATATAGGTGTCTCCTGAGACACTCTGCCAGAGCCTGGCAAATGCAGAGGTGGATGTTTGCAGCCAACCATTGGACTGAGCATGGGGTCCTGAATGGAGGAGTTAGAGAAAGGACTTAAAGAGCTGAAGGAGTTTGCAAGCCCATGGGAAGAACAACAATATCAACCAACCAGACTTGCCAGAGCTCCCAGGTACTAAACTACCAAACAGTACACATGGAGGGAACCATGACTCCTGCCACATATATAGCAGAGGATGGCCTTGTAGGGCATCAGTGGGAGTAGAGGCCTTTGATCCTGTGAAGGCCCGATGTGCCAGTGTAGGGGATTGCCAAGGCAAAGAGACAGGAGTGGGAGCGTGGGTGGGACAACACCCTCATAAAAGCAGGGGAAGGGGAGATGGAATAGGAGTTTCTGAGGGTTGAGTGTAAACTTGGAAATGGGATAACATTGGAAATATAAATAAAGAAACTATCAAATTAAAAAAAATACCTATGTTAAAGATGAAACCAATACTATTGTCAAGCTAAGAACCTATAACAATAGAAGTAATATGCCCTAAGTGGGAGCGTGCTGCTCTTATTTTGCTGAATGGATGTTCAAAGATCCTGCTATTTGAATGTCATAGTCTATCATGTCTGGATAGCTCCCCTGAATTTGGCACAAAATAGAGAACTCCCCAGCATGGTTTCTACCTCTCCACCCTATCCATACTGTACCTGAGGCAAAAATACAACTTCCTGTAATGTCCATGCAAATGAGGTATCCCTAGTATATTAAGCCCCAGCCAATGAAACATCACCCTAGGAGGAACCTCATTTTAATTTCTTTTATTAAAAACTCTTCTTTTAGATTCGTAGCTTATTTTTTGTTACGTCCTTTGTGTCCTTGACATTTTTGCTTGAGTCATTTGTTTACTGTGGATACTAATCCTCTGTCAGATGTATATCAGCAACATTTCTCTCACGTTCTATGGGTTTCTTCCAAACTAGATCTTTTTCTTTAGCTGCATATCAACATTTTTATTTTATGAGGTCCCAGTTGTTTATTGTAACCATTAAGTTCTTGACAAGTGCAGTCCTCTTTAAAAAGGGTTTTCCTACATCTGTATATTTTAGAATACAGCCTACATTTTATACTAGAAGTTTTAGTGTTTAAGTTTTCAAATTGAGGTCTTTAATCCACTTGAATCTCCTTTTTGTGCAGGGTGATAAATATGGTTCTAATTCTACTCTTCTGCCTGTATACATCCATTTTTAAGTGCTCTTCAGTAGACAAACAGTAATGAAAATATGGTAGTCTAAACAGTGGAATACTATTCAGCTATAGGTAAAAATGAAATCATGAAAATTTCAGGAAAAACAATTGACCTAGAAAAGATATATCGAGTGAGTGAGGTAACACAGATCCCAAAAGAGAAGCATCACTGCATGTTATCTGTCACCTGTGTTTCCTAGATCCAGAAACCAGGAAACTATAAAGGGACCATATTGGGAAGGAGGTTGAGAGGTGACTAGCATGATATAGGTGATAGGCAATAGAAAACACAATAACTGAGAAGGGACTCTGAATAGGGAGAAGGGAAGGAGGTCAATACAGAGTAATGGGAGGAAAACATAACACCAGGGTGGTTTGATAAAACTTCAAGAAATCATATTACTTAATATTTTTAAAAAATTATATGTGATAGATTTGTATTAGATATATGTTAAAAGAAATTAAGGCACTTGGGCAAACAATACTTCCCACAGGAAACAGACTAGAAGAAAATCCTAATACCAGACATGGAAACCACTTTTCAAAGGTCAGTCTGAGTGATGCTATTGACCCCCAGCCAATATAAATTATTGATTTAGTCTTTATTTGTTTCTCAGGGGTTTAGTGTGGGCTCTTACTGCTGAAGAAGATACTACAAGATACATATTTAAAACTCATGTCTCATAATTCCAGATGGGTCTAACTTAGAAACCTTTCCCTTGCACTCTAGGTTCCGTGATTCCAGAAAGTGCTGTGCCAAAAACCAAGGAAGAAAAAATTAAGCACCTCATTCTCAGATAACATCTATTTAATATGACAATATTCACTATTAGTGATACTTACAGTATGTCAATGGCAACAATTAATTTAAGTACAATTGGCTTTAAGGTCCACTCAATAGGAAAGAAACCATGCTTGGCAGTTGAAACCTAGCCTGATTTCTGGGGCTAGTGAGTTAGCGAACAGACACAAACAGGTGATAGGAAGCTCAGCCCCAATGGCTATGTCTAAATTATAGCTCCTACATCTGTAATCTGTAGCTTGGGTAAGAAGGAGAAAAGGGAGTGCAAATACTGTAGAAATTAGAATACAAGAAAATGTACTTTGAAACATTTTCTCTTATGAATTACTGAATGAATATTAAGATGAGATGTGTAAAATTGTTAGGGTCTACCTCTAGACAAAGAACGATAAGCAACCAATGACTATTTGGAGAAAGAGAATTACTCTCTAAGTAATAAGCCAACTTACTGGTTGTCTAATATATGTTTACCCTGTAACATATGTATATACAGTAGAGACCAATTTAGCAGCTTAAATCTATATATGTATTTGTACAGAAAAATAATAATCAAAGAACAAGAGGCTATCTACTTTGAGAGTTTGAAAAGAAATTTGAGAGGTTTGGGGAATCATGTCTGGGGAAGGAAATGGTAGGTAAAATTGAGGTAATTCTGCATGAATTAAAACATTCCAAAATAAAATTATATGTATATATGTGTTTTTGTAGGTCATAAAACTAGAAACATATTCATGAAAGAAGTGGAAGCTTGCCGAGGAAGGGGAATGAAAAGGATAACAGAATATATGTGATAAGAAAACAGAAGGACAAACTATCAGGAAGAATGAGAAAGAGCCAAAGGGTGGCAGAGAGAGTGGAAGAAAGCTAGTGGGAAGAGAACCAATTGATGTCAGAGTACAATAACACTTCTGCTGCTGAGTTTTATAGCAACTTAATATAAGCTAGTCAGTTTAGAAGAGCAAACCTAAACTGAGAAATTATCCCCACTAGGCCATTATCTTCCCTGGATCATCGACTATAAACTGTAAGGTGAAAAAAACCCATTCCTCATCAACTTGTGATTAGTCATGGTTGTTCTATCACAACACTATAAAAATTCTAACTGAGTCAGATAAGTATTAATATGCCACAATGAAACTCTTTACTCTGTGTATTAAGCAGTTTTGTATGTTTGGTTGTTGTCTCATGGAAGTTTGATGTTTTCTGAGAGGAAGTACAGGTTGAGTGGAATTGGGGAGGAGGAGAGATGGAGAAGAGATTAGAGGGGTGCAGAGAGGGGAAACTGTGACCAGGATGAGAGCATCTATCCTCAATAAGAAAAGAAAAAGAAATAAAAATGTACACAATATGTAATGATTTCCTTTTTTAAATTGTAGATATTTCAGGCAGATTGGTTTGCAATTATTATCAAATTCTCTTGGTACTTTGAATTCAGCATGAGATTGCACCACAGAGAACAATGTTGAATTTTCAAAAATGTTCATTTATACCACCTTCTCTAGTATGCAAATATCAGAGACACTTGAAAAGTTCAGTAGTGAGAAATATCAGTTAAAATGTTTAGGTAAATGTTACATCAAATAAAATTGAGAGTAATATATAATCTCAATTCTTTTGAAAATTCTTAGCATCCCCGAGTTTTATACAAAACACATGACTTAAGAAAGGTAAAGTCTATACAGTCATCTACATGTATGAATATACATAGGTGTTTTAATTATAAGAGCATTATAGAGAACACTGAATTATACTATAAAACATGATACAATCATATTAGCCTTTTTTCTTAAGAACTATGCTTATTTTATGAATGGATTTACCCGCTATTGACAATCCGTTCTGTGTAATGCCAGATAATTTTAAAAATGGATTTACCTGCTATGATGGTGAGGAATGTTGATCCTAGATATGAATAGTACACTTGGAGAATGGCATCTGCAATCTGTGAGACGTTAGGAAGTTCAGCATCCAAAGCATTCTCAAATCTGGACACATTCTCCTTTTTGCCAATCACTAACAGCACAATCCCAGTTAGAGAAATGAGACAAAGAACACTCAACTTCATAAAACTGCTGAAAGTAACAAACCAAGCCAGTGTTTTTATCCCTCGACCACTGAGAATTCCAACTGACCACAAAATAGCCAAAGCCAGACATTTCGTTGCTAGCTCTGGAGCTGGGCACCCAGAATAGAAACACTGGATTAGAGAACTAGCTATTACCAGGCACTGAGCACTGATGGCTAGAAAATGACTAAAAAGTTTAATCCAGAGACTGAGAAAAGCAACAGAGGATCCAAGAGTTCTTTTGAGGAAATAATAAGATGCTCCACTCACAGGGTAGATGGCTGCCACCTCTGCAAGACAGAGAGCATTCATTATGGTCATCAGGCCACAGCCTGCCCAAATACTTAAGAAGACAGGGATGTTTAGTGAGCAGTATTTTAATACTCCTTTAGGAGTCACAAAAATCCCTATCCCCAGGGTGGTACTAAGTAAGAGCATGTTTACGTGGAAGAATCCTAGTGCCCTCAAGAGTTGCATGGTTATGCCTTTTTTGCTCTTTCAAGTACTGAAAAATTCAGTTCTTTTTTATGATGCTTGTCTGTCAATTTGTGAACAACCCTGTCAAATAGAATGTTGCCTTTGGAATTCATTTGTTCTTTACATAAGTTTTAAAAATCTGAAAATAACTTGGGTTTGATAATAATTAACTTTTGAATTATTCTGCAGAATTGTGATGTTTTTCCTAAACAGATTCATACAAACAGATTTCTTGTTAATACTTTTTTAAAATTACTTTTAGTTTTTTACACTTCAGTCCTCCCTCCTGCAGCTCCTCATCTCATTCCTCCTGGCCCCTGTCTTCCAGAGGATTTACTTGTCACCCTAAGACAGCCCTCTCCACTCCCAGGCAACTTGGTCTCTCAAGGGTTAGTTGCATTTCTCCCACTGAGGCCAGACCAGGCAGTCCTCTGATCTATATGTATCTGGGAGCCCTGGACCAGTTAGTGTACATTACCTGGCTGTACACACACACACACACACACACACACACACACACACACACACAGAGAGAGAGAGAGAGAGAGAGAGAGAGAGAGAGAGAGAGAGAGAGA
>JANHMN010000012.1:73440960-73497285 GCA_030674055.1 Rhabdomys pumilio | reverse complement strand
GAGAGAGAGAGAGAGAGAGAGAGAGAGAGAGAGAGAGAGAGAGAGAGTCAACCCAGGTAAGTAAAATATTTGAATGTGCTTTTATAAGGTGATGCAAAGGGTAGCAAGATGAGCTAGTTGGAAAAGCTTGCTATGTTTCTATTTTGTTTTTGTCTTTCTTGTCTCTGTCAGGAAAAGTGCAAGTCATCTTGACCTGCTGAAATTAGTTCCTGGAATTCTTCAGTCAAGTGCATTTTTCTACAAGTTAAACATTATGACAGCTTACCTACTTTCGCTCAGTTGATATACATGACTGAAGAGTGAAAAACTCTCACCAATGTAATATGAATTGGTCAGCAGATGTTCTGGCTTCTGCCAATCAAAACACAATTATTCAACAGTGAAACTCGTAGTTAGGATTGCTTTTCTTTAGAATGTAGAATGCAGTATTGAAGGGACGATTTAATCTCAAAGAACAACTCTGAAGAAAAGGAGTTACTGCAGTAATATTGTTATGCAACCCTGAAATATTTCTTTGTGCATTTACATTAAAAAGTGTCTTAAAGCTCTATTGTATTCTCTTTAGTTTGAATTCAAGTGGGAAAAGAGTTGAATTTCACTTTGCCATTCAATGATTTTTAGTAAGATTCTATTATTCTAATTTTAAGAAATTAACCTGTTTTTTTCATATTTTTATTGAATATTATGTTTACATTTCAGATTTTATCCCCTCACCTCATTCCCCTCACCACCCAGGAACCCCCTATCCCATCCTCCCCTCCTGTGTTCACAAGGGTGTGACCCCACCTATCCTCCACTCCCCCTCCCCACTCTCAAATTCGTCCCCGATTGGTGTTCAGCCTTCATGGGACGAAGGATCTCCTCTCCCACCCATGCCTGACAAGGCCATCCTCCCCTAAGTATATACCTGAAATCATGGGTGCCTCCCTTTGTGTTCCCAGGCTGGTGGTTTAGACCCTGGGGAGCTTTGGCTGGTTGGCACTGTTGCTCTCCTCTTGGGGCCACCAACCCTTTCAGCTCCTTCAGTCCTCTAACTTGTCCATTGGGAACCCTTGATTAGATCAATGGGTAGCTGCGAGCATCTGCCTCTGGATATGTCAGACTCTGGCAGACGTCTGAGGAGACAGCTACATCAATTAATCCATTTTCTTATAGTTATTAATGCACATTACTCATACTCTGCAATGCATTTTAAATGTGAGAGTTTGACACATGAATGGATCATGCTTTTGTTAACAGAGGGGGTCTCTGTGGTATGTCTTTGAGCTAATTTCTGTGTTCTTTGTAGATTAAATAAAAGGACAAATACATGGAATACTAGGTGAATTTTTTTTTCTTGAAAGCTGAGAGTAAAAGCATAAAGAATCTCTACAGGATGGTATCAAGCTTGAATAATCATGCCACTTCAAAGCTTCATCTTTCCTGGTCTAATATTTTTATTCTGTAGAAATGATATGGAGTACTTTCAGAAGGGGTTATCCTTTTAGGCTTGACAGATAATTTATTGGCTATGTATAGTCCTGGAGTGGGTTTATACAGTCCTTGAGATGGTCCAGAAAAATTCCAAAATGTGTTTTCTTTATTGTTAAGTCCTCTGAATAACTTCTTTATGGCTAATAGTTTTATGTATGTGGCTTTATTTTCTCATCTTTTCTATCACTGAGAAACACAATCCTTGCCAGTCTTTTTGAGAAGCTGAAGCATGGGAGACATCATTTTCAGTAACTGCTACCAATTGCATAGACATGTTGTCTCAATCTATAAGGGACCATACACTCTAACCCTAGATGATCTAGATGAGACAATGAGATGCGAATCTTGTCACAGGATTGATTTGAAACCTTGATATAATAATTGGAGTTTAATATCATCTAGATAAAAATTAACCAATTAATTTAGAATTTTGACTGACAATATTGGAAGAATAGTACTAGAAATAATATAGAGTGCCAAAGTAAGCAACCAAGACATATGATGTCAAACTTTAGACCATGAGTCCTATGATTCAGATAGCTGCTGAATTTTGGGGCATGGCCTGTCATATTTTGTTTAGTATTTCTGACTGATCATAATTGGTTAATAGAAAACATCATTATTCTTCAAGGAAGAGACACAATCTCATTTTTTAGTAGTTAAGTGATATAATCCCCTACATTTTTAAAGTTCTTGATACCAATATACTTTCCAGTTTATGGCTATTACAAATAAAGCTGCTATAAACATAGTGGGGCACATTGATTGTGTTCTTATACTGTACTTTAGTCATTTGCTTTTTGCTGGAGTTGTAGGCCAGATAATGGCTGTTAGGGTACCAGACTCTGCTGGTTGTGCTGAGCAGCAGATTGGTGAGGAAATGTTCCAAACTCTTAGATATTGGGGTCTCCACAGTCCTACATGTCATAGTAGGAGAATTGTGCTGTCTCACCAGGCTCCTCAGGACCAAAGAGAATGCTCAGAGATTAACAATGGAGCTCAGGTGTCTGAGCACAACTCAACTCTGCAGGCTGTGTTATGGTCAGACCCTACTGGGACAGGGTTGATGAAGCAGGGTTCCATGCTGTTGAGCCTTTGGGCTCAGATTATTTTTTTAGAGAAGCAGGATGCTCTTAGAGTCCAGTAAGTCTCCTCCAGACTGAAAAGAGAGTCTAAAGCTAGACATTGGGGATCAGGGGACAGAATGCAAGTCAGCTCTACAGATCGTAACCCAGGCAGACAGACCGGGCATAAGTTAAATTTTTCAAAAGGTGGACCCAGTTATAATTTTTTATCATGAGAATTTAATATACCATAATAAAATAGTGATACACCATTCTTATGAAAATACATAAAATCATAGAAAAAAATTAAAAGTGATGATCTGATTAGTTTGTGTTGATATTTTCTAATTGCAACTACAAGGACATTAAAATGTTCAAGTGAATGGTGAGAATATAGTTAAAATATTTGGATACAGGAATGTAGATAGATATGAAGAGTAAGACAATGAATAAGTATTTTTAATGGAATAGAAGAGGACAATCACTGAAACCTAACAAGTTTATGTCAAAAAGAAATTCCTCATTATGATAAGATCAAAATAAGATGACTATGGAAATAAACTGGGAAGTTTAAGCTGAAGGTATTATTATAATGCTATTACAAGGAAATATGCCTTATAGCCATACTTATCTCCTTAACTACTTAAAAGTTTTGGTTTCTCTCTAACATTCATTTACGAAATGAATTCTAACATTTTTATTTATTTTTAAAAATAATTTTAATGTTTTTTGTCCTTCATTTTTGATTTGTAAACCTTTGAGTTCAGAGTATACACTGTTTTGTGCTCTACAAGAGATGCAAATTTTGTGTTTGAGAAAATATATATTTTTAAACTAAAAGATTTCATTTAAAATATTGTAGTTTATGATGCAAAATATTTAGTAGGGTTTCCTAAAAAAATCACTTTTTGGTCAGTTTTACTCTGTGGAACATCCTTTGTTTTGTTTGGCAGGTGGTAAATCATTACATTGCAACTACAAGTAATGTGTTTTAAAATAATCATAGTATTGGAGAAGGTCAACTTGAACAGAATATAACACAAATCTACTGAAAAGAAAGATAATGAGAAATATGCTCTGTATTAGGAGACTGAGTCACTGGCATCAAAAGGAAAAATAAAGACAAAATTAAAGATCCAAATACAAACAACAGGTATAAATGAAAGTAAACAGAAGAATTATATCAATGGTAACTTGCTTTTCATTTTCTTAAAATACAAGCCATAGAACATTACACATATTCCAGACTCAGGGGTTTGGATATCCTCATATATGTGGGTACAGTCTAAGAACTATTGTGTTACAACTGCATTTATTTGACAGTTGACCAGTTGTAAAACTGTAGAGTTGAATCCATGTATACACTTTGAATTTCCCTTGAATCATTTTACTATTTATAGGTTTGCCCATTCATTCAGTAAAATCAGTGTTACTGCAGGATAAGGACTTAGAACACTTTGAAATATATCATTTACATTGATCATGATTAAACTCATATAATTTAGTTAAAATATTTTTGATCTTCCAGAACTGGAAAATTAAGAAATGCAGCTATGTCATAACCAAGCATCCATTTAGAATACAATTTTTAACAGTTATCTATCAATTTATCTCAGAGTATCATCATCAAATTACAGAAATAGAAAAAAAAACATTGGATTTGTAAAAATTTTGTGTGAAATACGAGTATTACTCTTTTTATTATTTATCCTAGAAATATTCACTAAGTGATTCTAATATTCAGTTGCTTGTATTTAGGTTAGATAGAATAAGTTCCTATCTTAGAAGCTATTTTTCACTCTCTAGTTTTGTAATCTTGCACTACTTAATGAATATTCCACTCAATCTCAAAAACACTAACAATGATAGACACAAAGCATGGTTACTACTTACATCAGCTTCAAATAACAGTGAATCTGGAGTGGGGTATCTTGATCACTAATACGATGTGTAAAGCATACAGTAAAGACCTCATAGAATTTCTGGCTTTCATTTTCCAAAAATAGAATTAAAAAAATCCATCTAATTAAAAAAACAAATCTAGATCAAAAATAAAGTTTGTTCACAAAAATACGTGTCACCCAGTGTTCTCTGGATTCTGAAGGCAGCTACCAGAAGGTACAAGGAAATAATTTGTTCTGGACAGGCACACACACACATATGTTCTTGATACTGAGATTATAAAGTAAAGTAAACTCACAATGAATTTGCAATAAACAGTTTTCATTACAATTCACATATAAATAAGGTTTGATATAAAAATATCCAGCTCTATTTTTATGTTAAGGTAATTTATGTGAACCATAGTTGTTTTGAACATAAATGTATTTATTTATGGCAGATGTGCTGTACATATGCATGCTTTTAACTCATTCAAATTTTGTATGGTTTTCAGTATGACATTTTAAAAGAAGAGCTTATTTTTGTTTACATTTTTTTTTGGTTTTTAGAGACAGGGTTTCTCTGTGTAGCCCTGGCTGTCCTGGAACTCACTCTGTAGACCAGGCTGGCCTCGAACTCAGAAATCTACCTGCCTCTGCCTCCCAAGTGCTGGGATTAAAGGCATGTGCCACCACCGCCCGGCTACATTTTTCATTTTACAACTGTGTACCAATCTTCATGCCAAAATTGTTTGATTTCTTATTATATTGTCGTCCCAAGAATTTATGCTTGGCTTGGTTACACATCTTCCCAGTGGAAAGGGATTATAATTCAGTGGTGAAACAGTTGCTCAGAGTTTGTGTTTACATAAAAAAAAAACAATCAGCTTTTTTATATAAACAACAACTACAACAATCAACAACAGCAGCAGCAGCAACAACATGTGTAAAAGTTACTACGCTTGCCCATGAAAATGATTTAATCTTGATAGTTAAATTCAAATGTAAAGTGTATTTATAGCCACTGAAGTTGATGTTTATTAACATCTTATAGAAATTTTATAATTTGGTGAGGATGTAAGCAGGAATGCAAGATTATATAATTTAGGTTGGATGGCTCAAAGGGCAGTTGGTTCTGTATAGTAGCAATATTTTATTACTCAGGTAAAAACATAGACTAGTTCTTAAATCATAATGAAAATGACATATGTATTCATCTTAAGAATATGTTTTGAGTTTTTATATATTAAAATAAACTATTGTTATAATAGTTCCTATCCTAAAATTGAAAATCAGACAGCAGATTAAATGTATCAACGATTAAGCTTATAATTGATTTGAAGTATACACACATGTGAACCAAAATGTTTATTAATTCAATATTATTCATGTTGGGTGGGTAGAAACTTAATATTAGCACCTTATAAGGTCTAGGAATATCTAGGGCTCAGTTATTTTAGTCTGTTACCCAAAAAGAAGCCATCAAGTGCACATATATGTTCAATTGTTTTTATATTTTGAAGGGATGATGTTTATCATGTTGGATACAGCATGGCTGAAGAAACATATAGCAGGTAGTCATATTGAGTAGCCAAGAAGTAGAGAATAACTAAGACCTGTGGACAGTCTTTAAAACATCAGATGTTATTTTCCACAGACATAGTTTTTCTAATATGTCTTCACCTCCAAAAGATGCAACCTATAAAGTTCTAAATGTGTAAGATCAAATTAATACACTATGATGTCAAGGCAGTCTAGTTGACTAAACCAAATCCATTAAGTCTGATATCCTGGAGCATTGTATTAAAATCCTTTATATCTTTATATTCATTACACTGATGTTCCAGAGAAGAAGGCAAATCTTGGACTAAACTACTTGTTCAAGATAAAAAACAAACAAACAAACAAAAACCATTGTAACAACAAAACATAATAACAAGAAAAAGAAAAGAAATTAATATTCCTATTGATAACTCTTATCTTCAATGATTTCAATTTACTAACAAAATGACAATAACAGACTTACAAAATGGATGCAAACACAGTATTCATCTTTCTTCTACATCTAAAAAACACACCTTAACCTTAAGGATAGATATTGACTGATAGTCAAAAGATAGAAAAATATTTCAAGAAAATGGACCTACCAAGCAACCGGTGTAATCATTTTAATATCTGACAAAATAAAGTTCAAAGAAGAACTAATCAAAAGAGATAGGGAAAGAAACTGTATATTTATCAAAGGAAAATTCCAGAAAGATGACACTGTACTTCTTAACATCTGTGTACCAAACAAAAAAGGCAAGCGAGTTCACAAAAGAAATATTTCTATAGCTTAAATCATATATTGATCATTGCACACTGATAGTGGGAAACTTCAATCACCCAGTCTTGCCAATAGGCAGGTTATCCAGACAAAACCTAAACAGAAAAATTGTAGTTAAATAACATTGTAAATGAAATGGATGTAATGGAAAGAATATTTTACCATCAACCAAAAATACATATTCTTTTCAGTAGCTCATGAAACTTTCCATAAAATTGAATACATACTCAGACATAAAGCAAGTCTCACCAGATACAAGAAACTGAGATAATACCCAGCATTCTGTCTGACCATCATTAAAACTGGACATCAACAATAGAAATAACAGAAACCACATACATTCATGGAAATGGAATAACTATTGTGTGAAAAATAGGACAAAACAAAAATCAATGAGTGTTAGGGTTCAGGAATCATCACACAATTCATACCAACACTGATCTCAGTTAAGCAATAATAGTTTACTGAGCACACACCCCAAGATTGATTGAAGAGGACAACAAATAGGACTGGGAAGACTAATTGTGGTACTGATCTGTTTTTAGGGCATGCTTTTTATAGGAACAATCAAGTTCAGAAATTCAAAAAGCAAGGGTGGAGGCAGTACCATATTTGGCTACAGTTATGTTAGAAGGAGCAGGCCTTAATAATGAGGAATTAAAAATTTAATAGAATTGAATGAAAATTAAAACAAAATGTACTGAAACCTATAGGACCCAATGAGACAAAATAAAGGAGAGATTGCATATTGAAAACTTAGACCTGACAGGTCTAGAACAAAATTAAGAAATACCACTCAAAAGGAGTATATTGCAAAGTATGATCAATCTCATGGATGTAATCAATAAAATAGAAACAAATAAAAAACAATGACATACACATAATAATCAATGAAACAAAAAGTTAGTCTTTGAGCAAATCAAGGTTTATAAACTCTTAGCCAAATTAACTAAAAAACAGAAAAGTTGCAAATAAATTATATTAGAGATGAAAAGGAGACAAACACTGAGGAAATCATAAAGACATACTTTAGAAATTTGAACTCAACCAAAGTGGAAAACCAAAATGAAATGGATGTATTTCATGATACATATCACTTTTCAACAATAAACCAAGAGTACACAAACAATTTAAAGAGATCCATAGCTTCAGTGAGATAGAAACAATAATTTATTTTAAAATATAAAATACCCCCCAGACCAAAACAAAAATGAGCACAAACAAAAACCCCAAGGCCAGATAAATTCAGTGGAAAAAACTACCACCATATCTTCAGAAATAATTAATGCAATCACTCCTCCAATTACTCCACATAATAGAAACATAAGTTTCAGAAGAAAGAAGAAGCAGAAGAGGTAGTTTAACATATATAAATCAATAAATGTAGTTTATAAACAGATTTAAAACAAAAATTGCATGATCATCTCATTGGATGCAGAAAGTTTTTTTTTTTTTTGAAACAAAATTCAACACCTATTTATGTTAAAATTCCTGGAGAAACAAGGGACACAAGAAACATAGAATCATAACTCAGCATAGAAAAGTGATTTAAAAGAAGCCCATAGAAAATATCAAGGTAAATGAAGAGAAACTAAAAGCATTGCCCTCAAATAAGGACAGAGACAATTTTGCCCATTCTTTCCATACCTAACTTAGTAGCTGAAGTCTTATCTAGAGAAATAAGACAAGAAGATATTAAAGAGATACAAATAAGAAACTAGGAATTCAAAGTATCTATTCACAGATGATAATGATTTTATGTATAAAAGACCCTAAAATATCCACCAGAAAATCTTGACACTTGATAAACACTTTCAGTAAATTCCAAAATTACTGAAATTACTAAAAAAAACAAAAAAAAAAAATCAACAGCCTTCCTACATGCAAATGATAGTCTGAGAAAGAAATTAGAGAAACAGTACTTTTTATAATACCCTCAAAAAATAACTTGGATAGCTCTAATTAAACATGTGTAAGACTTGCATTATAAAAACTTTAAGACATTAAAGAAAGAAATTGAAAAAGACATCAGAAGATGGAAATATCCTCAACACCCATATTAGAAAGATTAATACAATAAAAAAAAACCATCTTATGAAAATCAGTCACTAGATTCAATGCACTCACTATCAAAATTCCAACCTAATTCTTCACAGATCTTGAAAAGACAATTTGAGCTTCATAAGCAAACAAAAACAAACTAGGACAGTTAAAACAATCTTGAGTAATAAAAGAACTGCTAGAGGTATCACCATCCCTGATTTCAAGTTGTACTACAAAGCCACAGTAATAAAAATAACATGGTATTGACATAAAACTGATAGGTTGAAGAACTGAATCAAATTGAAGACCCAGACATAATACCCCAGGACACTTGGTATTTTTGTCCAAGAAACCAGGAATAAAGATGGGAAAACAGCATGTTCAACAAATGTTGCTGGTCAAATTGGATGAGTGCATGTAGAAGGACACAAATAGATCCATATTTATCACACTGGATTAAACTCAACACAATCAAGGCTTTCAAGATAAGACCAGATATTTTGAATCTAATAGAAGATAAAGAGGTTGATAATGGTGAACTTATTGTTTGTGGTGGTTTGACTATGCTTGGCCCAAGATTGGCACTTTTAGGAAATGTGGTCTTGTTGGAGTAGGTGTGTCTTTGTTGGAGGAAGTGTGTCACTGGGGGGAGGGGGTGAGATTTGGACCATTCTCCTAACTGGCTGAGGACATTCTTCTCCTTTTTGCCTTTGAAACAAGATGTAGAACTCTCTGATACTCTTGTGCATGCTTCCTGAGATGTTGCCATGTTCCCACCTTGATGATAATGGACTGAATCTCTGAACCTGTAGCCAACCCCAATTCAATTTTGTCCCTTATATGAGTTGACTTGGTCACAGTGACTCTTTACAGCAATGAAAACTTAAGATATTGACATGGAGTAAGATTTTCTTTACAGGACATCAACAACATGGAACCTTGTGAAACTGAATAGCTTTTGTATAGCAAAGAACACCATTTTTGGAAATGTGGCAGGCTACAGAATGGGAAGTATGTACTAGTTACAGATATGTTAGAGGGATCATATCTAAAATATATAAACAACTACAATAAAACCTAAACCAAAACAAAACAACAAAAAAGAATCAATTGGAAATAAACAAAGAAAACAAATAAACCTATTAAAATATGGTAAAGAAATAAGCAGAGACCTATCAATAAATGAAACACCAATGACTGGAAAATGTACTATAATGTTAAAAATTATTGATGAATTTTGAAAATAAATCACAGATCATTCTGACAAGGACATGGGGGAAAGGCAACTCTTATTTACTGCTGGTAGAAATACAAGCACAGAGCCACTATTGAAGTCTGTGTGACTCTTCCTCGGAAAGCTGAGAATAGAACTTTTCCCTCATGATGCAGTTATACTACTGTTGGACTTATACCAAAAGACTATATTTTCTCTTATATATGTGAGGAGTGGGTGCGGTGCGGCTAGCTAAAATGGTGCCTGGGCAATCTTATGAATGGCACCTATCAAATCTTATGAATGGCGCCCTTTCTTGGAGGTTTGCGAGCTGTGCACCTTTCCCTAACTGAGCCACAACAGCAGAACTACTGCTCAGACTTGCTGCCACGAGAATCGGGCTGCTTGAGGTGTACCAGTGAGGCATGCCCACGAGGCAGGTGCTGATTGGGACAGGCAGGGGTATAAAAGGACAGCCGTTAAGGGGCTGAGGGAGGAGGGCTTCCAGAGAGGAGACTGTAAAGGATCCTGAATAACCTGCGTTGAGAAGAACTCCAACTTGAGTCGTTCCTGTCTGCTGGTCAGATAGAGAAGCGACAAAGGGTGGCCCGTACGGGGAGTTCAGAACTCAGCGCAGTCAGGGCAGCTGGTTGGTAAGTTCCCAGGTAAGTGGGACAAAAGAAAGATCTTGGTTCAGAGACTATAAAGTTCCCAGGCAAGTGAGACAAGGGCAAGTTCTCGGTTCAGAGACTATAAAGTTCCCAGGCAAGTGGAACAAGGGCAAGTTCTCAGTTCAGAGACTATAAAGTTCCCAGGTAAGTGGGACAAGGGCAAGTTCTTGGTTCAGAGACTATAAGGTTCCCGGTTTCAAGACAAGTTGTACAAGTTGTACCATGGGAAATTCATTGTCCTCACAGTTGCTGCAGCATGCTCTTTGTGGCTTGCTAAAAGTGAGAGGGGTTGGTCTTAAAAGGGCCACTATGGAAAAATTTTTACAGGCTATAGATGAGGTTGCACCCTGGTTTTCAGTTTCGGGGCACCTCACACTACCCAGTTGGGAGAAGTTAGGAAGAGATCTTAAGTCGGCTGAAGTAAAAGGAAAACTAGCCAGCAGAGTAAAGTCTGTGTGGAAACTGGTGAGATCATGCATTGAGAACAGAGAAGGGAAATGCACTGCAGAGTTAGAGAAGGGTAGCGATGCGCTAGAGCAACTGAAAGAGGAGCGATCTCAAAAGTCTGAGAACGAAGAAAGTTCTGAGGAAGAAGAGGTTTCCGAAGACAAGTTAGAGAGGCTGGCGCAAGACCTAAAGGAAGCGAAACTGGATATAGAACCCTCTGTACCGGGGCCACCTCAGCCACCTCCGTATGCTCCTAACTGGAGAATCAGGATGGAGTTTTTGCCCTGAAGCCTGGAGGGAACTACGGGCTCAGTGTTTCCCAGTATTTCAAGATGCCCAAGGCAATCGGCACCATGAACCTCTTGATTGGAAGGCTATTCAAAAACTAGCCGAGGGGGTCAGAGCATATGGCATTAGTGCCGCTTTTGTGGTTTCTCAAGTGGAGTCCCTCCATAGATATTGCATGACACCCAGTGATTGGCAGAATTTGGCTAGAGCTTGTTTATCTCCTGGCCAATACTTAGATTGGAAGGCCTACTTTATAGGCTCTCAGCGGAGCAGGCTGCTGTAAATGCCACTAATGGCCAGCAGGTCTGAGACCAGGACATGTTGTTGGGCCAAGGCAGATTTGCAAATCAACAAACAAATTACCCTTTGCAGGTATATGAACAAATCAATACTATAGGGACTAGAGCATGGAAATCTCTTCCCAATAGAGGTGAGGTGTCAGGAAACCTAACCAAGATTGTTCAGGGATCGGCAGAGTCATTTGCCAACTTCGTGGCTAGAATGGTGGAGGCAGGGGGAAGAATTTTTGGGGATCCTGATGCAGCTATGCCACTATTAAAGCAACTGATTTTTGAACAATGTACCAGAGAATGTAGACAGGCTATTAATCCTTATAAGAGCAAAGGGCTAGAGGTGTGGATGAAAATTTGTAGAGAGCTAGGGGGGCCTCTTTCTAATGCCAGGTTGGCAGCCACTGTTATGCAGATGACCCAAAGTCAAAACAACCCTAAAAGTGGAAAATGTTTTAAATGTGGTCAACTGGGACATTTAAAACAACAGTGTCCCCTATTTCAAGTCCCGGATGGCCCCAGAGCAAGGGTGCCTGGTCTTTGCCCTAGATGTAAAAAGGGGAACCACTGGGCAAATGAATTCAGATTTGTAAGGGATATCAATGGACAGCCTATGAATGCTGAATATAGAGGAGCCAGGCCAAAAAACTTGCCACGGGGCCCCCGACCTCAGGGCCCTCAAATATATGGGGCAGTAGCCGAGAGTTGGCCAAGCCTGAGGCCTCCAATGCAATGGGATTGCCTCGGCGAGCCACAGTGGGAAGTATAGGACTTGACCTCAGTTCCACCTCCAGACTCATATTAACACCTCAGATAGGCCCTCAATTGGTTGACACAGATTTTCAGGGATTGTTACCATCCGACACAGTGGATCTGATTATAGGAAGGAACTCCATCACTTTGTAGGGCTTAATAATTCATCCTGGGGTGATTGATCCAGACTATATGGGAACAGTAAAGATTATGGTGTACTCCCCTATAGGAGTGTCTACCATTTCTCCTGGAGATAGAATAGCACAGATGTTACTATTACCCAGTTGCCATGATCGATTTCCTGCAAAGAATGTTGAGTGAGCACCCAAAGGTTTTGGCTCTACTGGAATTGATTCCATATTTTGTTCCCTGAATCTTGATTTTCGGCCCTTAATAAGTTTATTTATAGAAGAAAAATCAATTTCTGGCCTTTTGTATACTGGCACTGATCGCAGCATAATCAGTATTAAGGATTTGCCCAAGGGGTGGCCTAAACAAGACTCAAATCAGATGTTAAGGGGATTAGGATACTCCAAGGAGCCTGAGATGAGTTCTTGATTGTTACACTGGAGAGATGATGAAGGATATTCTGGAGTTTTCTAGCCTTATGTTATGGGGCTTTCTGTTTCTTTATGGGGAAGGGATCTCCTGAAAAAAAAGGGGCTATGTGTTAACTAATGAGAAGGAATATAGCCCACAATCTTGTCACATAATGTCTGACATGGGTTACATTCCAGGAAAAAAACTGGGAAAAAGATTGCAGGGACGAATGTCTACCATGCCCATAAAACAGAAGCAAGATAGAACTGGAGTGGGTTTTTTATAGGGGCCACTGAGGATGTTCTTCTCATGTCATGGAAATCTGAGGAGACCGTGTAGGTTCCTCAGTGGCCACTCCTCTCAGAAAAATTAAAAGTTGTACAAGAGCTGGTAAAAGAACAATTATTGTTAGGTCATTTGCAGCCATCTATATCACCTTGGAATACACCCATTTTTGTGATAAAGAAAAAATCTGGGAAATGGAGGCTTCCATATGATTTAAGAAAAATTAATAAACAAATGATTTTAATGGGACTGGTACAACGAGGTCTGCCTTTACCCTCTGCATTGCCCAAAAATTGGCCTGTCATAGTTTTAGATATTAAAGATTGTTTCTTTTCAATCCCATTGCATCAAAAGGATATGGCTAGGTTTGCTTTTACAGTCCCTTCCATGAATTATGCAGAGCCAGATCAGCGATATGAATGGGTTGTATTGCCACAAGGCATGACCAACAGTCCCACTATGTGCCAACTGTATGTTGATGCCACCATGAAAGAAGTCAGACAGAATTTTTTGAAAATCAAATGTTATCATTATATGAATGATATTCTTGTTGCTGCCCCTTCCAAGCAGATACTTGATGAAGCCTATAGAGCTGTTGTGTTAAGTTTAAGAAAGAAACAGTTAGTGATAGCTCCTGAGAAGGTACAAAAGGGTTCTGTGGTTAATTATTTAGGAACAAAAGTATCTTTAGGACAAGTAATTCCTCAAAAAATTCAGATTCGCACAGATAATAAAACCTTGAATGATTTTCAAAGATTGTTGGGAGATATACAGTGGCTTAGACCCTATCTCTCATTGTCTAATAAACAATTACAGCCATTATATGATATTTTACCAGGTGATTCGGACCTCAACTCCCCTAGACATTTAATTAATGAAACTAGAACAGCAGTAACATTAGTCGAAAAGGGTATACAAGATGCAGCCTTGAGGCGTAGAGATGGAACCCAAGATATTACATTATGCATATTGCCAACTGAATGTCAGCCTACAGGAGTATTATGGCAAGGGGCCCCTTTACTTTGGGTGCATCCGAAAAGTTCTCCTGTTCAGACACTCACTCTTTATCCAACTGCAGTAGCTCAATTAGCCATGCTGGGAATTCGTCATAGTGTTCAACACTTTGGCATCCAACCTACAAGCCTAATTGTACCACATACAGCCACCCAACTCAAAGTATTGACGGCCACTGTGGATGATTGGGCAATTTTGAGATGTACTTTTAATGGGACAATGGATAATCATTTTCCAAAGGACCCTATATTACAATTGATTAATGCTCATCCTGTGGTCTTTCCACTGATCACCCATAGAAAGCCTTTGTTAAATTGCCCTACTATTTTTACAGATGGTTCTAAGACAGGATGTGGAGCGTTTTTGGTTGCAGGAGCATTGCCTGTAACCATCCAATTTTCTCCAGCGTCCCCTCAAGTTATAGAATTACAGATTGTGATAAAGGTTTTTGAATGATTTTCTCGTTCCTTTAATTTGATATCTGATAGTCAATATATAGTAAATGCTATTAAACAATTGGAAATTGTAGGTAAAATAAACCTAAAGTCCACCATAGGAGAGTTACTTACCCAATTGCAATTTCTTATTTGGAATAGGGAACAACCCTTTTTTGTTCAACATATTCGTGCCCATACTGGTTTACCTGGTCCATTGACTGAAGGGAATGATATTGTTGATAAAGCTTCAAAGACCTGTTTTAATGTCGCAAATTTTGCGATCTGATTCTCTGGAGTTAGCAAGACACTTTCATAGCCAGTTTCATGTAATTTCTAAAATCCTATCATCTTGCTTTGGCATTCCTCATGCTGATGCTAGAGATATAGTGAAAGCTTGTCAAACTTGTGCCCCATTGTTACCCCAGATGGGAATCGGGGTTAATCCCCGAGGCCTACGCCCCCCACATTTATGGCAAATGGATATCACCCATTTCCCTGAGTTTGGAAGATTAAAATATATTCAGGTATCTATAGATACTTCTTCTGGAATTATGTTTGCCTCTCTGCATTCTGGGGAGAATGCTTGCCATGTCATTGCTCATTGTTTTGAAGCCTGGGGAGCCTGGGGCATGCCTAAATATTTAAAGACAGATAATGGACTGTCTTACACCTCTACTTCTTTTGTGTCCTTTTGTAAGACCATGGGAGTTCACCTTAACCATGGTTTGCCCTCAGGGGCAGGGCATTGCTGAACTGGCACACTGCACCCTAAAGGAATGTCTTCTTAAACAAAGAGGGGGGATAGCCTCCAGCCGCAAGCCTAGAGAGAGAGAGTGGCTATAGCACTCTTTACCCTAAATCTTTTGACTCTGGATAAGCAGGGACGGTCTGCAGCTGATCGCCATGCTGATCCCAATGCTACCCAGAAAGGCATGGTAATGTGGAAGCACATATTGACAGGAAAATGGAGTGGCCCTGACCCAGTATTGGAGTAGGCAAGAGGGTCTGTTTGTGTGTTTCCTCAGGATCAACATCAGGCAATTTGGGTTCCAGAAAGACTTACCAGGATTATACAGCAAGAAGACAGGAATGGAGATGCTAAGGAAGACTCTTCTGTTGATGTGGATGCTACCAGCGATAAGGAGCAATGCTAGTTTTTGTTATGGAAGTCTCACCTTTGAAAGCTCAGTATTTCTTTTATATGTGTTACCTCCATGCCTTTTCAGAATATAAGGCATGCTAGTAATCTTTCCAAAAGCCTTTCTCAGTTTCTTACAGGAAATTGATCGAGAGAATTATGACAGTCCATTGTTCACATTAACTCAACCAGAGTGGACTCCTCCCTGGCCTCTGGATTGACCAGCTGGACTCTTCAAGCAATGTCCCACATCAAGGAGTGGGTGGGAATCGGGGAGGTTGCTATGTGCCTGTTCCCCATCAGTTGCCTTGCATTTTGGTGCATGTGTCAGATGAAAGCCCGACAGAAAACATCTCAGGCCTTGATTGTACAAGCGTTTGCAGCAATGGAGATGGAACAGTCTCCTCAAGTGTGGCTTGGCATGCTAGAGAGGTAGTCAATGACGGGTAAGACTCCTTGGGCACGTTACCAACCTAAGACAGGGACCAAACCAGAGCTGTTTGACTCCCCATGATTACCTGGGTGGTAAGGAGAGTTGCTTACAAGGCGCGACCTAAGACAGGCACTCTCTCTGCCAAAATTAATGAATAAGGGGGAACTGTGAGGAGCGGCGCGGCCAGCTAAAATGGCGCCTGGGCCAAATCTTATGAATGGCACCTGTCAAATCTTATGAATGGCGCCACTTCTTGGTGGATTGCGCTCCACGCACCTTTCCCTAACTGAGCGACAACAGCAGAACTACTGCGCAGACTCGCTGCCACAAGAATCGGGCTGTTTGAGTTGTACCAATGAGGCATGCCCACGAGACAGGTACTGATTGGGACAGGTAGGGGTATAAAAGGATGGCCGTTAAGGGGCTGAGGGAGAAGGGCTTCCAGAGAGGAGATTGTAAAGGATCCTGAATAACCTGCATTGAGAAGAACTCCAACTTGCGTCGTTCCTGGTCAGATAGAGAAGTGACATACATAAAGCCAACAGTGTTCATTACTGCTCTACTCATTATAGCCAAAAATTAGAAACAGCTTAGATATCCATCATCTAAGGAGTAGATAATGAAAGTGTGGTACATTCACACAACTTAGCTGTTAAAAATTAAATTATAAAAATTTCAGTTATTTGGACAGAGCTATAATAAATTATGCTTTATAATAATTATAATAAATTCTTATAAATAATTATAATAAATTATTACAACCCAGACTCCAAAGACAAATATTATATGCTTTCTCTTAATTGTGGTTGTTAGCTTGAAAGACTTTGATCAGCATGATATAACTTGTATAATGACAGAGGTTAGATGTAGAATAAAGGAATAGGGAGGACTACTATTGTAGAAAATTAAAATATACACATATATAAAAGAAATATAAATGGAATCACCATATCATTTAGGATATATTTTTAGCCATATGTTAAACCTCATTTACAGGAATGGGTTATGTCTTGATGAATCATTGGCCAAAGGTATCCTATGGAAATGCCAAAGCAACCCAGACTGTTGCCATGTCAATTGATTGCCTTCTGCAAACTGATGATAAGGCACTGAAGGCAACACTTACACATGTCATTGAAATAAACTATCAAGCTGGTGACTAATTAAAGTATTTAGGGAAGCAGAATGAACTCTGCTCATTCCTACAGGACAAATGTAATCATCAATCGACTATAAACCCTTAAATCCACACTGGTGACCTGCCTGCATTATATGTAGGTGCAGTGGTTTCAAGAACAATTTTGGAATAACCAATTGTTCTCTAATTGGCTATAAATCCTAATCCATGACTTGGAATCCATGTCTGAAGTTGCTTTTGTGGCCAAGAATCTGTGACTATTAGGCCAGAGACCCATGAGAAAACCAAATATTATTGCTAAGGCAAAGAAACATAACAATAAAATGACTCATAAGGACAGTCTGCTGTACCTATAGATTAGTGTCTCGGTCAGTCACCATTATCAAAATTTTTCCATGTAGGAGATGGGAACTAACAGAGAGACTCATAACTGGACAATGTGTAGAGAGTAAAAGATTTTTGAATACTCAGACCTCTCCTCAGGGATCAGGGTGCCATGTAGAAGTTGAGATGCAAAGAAAAAGAGCCTGGAAGGCTGGATGACATCAAGGAAACTCTTTTTTTACATACAACAGGAAAGATACATTTGAAGTCACAGAGACTATGGCAACATGCACAGGGACTTCAACAGTCTAAACCAGATGGAGTCTTAATGATGAGAATGGGAAATAAATGGACACAAACATTTCCCATGAACCACAGAAGTATTGGCAATTAATAACCACTTACAAAGTAGAATCCAGTGGAATCTCATAAAGTCTCTTAATCTCATTTAAGTGTAGGCCCTATGCCAAGAAATAGATAGCCAATGGAAAACAAAGTCAAAACATGATATTTTAGAAAACTTCTTGTATCATATTTATTTGTTTGGATATTTTTTCTCTTATTGGCCTTTTGATGGTATATTATTATTATTTTTGATTTTTTAAAAATAGGTTTTATTTTTATATGTGTGTTTCTTTTGCTTTTTCTTTTAAAATATAAAATTCTATTGTTTGTTTATGACACATACACACAAACATACACACACACACACACACACACACACACACACACACACACACACACAGAAGAGTAGGGTGTGTGGAAAAAAGGAGGACCTGAGAGGAGTTGGAAAAGAAGAAAGCATGATCAGAATATTATATAAATACTTACTGAATACAAAAGAAACACTTGATCTATAACTGAAAGTAATCACTAGTGTGCCTTCTTTCTGATGCATTGTACCAAAGTCAGCTGAGCTGGTGTGACTAATGGAAAATTGCCGATTGACAGACATTCCTTTAGAATAGTTAGTCATTTTTCATGCAGAGATTATACAGTAGCACATCATCATCATTTACTAAAAGAATATGATTAAAACTTGTGAAGCTCACTTTTCTCATGTGGAGATCTAGGCACTAAAACGTCTTTCCATTGCCTGGAAACAAATTCTTTTCCATGGTCAGGACAAGCTTATACTTCCAAAACTCACAGAGGAAGTGGCATAAGACTTACAGAAAGCCAAAGAAGATTACTGGGCATGTATGAAAGCAGGAAAACACTATGAAAGTAAATAGTTATTATTTTATCACGTTACCAACATAATAGGATCAAGAAAACTTGCCAAGGTTCAACCTCAGCTTGGAGAGGGGTTCTGAGAGATGGGGTGTCTGGGAACAGTGGAAAACAAAAGACTCAAATTCAAATCATGGGATATAAGCTGCTAGCCTATGTTCAACTCAAGACAGCTATTTAGACTGCTGTTTGTGTTCTGCTGGAGACAGCTTTTCAGATCTCTCTCTCTCTCTTTCTCTGTCACTTTCTCTCTTTGTTCTGCTTCAGATAGCTTTTTCTTGCTATTCTAACAGTCTCTCTGGTTGAGACTGCTAGTTTTTTGCTCAAGATATCTCTCTCTGCTTGAGACAGCTCTCTCTGCTTGTTAAGAAAAGAAAAGCTCTCTGGATAGCTCATGGGTTTTCTGATCACAGTCATAAAAACTGCTATAATTCTTGGATTTTCCAACCAAGTCACAAATCCTGTTAGAATAATTCTAAAATTAATTATTAAGTTTTCCATTCAATATCAGAAAGTTTTCAAACATTCTAAAAGAGCTGTGTTTACTCTCTTAAGTAATTCTTGTGGTTTCAGACTAAGGTCAGAAAATTCTGTTTAAAAAAAAAAAATCTAAAAGAGCTACAGAAAGTTTGAAAAGATCTGTGCTCTTTCTCCATGGATTTTTCTGAACAAAATCAGAAATCATATTAAATGAATTCTTGAAGAACTTTGCTTTTTCTTTAGAGATCTCCAGAGTGCTCTGCTCTCACTAGAGAACAATTTTAAAAAGGAACTATTGAGTTCTGCTAGCTCATAATATGCAGACCAAATCCCAGGTTTTTATTTACATATCAATTCAGTTATTTATTCCAGGTTCCCACTTGATTCCCATGAATCAGCATTCCATGACTTTCACCCCTTGACTCTTAGGAACAGACAGCAAGCATAAAATTTTTACACATTAAAATACCTAGGTACAACTCTGTCCTGGAATTACAATTTTGATGATGCCTGGACCTAAACTCAATCTAATCCTGGCTGGCCTGAAAGTCAGGAATCTGCCTGCATTTGTGTCTGCCTGTTTTTATTTTATTCTTTTTCTTTTTTCCTTCTTTATTGGATATTTTATTTATATTTCATATGGTATCTCCTTTTCCCATTCCCCCCACCCACCCAGAAACCCCCTCTTCCATCCACTCTTGCCAGGGGTCAGTCCCGGATTTGTGGGGAAGTCTTCTTCTTCTTGGTTCTTCATGAGGTAGTGGAGGGGGAAGTGTGTTGGTGGGGGTAAGACTTGGTCTTATGAAATATTTAGGGTTGCTGTATAGTAAAAGTTTACTTATCTATGCTAGAAAAGTTTACTTATTATGCTACTCTAGCTGACCTGCCTTCTGTGATCCTCTGAGGCCAGAAACTGCAAGTTTCTGGCACTTAGCACCTCATCCTAAAAGCAGCAAAGGATTAAGTAAATAGCCTTTGTGCTATCTCAGCAGGAACTGCTGGGCTCTAACTATCACCCTGCTAGTAGGAATTTGCAGGAAGAAAAGACGCTTAGAGATGTGGTTATAGCATTTATTTCTAAGTTGTTAAAAGTTTCCTGTGAAAGTTATCTAAGGGGAAAAGTGAAAAGTTCCTAAGTGGGATAAAGGAAAACTTCTATTCTACTGGGGAAACAGGAAAATTTCTATTCTATATACTACTCTAAATGTGGAAAGGTAGAAAATTCTATTCTATCTCTTCATTGCACCTCTCTATTCTGCCTCTCATCTCTTTGTCATTAGTACTTATACATCTTTCAGAATACATGATCATGTTACAAAGCTCATCTTAAGTCACACAAAAAATCAAATTATAAATTGAAATAGAAGTTTATAACAGATAACATTTACATGCATATCCTTTAGGAGTAATTATCTGGCTAAACATCCATCACCTGCCTAGCTCCACAGGTTCACTGAAGGTTTAAAACTATAACTAAGTTATTAGTGAAGCTTTGTATAGATAAACCCAAGCATTTTCGGTTTTTCGAGACAGGGTTTCTCTGTGTAGTCCTGGCTGTCCTGGAACTTACTCTGTAGACCAGGCTGGCCTCGAACTCAGAAATCCACCTGCCTCTGCCTCCCAAGTGCTGGGATTAAAAGTGTGCACCACCACTGCCTGGCAAACCCAGGCATATTTTATCTTCTCTCCTAGCACCTATAATAAATTGTTAATTCCCCTTTAATGACCTTTGGGTAATTGTTTTACAAGCGCTTGGAATGTGCTCTGCGTAGGAGAAAGTCTTGTTATTATCTAAGAGCAATTGACTGATGACACTTGGGAAACTGGCAGAACTCTCATTGCAGTTTTGACTATGATAAGGGGACCTAATAGCAGTCCCACTATAAAAGAGATTAATAATAATCATTTATATAATTTTAGTAATTCTCATAGGATCATCATTAAGACTTAAGAAGTCATCTATTTGTCTATATAGCATCACCACAAGACAGTACATCTTTGTGGATCTGCAGAGATCTGCTCCAAAGGGGTGTGCTATTGCTTAGTGATTGTTACACATGTTTAATAATAATAATAATAATAATAATAATAATAATAATAATAACAACAACAACAACAACAATAGGAAAACCATATTAGCAGCAGGAATCTTTCCTAAAATAAAACCCTTACAGCCATGCTGAATAAGGGCTCACTTGTTGAAGATTATATAGTAATCCAAAGCAAGCCATTTCAGAATGATCACCTGCTAATTATTAACTTCTCCCATTATGGCTCCTGACAATCTCTCCTCCTGCTTCTATGAGGATGTGCCTTCACTCACTTACTCCCATCTCCCCACCCTTAAATTCTCCCACACTGAGGCATCCAACTTTCACTAAACCAAGGACCTCCTCTCCCACCTATGCCCAACAAGACCATCCTCCCCTACACATACAGCTGGAGCCATGGGTCTCTCCTTGTATCCTCCTACCTGGTGGTTTAGACCTTGGGAGCTCTGGTTAGTTGGTATTGTTGTTCTCCCCATGGAGCCATAAATCCTATCAGCTCCTTCAGTCTTCTCTCTCACTCTTCCATTGGGAACCTCATGATCAGTTCAATGGTTAGCTGTGAGCATCCACCTCTGTATATGTCAAGCTCTGGCATACCTCTAATGAGACAGCTATATCAGGCTCCTGTCAGCATGCACTTTCTTGCATCCACATCAGTGTCTATTTTTGGTGACTGCACATGGGATGAATACCCAGGTGTGACAGTCTCCAGACAACCCCTCCTTCAGTTTCTGTCTCATGCTTTGTCTCCATATTTGTTCTCATGAGTATTTTGTTACTCCTTCTAAGAAGGACCAAAGCACCTACACTTTGGTCTTCCTTCTTTATGAGCTTCATGTGGTCTGTGAGTTGTATCTCGGGTATTTTGAGCTGTTGAGCTAATATCCAATTATCAGTGAGTGCATACCATGTATGTTCTTTTGTGATAGGGTTACTCATTCAGGATGATATTTCCTTTTTCTATTTATTTGCCTAAGAATTTCTCAAATTCCTTGTTTTAAATAGCTGAGTAAATGTTTCATTGTGTAAATGTACAACATTTCTGTATCCATTCCTCTGTTGAAGGACATCTGAGTTCTTTTCAGCTTCTGGCTGTTATACCTAAAGCTGTTATGAACATAGTGGAGCATGTGTCCTTGTTATATGTTGGAGCCACTTCTGTAGTCTGTGTCATTTTTGTGAGTTTTGAAAACTTATTTATTTATTCACTTTACATTACAATATTAGCCCTCCCTTTCCTCTGAGCATCCCCTCACACAGATTCTTCCCCCACTCCCCATTGCTTTTCTCCTCTAAGAAGAGGAAACACCTGGAATATTATTAATCCCCCTCATCAAGTCACTGTGGGCCTCGGTGTATTGCTTCCACAAAGGCCAAAGCTGCCTAGTTAGAGGAATGGGATCCACAGGTAGGGAATAGATTCAGAAACAGCCCCAGCTCCAGTTGTTGGGGGACCTGCATGAAGACCAAGCTGCACATCTGCTACCTATGTGTATGTCAGAGGGTTGGGTAGGCTCAGTCTCTGCTTGCTCTTTGGTTGGTGGTTTAGTCACTTAGGGTTCCCAAGTTTCCAGGTTAGTTGATTCTGTTGGTCATCTTATCATGTGCTGCAATAAATCCTTTGAATTTAATCTATTTCTTAAAAACATATAGGATTGACATACTTTGTCTTAAATGAACTAAATATGATTGCTTTGATTAATTTGAGGTACAAGGACATAGATCGACCTAGGCCTTATAAGGTGAATCAAAGTCCTAACTAAATTTTTCTTGTCTTTACATGAGCAATATGCAGTATGCTATATTCCAATATGCAATATGGAGTGTATATTGTTTCTGTTTGCATATCCAATCTACGACAACCTTGATCTGGAACTCTAGTTCCAAATATTGTGATATGGACAATTTGGGTGTTGGTTTTTACTTTGTAAAAATTCCAACTTATTCTTCACTGGATTATTTTTATTGATGCTAAGCATTGGACCCAGTGACACAAAAGCCCATGTTTTAATAACAATTAAAGTATGTTTTTGTTTGTCATAAAAAACTTTGAGAACAATGGTACTAATAATTTTACTTTTCACTTTCAGGTGTTGTTCCTGTTTGAATAAATGATTATATATTTGTTTCTACTCTACATGACAACTGAAGCTCCAAAGGTAGATCATATCTATGAAGTCATCATGTTTTTCAGTGGACTTTCATGAATGGCTGCATGTTCTCATCAATAAACATGCTGGTAAAATCACTTGCTATTTATAATTACTATTTAACATTTTCACATCTGAAGATCACATTAATTTTTTTTTGTAGTGAAAAACTGACCACAGAGATTTCTGAAGTTCATGAACCATAATGAATAAGCTTTCTTTGTGAATTAATTGTAAACAAATTTTTTTTATTTTTCAATGCGTATACTTGGAACCACAATATTCATACATTTTTGCATTGCCAATTTACCTTCAAGATATAAATATATTACATATATAAGAACATATATATAATACACATATTATGTGTATAAGAGCATATATAACATTTATATAAGAACATAGGAGAGCACAAAGGTCCCAAACACAATTAAATGGCACAGATGTTAAATTCTATAGTTTATGGTATGTAAGTATTATCTTTACTGATATCCAAATGTAACCCTTAAAATGTACACAATTATTGTCTCCTAATCAATATGTTTAAGGAGAAGAAAATGATAATATGTTTTATTTAACCACTAATTATGGTATTTCACCCACTGATTTATTTCAAGAATTAAAATAATTATTTAAATATTCATGTAAATTGTGCAAAATCCAAAATGTATACTTTGAAAGTACTCTTTTTTTTAATTGGATATTTTATTTATTTATACTTCGAATGTTATTCCCATTCCTGGTTTCCCCTCTGGAAACCCCCATTCCCATCCTCCTTTCCCCTCCTTCTATGAGGGTGCTTCACCACCTACCCACCCACCCACCCACTCCTACCTCCTTGCTCTGTCATTCCCCTACACTGGGGTACAGAGCCTTCATAAGGACCAAGGGCCCACCAAGGGAACCATCTCATCTATATTGATCAGAGCCTGATCAATACAGAGGCAAATGCTTGCAGCCAAACATTGAACTGAACACAGGGTCTCCAATGGGGTCCCCTGTGGAGGAGTTAGAGAAAGGACTGAAGGAGTTGAAAGAGATTTGCAACCTCTTAGGAAGAACAATAATATCAACCAACCAGACCCCCAGAGCTCCCAGGGACTAAACCAGCAACCAAAGAGTATACATGGATGAACCCATGACTCCAGCCACATATGTAACAGAGGATGCCCTTGTTGAGCATAAATGGGAGGAGAGGCCTTTGGTCCCGTGAAAGCTCGATATCCCAATGTAGTGGAATGAGAGGCTGGGAGGTGGGAATGGGTCGCTGGGTAGAAGAACATCCTCATAGGATCTGGGAGCGCAGATGGAACAGTGGTTTTTGGGGTGGGGAACCGGGAAAGGGGATAACATTTGAAATGTAAATAAAGAATATATCCAATAAAAAAGGAAAAGTAAGAAATACAAATAAGTAAAATAATCAATAAGAAAGAGAGAGAGAGAGAGAGAGAGAGAGAGAGAGAGAGAGAGAGAGACTAACAGAGAACTGAAGAAATTCAAGAAATGAATTTGGAATCTCAGAAGAACCTAAAGAGACAAAATATATACACATGAAGAAATAACAGCTCTGGCTTTAAATAAAGAACTGGAGGGGTTGGAGAGATGTCTCAGAAGTAAAGAGCACTTTTTCTATTTTCAGAGGACCTGAGTTCAAGTCCTAGCATCCATGTCAGGCAGCCCATAACTTCCTGTATGTACAGTTCCAGGGGACTTGATGATTCCAGCTTCCACTCATGTGCATATACCCACATTCATATACATAATTGAAAACTAATTCAAAAAAACAGTGGAGATGATGGAGAGATGGTTCAGCCATCAAGGACATTGGCTATTCTTCCCGAGGATCCACATTCTTTCCTCAGCTCTCATATGACTATCTTTCCATTAGCCAGCATGAAAGCATAATGCTTCTCAGCTGCTTCATTGGAATTCCATGTCAGAACAGTCAAATAACTCATCTTCATGAAAACAAACAACAAAGTCTGGTACAGATACAGGTAAAAAAGAAACAACATATACTGTTGCTATGATTGTAAACTCATGTGACCATCAAAGGAATCACTGTATCCCTTTCTGAAAATCTAGAATTACCATAAGTTTCATTTTTGTGACTCCTGGTTATATATATAACAAATGATATAAGCTGGCACACCACAGACATACATACATGTTTATTACTATAATGTTTATTTTACATACATGTTTATTACTATACTCTCAAAGCCTCAAGCATCAATTTAATCTGATTTTCATCAAAGAATGAGTGGATAAAGAAAATGTGGTAGGTATACCATTTAGAATTTTATTCAGTTTTAAGGAACATTGAAATCATAACCATTTCAGCAAAGTGCATGGCATTGGGATCAATGTAAGCCATAGAATGCCATAAGTGATGTAAGCCACACCCAGGTAGTCAAATATCATTTCTTCTTATATATAACTCTTCCTTAAAATGTATATTTATGACATTTTACATATATGTGTGTATGTATGTATGTTCTAATGTGTGGAAGAAGTGAGAAAAATGAGTGGGCTATAGAGTGTAACTCATGGAAAGAGAGAGGGAATTACTTTGAAATAAGTTTAGAATTAGAAAGAAGAAAGGATAAGAGAGATGGGAGCACACTGGGAAAGATAATATTATAAAGAAATATGTATATGTCACAATGAAACTTAAAATATTGCTAAAAAATAAAACAGGAAATAATTGTGCAGTAAATAATTTCACATTTTAATATTATTTCATTTTATACATTCATGGAGAGAATGTTATAACTTGATTATATTATAAATTTATTATATTTAATGATGCAGACAGGGTAGTCAACATTGCTACCTAAAATATTGTACTTGTTGGTTTTGTGTCAGTTAGTGACTAATGGGTGTGGACCAACCAATGGTGAGTGGTGTCACTCCTGGGCTGGTTGGTGGTCTTGAGTTCTATAAGAAAGCAGGCTGAGAAAGCCATGGGAAACAAGCCAGTAAACAACACCCCTCCATTGTTTGCTTTTAGTCATGTTTTGTCACAACAATAGAAACCCTAAGACAAACATTTTAAAAAATATCTTGGTTAAAGAACCAATGACAATATTTATGGGGTGCAGAGTTAAAGGTGTGTGTGTGTGTGTGTGTGTGTGTGTGTGTGTTTGTACTGATCAAAATAGAGAAATGCACCTTTATTTCTTGTATGTCTTATATATTAAATAACAGTTTGCTTTTTACATTAAATTTATTTGCATAGGACAGGAACTCAGTGTATTTTTTTTTAAAAAAACATATTTTACCAGATGTTATGTGGTCTCCTTCAAAGTTGTTTGTTGTCATAATCACTATGTCTCCTCAAAATCTGCATATGCAAATACCTCACAAATTACAATAGGCCAGGAATCATTACTTGTTAATTCACAAAGTAAAACTTTAGTCATTCTGAATTCTGGGCATTAAAACCTTTCCAACTTAACAGTATAGATAGGGCTGGGTAACTTTCTCTGAATAGTCAGTGAGAACACATTTTCATCATTGAAGGTTGTGTGGTCTCTGTCATCACTCTTGAAGTCTATCAGTGTAGAGGGAGAGTAGCCAGAGATGAATCACTGACTCTGGCTCTGTGGAGAGAGTTACAACTATTTCATTGCATATGCAGCACTTTATACAAACAATCTCTTTTAGTTAAAATATGCTAAATTTGTGACAACTCTACCTAAAAGTTCTAAGTTTTTTGTTGTGTGGCAAAGTCCATTTGCAAACTTGCTAAAACACTGTAGAAACATCTCTCTTAATGAGAAATAAAATTTCCACATTCTTTTAATTACTTTGTGTTTGTAAACTTTAATCTGATTTCTACTAATTATTCATAAAGTAAAGATGTTTATGAGGTGGAATTAAAAATTTACAGCAATTTTTTGGGGGATGGGCATAATGTGAACAAGCATGTTTTTAAGAGCATATATACCTAAAACCAAAATTGAAATGAAATTGTACTCATTTTTAAAAAGTTTTGCTTTTTTCTTTTCAAATATACTTCTTTACATGGGATTTGGAAAAGGAATTAATTTTTCTGGGTCTTCAGATGGAGAGACATTGAAGAGTAATTGGCAGTAGCAAGTGATTGTGTCAAAACAAACAGCATGTCTATTAAGGTTAGCTTGAAACCAATAACACAGAAGTCCACAGAAAAGAAACACAACTTGATAGACGTGCTCTATACTAGGAGAGTGAATCACTGGAGTGAAAATGAGGAAAAGTGATGAAGCTATAGATCCGAATATAAATGGCAGCCACACCTGAAAAAGAAAATGAAGATTTTTTTTTTTTTTATGTCATGGTAGGATTTTAATACAAAGGGGGCCTTACATATGTTACAGAATGAAGAGGATGTGAGTGCATACATTTCTTCAAATGGTTTAAGGTAGTCATGATATTAGCTTATACAAAAAATGATTGCAGATTATTATTTTAAAAATTCAATGAAAAACTAATTATGTGCCTGTAGCACTCATGAGTTTTCAGTCTGTCCATTTCTTTGAGTCTTCATTCACTAAAGCCAGTACTTTAGCATAGCATAGCATAGTGTTTTATTTGTAGGTATTGTTAGCATTCTGTCTAAGCCCCACCCTACAGTTACCTGGCAATAGCCAAGTATGCCTGACTCTATAAAAGGGGATGCTTGCTCCCCCTGGCTTTCTTTTCCCTCTCTAGCTCTCTTGCTCTTTCTCTGCTTCCTTTCTCCCATCTCTTCCCATTCCCTTCACCCACTCTCTTTCTGTCTGTCTTTCTTTGCTTCTACTACCCTCTTGACTTCCCTTCCTGTGTTCTTAATAAACTTTATTTGTACTGTACTGTCCTGTTGCTGGTTCGTCAAGAAGAAGGGATGCCTTGGCATGTGTCTGCTGAGGTACACACTTCCCCATATCTCACCACACCTCCATAGAACATATTCATTCCCCCTCCCTTTTTCTTTTTATAAACACATCAGATATAGTTATGTTTACTTTCAGACTTTTCATATACATACAAAATTCTATTTTTTCTTATTCTACCCCATGACATTCCTTTTCCCTTCTTGTTTATCCATTCCCTTCTTGAAAATTGTTCCCACTTATACTTTCTAATATGTGTTTAGTTATCATCTCTCATTTTCATAAATCTGTCTTTTAGGCATTATCATCTGTTCTGATCTCATTTCTATGTTTATGTCATATATGCATATGTATAAACACATATTGAAAAAAGGTGATTTCAAACCTTAAGTCTAGTTATATATAATATTACTTTTATTGATTTAAATATGTTCAATTATTTCCTGTAATTAACCCAAAATTTCTTGTGTGTTATCCTCTTGATATACTCTCAAATTTAAAGTAGAAATATTATATTACAAATTGCTGTGTATATATTTACCAACAAAATTGTTTAATAACTTTTCTAATTTTTATTGGATTTTTATTATTATGGATTATTATCATATTGTTATGGTAAAGGTAAGGGTAAAGGAATTGTTTTCAGCATTTCTGTTCTTTACATTTTATGGAATTGTTTGAGAAACATTGGTGTCAGCTCTTAAAGGTTGGTAGAAATCAGCAGCTCCTTAAAGCTTTCATTACAATACCAAGAATACTCCTGAGGAGTGAAGGCTGTAGGTAGACACCAGGTCACCATCTCTTTGTTGAGTGAGTTGTGAAGGTTGTTTTCAACAGGGCCATACTGTCAGTCTATAGAGAGCAGGAAATAGCCTAGGTTGTTTAGTGGTTTCCATGTAGCCCTTTTTACAGACAACTTATTTTGACATAAGCCATTTCTGGTTCTTAAAATTCATCTGATGAAAAGTGATGTCCAATTAGACTTTTCTCTCCCCCATTATTTGTTTGTTTAATTTATTTCACCTTCATATATGTATAATATTGGAAGGGTCCATTGAGTTACTTTTTGCTCAGTTGGTTTTTAGTTTTAGATGACCTGGTCTTCTCCAAATTCTGTGTATTCTATGAACACAGTCTGGCTACTTCATTTTAGTGTTAGACACACACACACACACACACACACACACACACACACACACACACACACAACACACATGCAAACATATGTACACACATGCTTACATGCACAAGCAAATGTACACACACACACATACACAATACACAAATATGTAATATATATTTTATTACATTTAAAGACTTGCATTGTTACCTAAAATTTTAGACTTTTGAGAAAAAAGAATAATTCATCGATATTAAATAGAAAATTCTGAAGATATCTTCATTAATTATTAGTTCAGATGTACTACGTGAAGATTAGAGTGCTATGTGGAAGTTACTCAGCATCATTACAGCAGGACTATCTGATATTTCATGCTCATTAGTGTTTAGCAACTTTAAAATGAAATTGAGAATGCCAGTCATTTATTAGTGTTTGCTATTCGTGACCACTCCTGATGACTGATTCATTTCAATAATTTGCAGTAATTTACTAATCATTTTGTTCAATTTTGAAGTCCTATGTAAACATCTGATAGATTTCTACTTTCCTTTGCTCAATAATGTGTTTTGAACCTTTTTATTAATTTGCAGGTGATTTTGCCAATGAATATGTTTTTTAATGATGCCTAGCAGCTATATATTACTTGTCATCTATTAAGCTAGTCTTTTCCTTTCTTTTGCAGATTTGAGGCTGTTTGTACTTGATTTAACATTAGGAATGGCTTAAAACTTAACATTTTGTTTGTTTTGTTGTTTTTTTATTTTGTTTTTTGGTTTTTTTTTTGTTTATTTTTTTGTTTTTCTGTTTTCTGGATTATTGTGCTTTCTTTTTTTCTTCTATTTGTATGAGGAGTTTATTTGTTAACCATGTTAGTAATGATGGATTCATTTCTATTTTTTCTTTGTGCATCTATTCCTCCCATGAAGTGTATCCTTTTTGGTGGTTTCATGATAGCGATAGTCTTTCTTCATCTGCTACAGATAGTATTCTTTTAAGTACATTCCCCACAGATTGATGTTTTGTATTGAAATGTCCTTATAGCCCCATTAGTTTTAAAAGATAGTTTTGTTGGATATGTCAAACTTGGTTAGCTGTTATTTACTTTCAAACACAACTTGCTTTGCTGTATAACCCCATTCTCTTCTTTCAAATAATATTTCCTACTCTATGTTGTGTCTGCTCACCCTCAGTACTTCCTTTTCTACTTTCAGGCATTGCTTTCATTCAGAGTTTGAAATATAACATCCTATGCTTTCAAAACATTTAGTGTTTCTGATGAGTGATCTGAAATAATTTTGATGTGTTTAGATTTTTAAAAATCTAGTATTATATATTTCAAAGATGTGGGTTTCATTGTGTATATCTCAATCATTACTATTATTTGTCCCTTTTCCATTCTTTCTAAGAAACATATTTCTGGTGTTTCTTCACCTACAACTTACCAATTTATAGATAACTAATAAGTATCTTAGTGGAAAATCTTAACTGTAACACAGTATCATAGTCTGGAATATATAATTGCAAAGTAGAATATGGTCATGATTTTATGATTTTTGGTGATTTTTTAAGACATTATTTTAGCAATACATCAACATTTGAATGGTTTAAACACCTTCATAATAATTTGATTTAAAAACATGATTTAAAATTTGATGGTAATAGCCATTTGTAATTTCTCTTGGGCTTTGTAATCAAAGAAACACCTGAAGTTTTAACAGATAGTGTCATATCCATTACTGGCAACAGAAGAGTCTCTAAATTTGATACTGAATATGAGGTCCTTTCTCACTAAAAGTTTTCAATGGAAGAAATAGTGGACTATGAGCTTATTTGAATATCTTTTCTTTCCAAAATATTCTGAAAGTCAGTGTTGCTGCAACCCAAGTGTTATAATTTACTTTTTTAAGAGAACAATTCCCAAATTAGATTCCATTCAACTTACTTTAGATCTCTAGCTGTTGTCTGTTTCAAAGTTAACTCATAGACTGCTTCATAAATGATTAATACATCTGTAATAGTCTTTTGACATACCAGGATGTCACAGAGGATGGATTTGGTGGTTTTGCCCCACATTCTTTGTTTTCTATTTACATTTCCTAATGTACATTTACTAATATATTAAAAAAACAGTATATTTCACACAAGAATTTAAGTGGTTTCTCCTTAGCAGTAATATATCAAATCATTCCTTCATCCAAATACTGACATTTCATGATATACAAGTTTGTTCACTAGGCATTAGCTCTTGAATGTACTGAATATCTTGTCTGTTTTACCTTCAGTTTTCTGTGTCAATGGAAAGTGCTGTTCTCTGTCTCTAATGGAGGTACCATCTCAAGTTGTTGTTCTATTTGTTGTTGCATGACAATGTTTCTAAGTCTAGTTCTTTCTCTTTGTGAAAACAACTGTGCCTAAATGAATTCTAACATCACATGGACATGTTTAGCCTTTGTGTTTTTAGGGACTGTCTCTCAGTTTTGTAAGTTATGTTGTTACACAGAAGACTTCATTTTTCTTCCCTATGTGTATTTTCTGTATATCCATTTTATAACATCTGATAACAAATAGATTCTTAGTATAGGTGTTCAAATTATTTTATTTAACACTTTTGCTTAGTTATTATCCAGTCTTTCAGTGACTTCATACTGTCAGAAAGTTAGTGTCTAAATAATGACTTAATTTTTTTTTCAGATTTTTTTAATGTCAAAATGGCATCTAGGGGTTGGAGAGATGGCTCAGTGGTTAAAGAGCCCTGGCTGCATTTCCAGTGGTCCTTAGTTTAATTCCCAGCAACCACATGGTGAATCACAACCATCTGTAATGGCATCAGATGTCCTCTTCTGTTCTGTTAGAAGACAGATGCGGTGTACTCATATACATAAAATAATTAAGTAAAACTTTTAAAAATATCATGTAATTTGATTTTGATATGTAAAGTTTATGTGACAGAATCACATTCACTAGATTGTGCTCAACAAAATGAAATTTCCTTGTTGACCTTGAGTGATGTATATATGCTTCCTTTTTACTCTGTTATATATTACTCTAATATAAATTACTCTATATAAATTACTCTAATATAATATATCTAATATATATCCCCATTTGTAAAAGCAACTTTTATTTACCAGATGTAACTTGTCATCTCAGAGCCTCATTTCTGAATAAGTTCACCCTTCCTGGCTAACTGGTTCAACTTAACCATTTGTCTCAAGCTGAATGATTCAGTATGGCTTTGTTAGGTTTCTCAGTGAATTGCTTCACTTGGCTTCAAACTAATTTGGTCAAATTACTCTAATCTTCTGTCTCCTTATTCTCTGACTTCACCTATTTGTTAAATTATGTACATGAGTGTCTGAACTGCAACAGGTTTATACAACATACACAAGATATCTTTTACCTTTGTTAATATAGAATACACTTGGAGAAGAAATGATAACAAAAAAGAAAAATGTGGAATCTCTTATAGATGGATGTTTATCAATATGTGGTCAGTGACCCACCATTTATAAGAATTCCAAGCTGACTAATATCAGGGTGTATTCCTTTGGGCCAATAGAGACAATACTCAAGTGCTTATTATGCTTACTGTAACAATATGTGGAGTTTTTATATTTTAATATTATCTCAGAAACCATGAGCTATCTCTGAGATTATTATATCTGGTGAATAAAAGCTCAAATGTTGATTAAATTTATGGGAATATTGAGAAGGGAAACAAAGATGATAGAACCTCCTTAGATTTATGTTTCATTAATGTGTGACTTACACATTACAAACAAAATAAAAATAAAACTCATTTAAAATTAGTCTTGAAATCTGAATTAATAAAGTATAAATTAAGGAAATAAGCAAGAAAATGAAGCTACCACTACTATGTTATTGAGGTATTATTACTATGATCTGAGTTCATTTGAGCATGGAAGCTATTGTTTTCCCCTTAGTATTGTTATTTGGTTTCAAGAACATAATGATGACATCTTTCTTCCCTGAAGAGTATATGTTTTCACGTTTCATACAATAAAAGGAATCCTCAAATATCTCATATCACAAAATCTGGAAAGGGAGACATAGGGCAGTTGCTTCATATATGGGTTTTACAACTGGTTAGAAGACTATCACAGAAGTTGAACAAGGTGACATTCAACACTAGTATTTTTATGTTGACTTACCTTATAAGGTCTTGGTAGATCAGGCTTCTGGTACCTTATCTTAAGCAACGCAATCATTTGCAACAAATTTACAAACCATGCTCCTAGACCAACATATTTCACTAAATAGATTATATTTGAAGATATTACTGCAACAGAAGATAAAATAACAATCTGGATGACAGCTACAACTGGAGAGTGGCGGTCATTAAGCATTGAGTAGATTAAAGGAAATTGTCCACCTTGACTTGCAGAGTAGAATATTCTTGATGCTGAAAGTATTCCACAAGAAGCAGAGCCAAGTAGGAAAGCTGAGATGAACAAAGAAATTATCCATTGTATGGAAGGAAAGACTCTGTTCATCCAAGTGACACCAACAGAATCTACAAAGGTTAAATGAAAATTCAGAATGTCAAAGTTATTTTTTGCTTTAACTAAATTAGAAGAGTATTCTGTTTTTTTTCCTACAGTGGTACATTTTGTAATATGACTTGGCAAATTCTTTCTAGAAGAAGTCTCTTACTGCCTGAATATGTTGTGTCTTTTGATTGTTTTTATTCAACAAAGCACATTAGAAATGGATATTTGTGAACTTCAAGACAAATCAGTGGCAGAAAAATAAATTCTTGCTCTACTGATTATTATGGTACCTATCTTATATGTTAGCAAAATCCACCTGTTTGTCAGTGATATTCAGAAAAATGGACATCCTATTTGTGGAGCACTGACATTGCCTGATAAAGATATCCCAGTACAAATGATCTAAAACTCAGCTACTATGCTGGAGAATCAGTTGTAAAATTGTACAATTCCATGCCTCCCTCAGATAACTTCTTTGCGTTGCAGATATTGTTGTAAATACACCAATCCAATGTCTTCTTTGAGTAAGCATTCCATGCCAAATTCCTTATGCATCTCTGTCATTTTATATCCATCTATATGAGAATGAAACTATCCTAAAGAAAAGTATGTGTGTCTCTTCCTTTGATTAACATACTGTTCTAATCAATGGTCCTCTTGTGGAATAAAATTTTACTCAATACTTTCATGGAAGAAAAACTGAAGGTTTCATTCCAATCAGAATAGGTATGTACTTCTCAGGAAAAGGTTTTATATATTTCTGACAACTTATCTTGATAAACAAAGCCCAGACATTGGTCAATGAATGAAGAAAGGTCCACACTCCTAGTGGGATTGAGATGACTGTTTTTTTTTAACAGAAAATCATGAAAATTGCTGCTTATATTTATTAAATTACTGCTCACATCAACAATATACTAGACTATAACAGTGTGCTACAATGTGGGGAATGAGTCTAAGAACTGTCTGTGATTCACTTGTCTGCCCAGTTAAAGACTGATGTAAATGACAGTCTTACCTAGCTTCTTAGCACTAGTTTCTGCATCTAAGAAACTAAGAAGCTGTTCCCTATTTGGACAGCTAAATTTATTGTAAAGATGTAGGAGTGTTGTGAAAGATGAAACATAGTATCTGTCTGTGTTCTTGCTTTGCTTGTTCATGTGTGTTCTCATCTTTTTCTTTACTCACGTCCTCATCTTTTTTTTTTTTTTAATTTTAGTTTTAGTTGCTTTAGTTTTGGCACTTAGAACACATACTACTTGTTGTATAATTTAGTTGTTAACATGTGATTGATTATTTTTAACAGATTATCAATGTAGCTGTGTTTCTTTTAGATTTTTTGAAAATTCTAAAACATATTTTTATATCACTTTAGATACACCAAACACATATACAGCTCATAAAATTCATTCCTGTTGGACATTGTTCAACGGTGCCATATGAAAGTACTGAGTGATTGTGGAAAAACTTCAAAAAAATAAGATTCCTGTGAGCTCAGTTTCTTCAAAACACAGAATTGTTCTTGGAATGTGTTTTCTTACTTATGTGATTCTTCTTAATTCTCAGAGTATAAATTGCCTGATGTCTTTTTTTACAAAGGTCATTAGTACATGTGACTTTAGTCCACCTCAATTTTAGGTCCAACTGTTCTCAAGTTGATGCTGCCTACCAGAACATTAAACTCTCTCATGTCTTTTTTTCTCTTGAGTACACAGAGGCATTTATTTCCTATTTAAATTTATTTTTATCATACCTGAAGAGATGATTTCCGTGGATGTCAAAACTGTCAAGTATGATATGTTAGTCAGTAAGTATAACACAGTCACCAAGGATAGACCATAAATTAATGTTTTTGGAATTGTTTCACTTGGCCTTTTTATTTCTCCTAAGAAAAAGAAATAAACACATTAGAAAATGATACACTTAGAATGTGAAGTTTCCAAGGTCCCATGTAACGGAAATAGTGCCAATAGGTCTCTGATAAAATAATAATTTTTATCACTAAGGATTGTCTATTGTCTTCCTTTTACTGAAACAAAAGCATTGATGGTTTAAATATCCTACACATGAACTCATTTATTCAGTGTGTCTAAAGAATGTAAAATAGTGCTTAGTTATCTTAAATGCTTCCTCAGCACAAGAGTTTATACATATGTACTCTGTTTTAGGTACCTATTGAAGAACAAAATGACTGATGTGACAATACTTAGAACACCATTTTGTTCAATCATAATCACCCATCTTATCTCAAAATCTAACTCTATAAGTTTCATATAATAAATTTGTAAATTACATTATCTAGTGTGTTCTCTGATATCCACTGCTATTTAGGCAGTGTTCCCAAAGCTCAGGTTCTCGAAATGTGAGTTATGATCACATATGAGGTCAATTAGCAGAAAGTGGGGATTATGAGAAGTTAGCAACAATAACATGTTTTTGGATATGCAATGTTAAATGCTAATCCAAAATCAAATACATAACAAACTTGAGGTGTTTATCACAGTGCTCTATTATATTGAATAATGCATTTTTACTACAGCCATGAATATGAAGGTATAACACAAGCACATTGCACAGTTTATGGTTGTCACACTGCAAAGTATCATCAATGAATGCTACTCATAAGACCTCAGCTCACCCTTTCTAGTTCTTTTTAGCTCTGGCTGTGTAAGTTTGTACTCCCACTAGCAATAGATGAATGTTCCCCCTTGCTGTACATCCTCACCAGCATGAGATACACTTGAATTATAGTCATTCAGACAAGTGTAAGATTGAATCTCAAAGCAATTTTGATTTCCATTTTTATAAGGACTAATGATGTTGATCACTTCTTTAAGTTTTCTCTGCCAAATGTGTTTATTCTCTTGAGAATTATGTGTTTACTACACATAATTCTGTGTTCTGTACTACACTTTTTAATTTTTAATTGGGTTATTTTGTTATTTAATACCATGTATCTTCAGTTCTTTATATATTTTGGAAATCATCCTTCAACTGGATATAAAGTTCAAAGAAAACTTTTCCCATTGTGTAGTTACCAGTTTCTCTACATGATGGCGCCCTTCACCTTACAGAAACTGTTTAGTTTTATGAGGTCGCATTTATTAATTGTTGATCTTAGGGCCCATGTTAATGATGTTCTGTTCAGTAATGCATGATAGGACACTACATCCTATCACAAGGACACTTGCTTAACCATGTTCATTTCTTCTCTATTCAAATTAGTCTCAAATTGGAAACATCTGACATTTCCTTCAACAGAGAAATAGATAAAAATAATGTGATGAGATAACTGAATTCCAAAAGGATAAATATGGTTTGTATTTCATTATATGTGGATATTAACTATTACATAAATGATAATATATATGTGTCTCCCAGACTCTCCCTCTATATATAACCTGTTGATCATTAGAGGTTATATATAGAGGGAGAGTTTGGGAGACACATATATTACTCTGAAATGGTGGAAATAGAAGAGTTTTGTTTTTGTTTTTGTTTTTGTTTTTTTTGGTTGACTGGGATCAGAGAGAGGGGTGGTATCTAAAAGATCAGATAGGAAAAGGAATAGGTGTGGTTGATGGAGGGATTTTAGAAAGAGACATCTAAAAGTGAGGGAGATTTGAAGGTTATGAAAACATAGAGCAGTAAAAATGTAAAAGTATATGAAGGCAATTCTAATAAAATCTCAAAATTATGAGTGAGATGAAGCCTCAACTGGCTATCTCTTGTTTCCAAATGAGTCTCCCATTCCTGGGTTGCATTCGATTTATATTGGCTGAAGATATCCCACGGAAAGCATCAAATAACCCAGATTATTGAAAACACAACAGGTTGCTCTACACAAATGGACAGCAAAGGCTGAAAAAAATACTCACAGAACTCATTGTACATGAAGCGGTTAAGCTGGAGCCTATATAAAATATCCACATCAAATGACTTTTATATAAGAATGATCTTTTCAGGCAATAGAAAGGGAAATGTGAACTCCAACTCAGATACAAAAAATTGGTCTACAATTTTTCTTGTCTGCAAAAACTGCCAGATAAATGGTGGCACAAAGCTTTTGGGAGCTCCCAACCAATAACCGATTTTATATAAAATGTACCCTATTAGACAAAACCTATACCCAACACTGTTTGGGTAACTAAAAACTTAAGACTAGATAACCCAGGAATATAGGATGAGACAAAAAACTACTTTTATGAAAACCCCAAATAGATCTGACAAGAAAAGAAATTCCTCACATCATATAAAAATTAAAACACCAAATATTCAAAACAAAGAAATAATATTGAAAGCAGTAAGGGAAAAAGGTCAAGTAACATAAAAAGGACACCCATCAGAATTACAGAAGAGTTCTCAACAGAGATGCTAAAAGCCAGAAATCTTGGGCAAATGTCATATAGACCTGAAGACAACAAAACTGACAGCCGAGGCTACTATACCCAACAAAATTCTCAATTACCATAGAGAGAGGAACAAGATATTTCATGACAAAAACAAAGTTAAACAATATTTTTCCACCAATCCATCCCTACAGAGAATGATTGAAAAAACTCAACACAAGGAGGGGAATTATACCCAAGAAAAAGCAAGAAGCCATTTTCATAATAAACCCAAAAGAAGAGAACCACACATCATAATTACACCTCTAATAACAAAAATAACAGGAAGTAACAATCATTGGTCCTTAGTATTTAGTAACATCAATGGACCCAATTCCTCAATAAAAAGACATAGACTAACATACTGGATACACAAACAAGATCCAGCATTTTGCTGCATACAGAAAACATGCCTCAGTGACAAAGACAGACAATACCTCAAAGTAAAAGGCTAGAAAAAAATTTCTAAGCATATGGTTCCAAGAAACAAACTGGAGTAGCAATTCTAGTACTCAATAAAATAGACTTTCAGACAAAAGTTATTAAAAAAAGATGGTGTGGGACACTACATAATCATCAAAGGAAAAATCCGCCAAGAGGAATGTTCAATTCTGAACATCTATGCCCCAAATGCAAGGGCATCCACATTTGTAGTAAAAAAAAAAAAAAAAAAAAAAAAAAACATTACTGAAGCTCAAAGCATACATTGAACCTTACCCAATAGTAGTGGGAGACTTTACCAACCCATTCTCACCAATGAACAGATCATGGTAACATACTAAACAGACACACAGCGAAACTAATAGAAGTTATGAAACAAATGGACTTAAGAGATACCTAGAGAACATTAAAACAAAAGAATATACCTTCTTCTCAGCATTTCATAGTACCTTCTCTAAAATTGACCATATAATCAATCACAAAACAGGCCTCAAGAAATATAAGAAGATTGAAATAATCTCATGCATCCTATCAGATCACCATGGACTAAGGCTGTTCTTCAAGAAGAACAAAAACAACAGAAAGCCCACATACACATAGAAACTGGACAATGCTTTATTCAATGATAACCTGGTCAGGGAAAAAGTAAGAAAAGAAATTAAAAACTTTATAGAAGTTAATGCAAATGAAGTCACAACATACCCAATGTTATGGAACACAATGAAAGAAGTGATAAGAGAAAAAGTCATAGCTCTGAGTGCCTCCATAAAGAAATTGGAGAAAGCATACACTATCAGATTATCAGAATATCTTACCGCTCTAGAACAAAAAGAATCAAATACAACTAAGAGGAGTAAATGGCAGAATTTAATCAACCTCAGAGTGAAATCAACCAGATAGAAACAAAGAGAACTATACAAAGAATAAACAGAACCAGGAGCTGATTCTTTGAGAAAATCAACACAGTACATAAACCCTTAGCCAGAGAAACCAGAAGGCACAAGGACAGTATTCACATAAAATCAGAAATGAAAACTGAGGGATAACAACAGAAACTGAAGAAATTAAAAAACTTCAGATTTCATTAGAAAAGCGTATACTCAACAAAACTGAAAACTCTAGATAAAATGGATGATTTTTCAGAGAGGTATTATGTATCAAAGTTAAATCAGTGTAAGATAAACCATTTAAATAATACCATAACCTGTATAGAAATAGAAGCAATAATTAAAAGTCTCCCAACTAAAAAGATCACCAGGACCAGTTTTAGTGTAGAATTCTATCAGACCTTCAAAAAAGATCTAATACCAATACTTCACAAACAATTTAAAATAAAAACAAAAAGAACAATGCCGAATACATCCTATGAATCCACAGAGTTACACTGATACATATACCACCACCCAACAAAGAAAGATTACTTCAGACCAACTTTCCTCATAAATATTGATGCAAAAATACTCAGTAAAATTCTTGCAAACAGAATCCAAGAACAAATCAAAACAAACATTCACCATAGTCAAGTAGCCCATCACCCTAGAGATGCAGGGATGGTTTAAAATATATAAATCCATCAACATAATCCACTATGTAAACAACCTGAAAGAAAAAATAGTGAATGATAATCTCATTACATGCTGAAAAAAGCCATTGACGAACTATAACTCCTTTCATGCTAAAAGTATTAGAGAGATCAGGAAGTCAAGGTTCATATACAAACATAGTAAGAACAAAGTACAACAAACAAGTCAATAGCTAATGGAAACTTGAAGCAATCCTACTAAAATCAGGGACAAGGAAAGGATGTCCACTCTCCCCTATCTATTCAATATAGTACTTGATGTTTTAGCCAGAGCAATTAGAACATCAAAGTCAAAAGATACAAATTGGAAAGGAAGAAGTCAATATATCAGATGATATGAAAGTTTATATTAGTGGCCTCCCAAAATTCCAACAAAGAACTCCTACAGCTGATAAACAACTCCAGTAAAGTGGCTTGATATAAAATTACCTCAAGAGCTTAGGTGGGAGGAGTACGGAGAGGAAGAGAAGGAGTAAGGAGAGGAGAAAAGAGAGGAGAGGAGAAGCTAGGTGATGAGAGAAAGAAAGAGAGAAAGAGAGGGGGGACATGGAGACAGATGTTCACGTATCTCCACCAGTCAAAGATAGATGATATATCTAGGTTAGGTATTGGGTTACACTTCTGATTGAGCATTACCAAACTTATAAATCCTTTGATTAACATTTAAAAAAATTGTATAAAAGCAAAAAGGAAAAGGGGCCATGGGATAGGGGTTTTCTATGGAGGAAAGGGGATGGCATCTGAAATGTAAATAAAATATCCAATTAAAAAAAAAAGAAAAAAATTATCTCAAACAAATCAGTAGCCTTCTTCTACTCAAAGAATAAATGAGCAAGAAATTAAGAGAAAGAAATTGAGCAAATGACACTTTTTACAATAGTCACAAATAATATAAAATATATTGGTGTGAAGCTAACTAAGCAAGTGAAAGATTCATATGACAAGAACTTCAAGTCTCTGAAGATATAAATCTAAGAAGACTTCAGAAGATGGAAAGATTTCTAATGCTCATGGATCAGCAGCATTAACATAGTAAAAAATGGCCATCTTACCATAAACAGTTTACAGATTCAGTATTATCCCCATCAAAATTGCAACTCAATGCTTCACAGAGATAAAAAGAATTGTTCTCAAGTTTATCTGGAATAACAAGAAACCCAGGATAGCAAAAACTATTCTCAACAATAAAAAACTTCTGAGGGAGTTACCATTTCCAACTTCAAGCTATAATATAGAGCAATAGTGACAAAAACTGCATGATATTGCCACAGAGACAGTCAGGTAGATCAGTGAAATAGAATTGAAGACCCAGAAATGAACCAACACACTTTGGTCACTTAATAGTTGACAAAGAAGCTAAAACCAGTGGAAAAAAGACAGCATTTTCAACAAATGGCACTGGTTCAACTGGCTATCCGAATGTAGAAGAATGCAAATTGACCCATTTTTATCTTCTTATACAAAGCTCAAGTCTAAGTCGATCAAGGTTCTCCACATAAAAGCAGATATGATGAATCTAACTGAAGAAATAGTGGGAAAGAATCTTGAACACATTGACACAGGGAAAAATTTCCTGAACAGAATAACAATGGCTTATGCTCTACGATCAAGAATTGACACATTGGACCTCATAAAATTTCATAGCTTCTATAAGGCAGAGGACATTGTCAATAGGAAAAAATGGCAACCAACAGACTGGGAAATGATCTTTACCAACCCTACATCTGATAGAGTGCTAACATCTAAAATATACAATGAACTCAAGAAGTTAGACTCCAGAGAACCAAATGTGCCTATTAAAAATTAGATACAGAGCTAAACAAAGAATTTTCAACTGAGGAACCTCAAATGGCTGAGAAGCACTTAAAGAAATGTTCACCATCCTTGGTCATCAGGGAAATACAAATCAAAACAACCCTGAGATTCCATCTCACACCAGTCAGAATGGCTAAGTTCAAAACTTGGGTGACAGCAGATGCTGACAAGTATGTGGAGAAAGAGGAACACTCCTCCATTGCTGGTGGGATTGCAAGGGGCTGCAACTTCTCTGTTAATCAGTCTGCAAGTTCCTCAGAAAATTGCAAATAATTTTATCTGAGGACATATCTATTTTACTCCTGGACATATGCTCAAAAGATGCTCCAATATATAGCAAGGATACATAGAAGCCTTATTTATAATAGCCAGTGGCTGGAAAAGGTCCAGATGTCCTTCAACAGAAAAACAGGTACAGAAAATGTGGTACATTTACACAATGGAGTACCACTCAACTATTAAAAATAATGAATTCATGAAATTTGCAGGCAAATCGATGGAACTTGAAAATATCATCCTGAGTGAGGTAATACAGTCACAAAATTCACGCACATTGTCGGTCCTTACTGATATGTGGATATTAGCCAAAAAGAAGCTCAGAATACCTGATACAAGTCTTAGACCATATGAGACCTATGAAGAAAGAAGACCACACAAATTGTTGTTGCTACAGTCTTACTCAGAAGGGAAAAGAAAATAATCCTGGAAGTAGAGGGAGAGGGAGAAAAGAGGGGGATGGAGAAAGGGAAGAAGGGAAGAAGTTATGAAGGGGGATATATAATCTAAACACAATTATAAAGTTCTCAGAGAAATAATAAAAACACTGGCATTAAATGATAAAACATTAAAAATACAAATGCTTCTGGTTAAAATGAATGATGTATGACCATGACAGTATCTACTAGTTTTCTCAAACTAGATTTCAACTTCTGTTCAATCATATTAAAGTACAAATAAATGCTTTTCTAGAACTAGACCTCTTATTTTAAAATTCATACCATTATAAGGTATAATAGGATTATCAGCAAAACTGAATGTAACATATTATAAATCTATCATTATTATAAGTAAGAGAGAAAGCAATGGCTGAATCAAATGTTTAGGAATACAACTTTGTATGCTGAATTTCCTAGCCGTGGACATTAAATTAATATGTGGAAAGAGTAGAGTGAATTTAATAGGTTGAAATAACCATTTAGAAAAAAATGTAGAAAATTTTAACTGTATATTTATAAGTTAATAAAAAACATAAAGGAAAATATTTTCTGGTCACATCATCAACATTCATCATCATCATCATCATCATCATCATCATCATCATCATCATCATCATCATCTCCAGCTGACTTCTAGCCTCATTCATTATTTATTTCCAGATAGACTCTTTATATCTCAATCAGTTTCCTAGATTTTGTTTCTCAGATCTTTTAGAAACTACTTGAATTCTGCTGCAACCACTTTAGCCTTTTGTAGCCATTCTTAACACTCCTCCCCTTCTCCCTCTCCAATTCCATCTCCTCCTGTCTCCCTCCCACCATTCCTACCTCTCTAGATTTCTGTCTCTATCTGGCTTTCTATCTCTCTGTGTGTGAGTGTGTGTGTATTTATTGTGTGACTAGAAATGAGTTTATCAACTGAAAATCACCTAGAGTTTGGTACATTTAATCTAGAAGCCAATAGATGGGTCAAACTGTGGAGCCAACTATCTTTCCTTCCCTGATGCAGACCCAGAGAACTTTGAGGTCCCAGAGATGTATGTAATACTCAAAACAAAATCAGTACGATGATTAATACTCATTTGTCTTGAAAGTTGTGAGATAGTTTCTCTATACTTGTCTCTGTGCTGTTGCTGCTTTCCACAGACAATACACTGGGACACACACACAAGCAGAAGCATTAACCACTTCATGTAATAAAATCTGTAGTCTTAAGAGAGTGAGAGAACTGACAATGAGTTATGAGCAGAGGCCACCTTTCCACAAAACAGGAAAAATAAGCTGAAAATAATTGAGAAAGAGAAGAGAAATCAGGAAATTAATCAAGAAAATAAGAGTACCAAACAAATCTGTGAAACACCGTGAATGAGCAGATAAAATTTATAAACTGTGGCCACAAAAGCAGAACTCCATGTGAAGGCATAGAAACTGTTTTCAATGCAATTATCACAGAAAATTTCCCAAAATCTAGGGAAAAAGATGAGACTCCAAGTACAAATGGCATAGCATGCCGGGCAGTAGTGGCGCACACCTTTAATCCCAGCACTTGGGAGGCAGAGGCAGGCAGATGTCTAAGTTCGAGGCTAGCCTGGTCTACAGAGTGAGTTCCAGGACAGCCAGGACTACACAGAGAAACCCTGTCTCTAAAAACCAAGAAAAAAAAAAAACCAAATGGCATAGCACATCAAATAGAGATTACTGAAACAAAATTTTCTATGATATTTTATAATGAAGACACTAAGTTTATGGAATGAAGAAAATATATTGAAAGCTGCAGGAGAGAAACTCCAAGTCACCTATTAAAAAATAATCCTACCCTATCAGAATAACAGCTAATTTCCCACTAAAACTGAAAAAGTTCAAAGAGGGACCATCTTTGCCCATCAAGACTATGATATACAGCACAACCATCTGTGATAATGAAGAAAGAAAAATATTGTAAAAACATGCTTAAAGAACTTATGGTCACTACATTTATGATCAGTGCAAGACCTTCTAGAAATAAATTTAACCAAGGGAGTAAAACATCTGTACATAGAAAATTTTAGATCACTGAAGAAACAAATTAATCAGAGAGAGACAAGGATGTAGAAAAAAAATTTCAAATCAAACTTTAGGAGAAATTACATAAAAATTAAAATTTATACTGAAAAATAAATAAAAAGATAAAATAATGTTAAACAATGAAAACTGCTGACAACATCAGCAATTTTCATTTTACCTTATTTTACAGAGCCATGGCTATAAAAGCAGCATAGTACTGCAAAAACCCCACCAAACCCAAAACAACTAACAGATACCAGATGTATTTATAAGAGAAATAGATTTAAGGGTTCAGATATAAGCTCACACCCCTAAAGCCACATGATTTTTGACAAAGAAGGAAAAAGAATTCTTAAAATGAATAAAATATAGCATCTTTAGGAAATGGTTTTGGAAATCTACATGTAGAAGCATTAAATTAGATGTTTATCTTTCACCTTACAGAAAACTGAAGTCTAAATGAATCAAGAAGTTCAACATGAGACTTGGTATTCTGAGTATGTTGGATGACAAAGTAAGGGATCATCTGGTAGAAAAGAGTCAAAAACTTTGTGAATGTAGCAGAACTCTGATAGTAGAAATTAAGACCTACAGTTGATGAACTGGGCCTTGTAAAATTTCAAAAGAACCCTCTATCTTCAAACAAACAAACAAACAAACAAACAAACATTTGTACTGTAAAAAAACCCCCATCAAAACAATGAATATAAAGCATACCAAATTGAAAAAAACTTAATTTGCTTTATGTCTGATGGAGAAATGATATTTAGAGTGTACATAACTTAAAAATGTTTGAATAGAGTAACAGATAAAAGAAGTTTTAAACCATGGTGATTGATGGGAGTGCAGGATAGATGGGGGATCCTGAAAAGGAGAAACAAATTAAAAGTGTTTATAAAAGACTATGCATACCTATGGTTATAGAAGATTCCAAATATAGGAATATATTTACACATAAACACACACATAGAGAGACAGAGAGACAGAGACAGACAGACACACAGAGTGAGCAAGAGAGAGAGAGAGCGAGCAAGAGAGAGAGAGAATGGTATTACACTATTGCACTACTATTAAATGACAACAAAATTACAAAAGTAGACAGGACAAACAAAAAATTTCATTGCCAATAATGAGTGAATTTTTGTTTTTGGAGCTCTCTATCTGCAACTGTCCATAACATTGCCCACCTAACACACCTACAAAAAATTACTATCTTTTGCCAAGGTATTATTGAAGACACTACACACTTGAGTCATAAAACATGAAGAGATAACGCAAGGTTCAAAGCTAGTTTTCATGGTTCTGGAAATATTTATGACAGAGCACCACAGCAAAAAAGTAATTATCAGTTTAACCAAGCTGTACAACCTGAAAGCATCTATAACAACTGGCATTACAAGAATTCAATACAGTAGTGCCACAAACATCATAAATGGAACCAAATCCTTTTTTTTTTTTTTTTTTTGAGACATGGTCTCTCTGTATATCCCTAGCTGTCCTGGAACTCACTCTGTAGACAAGACTGGCTCCAAACTCAGAAATCCAGCTGCCTCAGCTTCCAACAAAGTACTTTTGCTGATTGAAATACCTTTCTTGATAAAAACTGTATGACATTGTTATAGAGACAGTCCAGAAGATCAATGGAATAGAACTGAAGACCCAGAAATGAACCCACATACCTCTGGTCACTTAATCTTTGACAAAGATGCTAAAAAGATGGAAAAAGGACAGCATTTTCAACAAATGGTGCTGGTTCAACTGGAGGTCAGCATGTAGAAGAATGCAAATTGATCCATTCTTATCTGCTTGTAGAAAGCTCAAGTCCAAGTGGATCAAGGACCTTCACATAAAACCAGATACACAGAAACTAATAGAAGAGAAGGTGGTGAAGAAAGCCATTGAATACCTGGGCACAAGAAAAAAGTTCCTGAACAGAACACCAATGGTTTACGCTCTGAGAGCAAGAATTGACAAATAGGACCTCATAAAATTACAAAGCTTCTGTAAGACAAAGAACACTATCAATAGGACAAAATGACAACCAAAAGATTGGGAAAAGATCTGTACTAATTCCATATCTCATAGAATGCTAATATCCAATATATACAAAGAAATGAAGAAATTAGACTCCAGACAATCCAATAACACTATTAAAAATTGGGTACAGAGCTAAACAACAAATTCTCAACTGAGGAATCTCGAATGGCCGAGAAGCACCTAAAGAAATATTCAACAACCTTTGTCATCAGGGAAATGCAAATGAAAACAACCCTGTGATTCCACCTCATACCAGTCAGAATAGCTAAGATCAAAAACTCAGGTGACAGCAGATGCTGACAAGGATGTGGAGAAAGAGGAACACTCCTCCATTCTTGGTGGGATTGAAAGCTGGTACAACCACTATGGAAGCCAGTCTGGTGATTTGTCATAAAATAGGACATATTATTACCTGAGGACCCAGCTATACCACTCCTGGGCATTTACCCAAAAGATGCTCCAACATATAACAAGGACACAAGCTCCATTATGTTCATAGTAGCCTTATTTATAACACCCAGAAGCTTGAAAGAAACTAGATATCCTTCACCAGGGGAACGGATACAGAAAATGTGATACATTTGCACAATGGAGCACTACTCAGCTATTGAAAACAACGAATTCATGAAATACTTAGGCAAATGGATGGAACTAGAAAATTTCATCCTCAGTGAAGTAACCCAATTATAAAAGGACTCACATATTTCACACTCACTGATAAGTGGCTCTTAGCCACAAAGCTCGCAATATCAAAGATCATAGATCACATGAATCTCAAGAAGAGGAAAAACCAAAGTGTGGGTACATAGGTCCTTTTTCTAAAGAGTAATAAAATACTCATGGGAGCAAATATGGAGACTAAGTGTGGAGCTATCCTGAGACTGCCTCACCCGGGGATCCATTCCTTGTGGAGAAACAAAATTCAGACACTGTTGTGGATGTCAGGAAGTGCATGATGATAGAGCATGATATTTACAGAGGCGGATGCTTACAGCTAATCATTTAACTGATCACAGGGTCCCCAATGAAGGAGATAGAGAGAGGATTAAAGGAGTTCCTCCTTTGCTGCCCCGTGAGGAGAGTAACAATACCAACCTACTGGAGCCCCCAGGGTCTAAACTGACAGCCTGGAAACACACATGGAGGGCCTCATGGCTCCAGTCATATGTGTAGCAGAGGATAGCCTTTCTGACAACAATGAGAGGAAAGGTTCGATGCCTCAGTGTAGGGGAATGAGTGGGCTGGGAATCAGGCGTGGTTGGGTGGTTGGGAAAACACCTTCATAGAAATAGGGAGATGGAGTTATGCTTTCGGGCATTTATGAAGTATTTCATGTTATCAACATGAAAGTTGACAACATTTGAAATATGTAAAGAAAATATCCAATAAAAAATAAAGAAATACTAATCCTCTGTCAGATGTATATGAGCAAAATTTCTCTCACGTTCTGTGGGTTTCTGCCAAACTAGAGTTTTTTCTTTAGCTGTACAGAAACATTTTTATTTCATGAGGTCCCAGTTGTTTATTGTAACCATTAAGTTCTTGACAAGTGCAGTCCTCTTTAAAACGAGTTTTCCTACACCTGTATGTTTTAGAATATAGCCTACATTTTATACTAGAAGTTTTAGTGTTTAAGTTTTCAAATTGAGGTCTTTAATCCAGTTTAATCTCCTTTTTGTGCAGTGTGATAGATACGGTTTTAATTCCACTCTTCCGCCTGTATACATCCATTTTTAAGTACCCTTCAGTAGACACACAATAATGAAAATATGGTAGTCTGAACAGTGGAATACTATTCAGCTATAAGTAAAAATAAAATTATGAAAATTTCAGGAAAATCAATTGAACTAGAAAAGATATATCGAGTGAGTGAGGTAACACAGATCCCAAAAGAGAAGCATCACTGCATGTTATCTGTCACCTGTGTTTCCTAGATCCAGAAACCAGGAAACTATAAAGGGACCATATTGGGAAGGAGGTTGAGAGGTGACTAGCATGATATAGGTGATAGGCAATAGCAAACACAATAACTGTGAAGGGACTCTGAATAGGGAGAAGGGAAGGAGGTCAATACAGAGGGATGGGAGGAAAAGATAACACCAAGGAGGTTTATCATAAAGCTTCAAGGAATCATATTAGCTCATATTTTTCTAAAATTATATGTAATAGAGATATATTAGATATATGTAAATAGAAATTAAGGCACTTGGGCTGACAATACTTCCCAAAGGAAACAGAATACAAAAAATCCCCTAATACTAGACACAAGAACCACTTTTCAAAGGTCAGTCAGAGTAATGCCATTGACCCCCAAACCAATATAGTTTATTGATACATTCTTTCATTGCCTCTCATGGGTTGAATGTGGACTCTTATTGCCTAAGAAGATATTACAAGGTACATACTTAAAACACATGTCTTATATAATTCAAGATGGGTCTGACCCAGAAACCTTTCCCCTGCACTCCAGATTTCATGGTTCCAGAAAATGCTGTGCAACAAACCAAGGAAGAAAGGAATTAAACACTTCATTCCCACATAACATCTATTTAATATGCCAATATTCACTATTAGTGATACTTATAGAATGTCAATGGCAACAAATAATGTAAGTACAATTGGTCTTTTTGTTTGTTTGTTTGTTTGTTTGTTTGTTTTTTTGAGACAGGGTTTCTCTGTGTAGCCTAGACTGTCCTGGAACTCACTCAGTAGACCAGGCCGGCTTTGAACTCAAAAATCCGCCTGCCTCTGCCGCCCAAGTGCTGGGATTAAAGGCATGCACCACCACTGCCTGGCAGTACAATTGGTCTTAAGGTCCATTCAGTAAGAAAAAAACCGTGGCTGGCAGTTGAAACCTAGCCTGATTTCTGGGGCTGGTGAGTTAATGGACAAAGACAAACAGGTTATTGGGTGCTCAGCCTAAACGGCTACATCAAAATTATAGCTCCTACATCTGTAGTTTGGACATCAAAGAGAAAAGGAAATGCAGGGACTGTAGAAATTACAATACTAGAAAGTATATTTGAAACATTTCCTCTTAAAAATTACTGAATATATAGGAAAAAATATAGTCTCCATGAATATGTTAAGGTGAGATCAGAAATTCTCAGAGTCTCCGTGAAGGCAAAGAGTGTTAAGCAACCAATGACTATTTGGAGAAGGAAAATTACTCTTTCAGTAATGAGCCAACTTTCAGGTTGTCTAATACATAATACATAATACTCATCCTTGAACATATATATATATATATATATATATATATATATATATATATATATATGAATGATAGAACCAAATTCAGCAGCTTGAATTTATATGAGTATTTGTATGGAAAAATAATAATAAAGAAATAGAAGCTTCAACTTTGAAAGTTTGAGAAGACATTTGAGAGGTGTGGGGGAACATATCTGAGGGAGAAAATGGCAGGTAAAATTGAGATAATTCTACTTCAATTGAAACATATAAAATATAATTATATGTATATATGTCTTTCTGTAGGTCATAAAACTAGAAACATATTTATGAAAGAAGTGGAGGCTTGCTGAGGAAGGGGAATGAAAAGGATAACAACACATGTGATAAAAAAAAACAGACTATCAGGAAGAAAACTATCAGGAAGAAGGCAAAATAGTCAAACGGTGGCAGGGAGAGTGGAAGACAGCTGTCTGGGGAAAGACCAATTGATGTCAGAGTATAATAACACTTCTGCTGCCGAGTTTTAAGGCAATTTGACACAAGCTAGTCAGTTTGGAAGAGTGAACCTAAACTGAGAAATTATTCACCCAGGGCTTGTGAGTGAGCCTGTGGTAAATTGTCTTCATTCATTCCACCTGGGTATCCATCCATGTGCTGTCACTAAAGAAGACGCTGATATGGATGTCAGGAAGTGCATGCTGACAAGAGCCTGATATAGCTGTCTCCTTAGAGGTCTGACAGAGTCTGTCAAATTCAGAGGCAGATGCTCACAGCTAACCACTGATCTGATCAAGGGATTCCCAATGGAGAAGTTAGAGAGAAGACTGAAGGAACTGAAAGGGTTTGTGACCCCATGAGGAGAACAACAATACCAACCAACCAGAGCTCTCCAGGGTCTAAACCACTTGCCTGGGAGCACATAGGAAGGGACTCATGACTCCATTTGTATATGTAGGGGAGGATGGCCTTGTCAGGCATAGGTGGGAGAGAGATCCTTGGTCCCATGAAGGCTGAACACTGAGTGGGGGGGAATTCGAGGGTGGGGAGGTGGGAGTGGGGGAGTAGGTGGGGGCACATCCTCATAGAAGCAGGAGGAGGGGGGATGAGATAGGAGGTTCCTGAGTGGTGGGGGTAATGGGGTAAGGGGATAAAATCTGAAATGTAAATATAATATCCAATTTAAAAAAAAAAGAATTGATTTGGGAGTACACAGATCATTCTAGGCTGTGGCACCATTGTGCTGGTAGCCTTGGATTATGTAAGAAAGCAGGCTAAGCACTCCATGAGGAGAAAGCTTGTGAACAGCATTCCTCCACGGTTTCTGTATCAGTTTTGTCTCCAGGCTTCTGCCCTGTCTTCCCTGGATCATTGACTATAAACTGTAAAGTGAAATAAACCCTTTCCTCATCAACTTGTACTTTTGGTTCTGGTTGTTTTTCTATCACAACAATATAAAAATTCTAATTGAGACAGATAACTATTAATATGCCACAGTGAAACTCTTCACTCTGTGTATTAAGCAGTTTTGTGTGTTTTGTTGTTGTCTCTTGGAAGCTTGATCTTTTCTGAGAGAAAAATGCAGGTTGAGTGGAATTGGGGAGGAAGAGAGATGGGAAAGAGATGAGTAGGGTGCAGAGAGGGAAAACTGCGATCAGGATGAGAGGATCTACCATCAATAAGAAAATAAAAAGAAATAAAAATGAACATAATATGTAATGAATTTCTTTCTTTAAATCTTTTAGATATTTTAGGCAGATTGGTTTGCAATAATTATCAAATTCTCTTGGTACTGTGACATCAGCATGAGAAGTGTTGCTCTATAGAGAAAAATGTTGAATTTTCAAAAATGTTCATTGTACCACTTTCTCTAGTATGAAAGTATCAGAGACACTTGAAATGCTCAGTAGTGAGGAATATCAGTTAAACTTGTTTAGGTAAGTGTATAACAACACAAAGTTCCAAAAGGCATGGGGGAACAAAATTTATCTGGTAATTTACTATTCCTAGTGACATATATGCAAGAAAGCACAATTTACTTTTCTATATAAATACTCTGAGTGATGGTGACCCACAAGGAGCCTGAGAGTGGGTATTTCTGGGAAGAGAACAAAGTTTCCAAGTTGAGGTGAAATTTATTAAAATCTGAGAAATGAAATAGCTTATAAATATAATTTTACTAGCATACTCCTTATAGAATTGCTAAATTCAAGATGGTGGGATTACATAAAAAAACTGAGAATATAGTATAATTTCACTTCTCTTATCAACATACTTAGCATCCCCAAGTTCATACAAAGGATCGGACTTGAAGAAAGGTAAAGTCTATATAATCTATATATATGAATATACATGCGCGTTTTAATTATAACACCATTATAGAGAACATTGAATTCCACTACACAACATGATACAATCATGTTAGCCTTTCCCTTAAGTTCTATGCTTCCTTTTTAAATAGATTTACCCGCTATTGACAATTCCTTCTGTGTAATGCCAGATAGTTTTAAGAATGGATTTACCTGCTATGCTGATGAGGACTGATGCTCCTAGATATGAATAGTACACTTGGAGAATGGCATCTGCAATCTGTGAGACGTTAGGAAGTTCAGCATCCAAAGCATTCTCAAATCTGGACACATTCTCCTTTTTGCCAATCACTAACAGCACAATCCCAGTTAGAGAAATGAGACAAAGAACACTCAACTTCATAAAACTGCTGAAAGTAACAAACCAAGCCAGTGTTTTAATCCCTCGAGCATTGAGAATTCCAACTGACCACAAAATAGCCAAAGCCAGACATTTTGTTGCTAGCTCTGGAGCTGGGCACCCAGAATAGAAACACTGGATTAGAGAACTAGCTATTAGTAAAAGCTGAGCACTAATGCCTAAAAATTGGGCAAAAAGTTTAATCCAGACACTTAGAAAAGCAACAGAGGATCCAAGAGTTCTTTTGAGGAAATAGTAAGATGCTCCACTCACAGGGTAGATGGCTGCTGCCTCTGCAAGACAGAGAGCATTCATTATGGTCAGCAGGCCACAGCCTGCCCAAATACTTGGGAAGACAGGGATATTCAGTGAGCAGTATTTTAATACTCCATTAGGAGTCACAAAAATCCCTGTCCCTAGGGTGGCACTAAGTAAGAGCATGTTTACGTGGAAGAATCCTAGTGCCCTCAAGAGTTGCATGGTTATGCGTTTTTTTGCTATTTCAAGTACTAAAAAATGCAGTTTTTCTTTATGTTGCTTCTTTGTCAATTTGTGAAAAATCCTCTCAAGCAGGGTGTTGCCTTTACTAAAGCATTTGTTCTTTATAAAAGTTTTGAAAATCTTAGCTTAACTTGGATTTGATAATAATTAACTTCTGAATTATTCTGCCGAATTGTGCCTTCTTTGTAAAACCATACCAAACAGATTTCTGGTTAATCATGTTTTGTATTACTTTCTTCTTTTTACAGTCCAGTCATTGCCGTTCTCCAGGTCGGCCCTTCTACAGCTTCTCATCACATTCCTTCTGGCCCTGTCTTCAAGAAAAAGTCCCCCTAATTTTAGAAAGCTCTCCCCACTCCTTAGGAACTCAAGTGTCTCAGTGCATTGGGTGCATCTTTTTCTACTGAGTCCAGACCTGGTAGCCCTCTGATATATATGTATCAGGGAGCTTTGGACCAGCTAGTGTATGTTACCAGGTTGGTGGCTCAGTGTCTCAGAGATCTTTGGGGTCCATATTAGTTAAGACTGCTTAGTCGTTTTATGAAGTCACCCTTCCTTCTCAGCTTCTTTCAGTCTTTCCCTAATTTTACCACAGTGGTCCCTGACATTAGTCCAATGGTTGGTTTTAAGTATCTACTCCTGTCTCACTCAGCTGTTTGTTGGGCCTCTCAGAGGACAGTCATGCTAGGCTTCTATATGTAAGTAAACCATACCATCAGTAATAATGTCAGGCTTTGGCTCCTTCCCTTGAGATGGTCCCAATTTGGGCTGGTCACTGGACCCCCTTTCCCTCAGTCTCTTCTCCATATTTGTCCCTGTAGTTCTTTTAGGCAGAAAATATTCTGGGTCAGAATTTTTGACTGTGAGATGGCAATCTCATCCCTCCACTTGATGCCCTGGTTTTTTACTGGCCTATTCTACAAGTTAACTCTCCCCACTGTTGGGCACTTCATCTAAGTCCTTTTGAGTCCTGAGTGTATCTCACCCCCTGGGTCTCTGGTACTTTCTACAGGGTCTCCCCATCTCCCTTCCTGTGTACTTTCATATTTCCATTCATTCTGCTGACCCTCAGGGCTTTTCTGTATCCTTCCACATACCTGATCATGTCTCCATTTTCCCTTCCTCTCCCTCTCTCATCCTGGTTCCTCCTTCCCTCTGTGGATGGAACTAGAATATTTTCTGAGTGAGGTAACTCAGATTCTAAAGGACAGGACATGCATGGTATGTACTCACTAATAATTGGATACTAGACAAAAGTACTGAATAGCAAGGATACAATTTATAGAACTAAAGGCTTACAAACAGAGCTAAAGAGTCCAGGTGAGGATGCTTCAATCCCATTTAGGAGGGAGAAGAAAACAATCTTGCTGATTATTTTCAAAATATCAAATATGCTGTTGGCCATGTTAGTTGATAGTAATCAGAAGAAGTATTTTCTGCAGTTCAAAAAGGTACTTTTGGAGGCAAAACACTACTAGATACAGTTTGTTTAATTGCTGTGCCAAAGTCAATATATGTAAGGTAATTGGAGGAAATAAGCAAGAGATTTCAAGTACTAGACCCTGGATTCATAAGAAGACATCTTGTGCCAATTACTATACACCAACATGCAAGCTGGCAGATGCACATGCAAGCACACACACACACACACACACACACACACACACACACACACACACACATCCTGAAACCAACAAAAAGCCAACTCAGGTAAATAAAATGTATGAATGGGCTTTTATAAGGTGATGCAAGAGGCAGCAAGATGAGCTACTGGGAAAGGCCCATCATGTTTCTATTTTCCTTTTGACTTTCTTGTCCCTGGCAGAAATAATGCAACTTACCTGCTAAAATTAGTCACTGGAATTCTTCAGTCAAGTGCATTTTTCTACAAGTTAAACTTTATGACAGCTTACCTACTTTCCCCAGTTGATATACATGACTGAAAAGTGAAGAACATTCCCCATTGTAATGTGAATCGGTCAGCAGATGTTCTGGCTTCTGCCAATCAAAACACAATTATTCAGCAGTGAAACTCTTAATCAGTTAGGATTGCTTTTCTTTAAAAAGTAAAATGCAGTACTGAAGGGTGATTAAATCTCAAAGAACAACTTTGAAGAAAATAGTTACTGCAGTAATATCATTATACAACCTTGAAATATTTCTTTATTCTTTACATTAAGACAATGTCTTAAAGCTCTATTCGATTCGGTTTAGTTTGAATTCAAGTGTTAAAAGAGTTGAATTTCACTTTGCCATTCAACAATATTTAGTAAGACAATATTATTCTAATTTCAAGAAATTAATCCATTTTCTTGTAGTTATTAATGCACACTACTCATACTCAGCAATGCATTTGAAATGTGAGAGTTTGACACATGAATGCTTTTGTTAACAGAGGGGGTCTCTGTGGTATGTTTTTGAGCTGATTTCTGTGTTCTCTGTAAATTGAATAAAAGGAGAAATACATGGGGTACTGGGTGAAAATATATTTTTCTTGAAAGTTGAGAGTAAAAGCATAAAGCTTCTGTATAGAGTGGCATCAGGCTTGAGTAATCATGCCACTTCAAAGCTGTCTTTCCTTGTCCAAAATTTTTATTCATTAGAAATGATATGGAGTACTGTTAGAAGGGGTTATCACTTTAGACTGTGACAGATGATTTATTGGCTATTTACAGTCCTATACATGTATCCAATATCTATCTATCTATCTATCTATCTATCTATCTATCTATCTATCTAT
>JANHMN010000012.1:73419976-73438682 GCA_030674055.1 Rhabdomys pumilio | reverse complement strand
TCCTATCTGAAATTACTTCTTTGTTCTAGCCTAATGTCAGATTCCTGCCTTAAGCCTACTTCCTTGTCATTGGCATATGTCAGATTCCTGCCAAGCAGCCCCAAAGGCTCTCTGCCTCTCCCCCCCCCTTTTTTTATTTCATTAACAAGACTGAGCCTGTCTAAGGTCATTCTGACAAGAATGCCTTCCTTACCCATCATGGAATATACATTATCTAAAGCAATGCACTTTTGTCTCAGGTTGGTAAGACTCTGTGCAGAATCTTACCCGTCCTTGGCTTGCCAGCCATTAATTTAATAACTCTGTCTGGATTCAGGTTCAAACCATAGCTGTATTCGACATAAGTTCTTGACCCACCATTGCTTACCTATACCCCTGATGGGACAGGCTGCCTTGCCTCAAGTTCTTAGACCTTGTGGAACAGAGAATCAAAGAGAGAAGTTATAATGCCTCTTATATTGTTATTAAATGTGGCCAGTTATTCAGATGCAGTCATGGTCTAGAAATCAATCCAATATTGGAAATAAAAATCTTCATTTGGAAATCTGGTTCTGGACATTTTCAGAGACATATAGAGAGATTAGCTGCAGTTCTCTATGATGTTATGTTGTTAGCAAGAGATAAAGTTGGGGCAGGATCTAGATTTCAAACAGGTGTTAGTACATGTGTTAAGGCTCTTTTAATTGTCAAGTTAAAAATACTTTTGTTTTTTCTACAGTATTTAATGTAAGTTGCATTGATTATACACCTTTTAACTGTGTTTGTGTTTTGAAATCCAGTATGTCAGTTATGAAGGTCTATCAACCAGCTTTTGTTTTAGTGCTCTGAGTATCACAGAACTTTGGTATTCTAAAAATAGCTTGCAAGTACTGTAAAAAATGAATCAGGCTTTAAGTAGTAGCAAGAGGGTAGTGGGCTTGATTATTGCTGTTATAACAGCTTTAATTACATTAATTGCTAGCACCACTGCTTCTGCAATTGCTGTCACAAAGGAAGTTAAAACAGCCTTTAACTTTTGCTAATCATTTAACAAAAAATGTTACTAATGTGTTGAATATACAAGAGGATTTAGATAGGCATTTGGAAGAACGGATTGATGCTCTTTATCCTATTCAGATTACTGGAAGGAGGTTCAGGATTTAAGGGTAAGGAGCCATCTTAAGTGTCATGCCAAATACCATTGAATTCATGTTAGTTCTACAATTTGCAGTGGTAGTCATTATAATTAGGAAGGAGTTTAATGACACTTGCAGTGTATTTGACATAATTCTAATATCTCTCGGGATGTTTTAACAATACATAAGGAGCTTGTGAATTTCAAGAATACTGCTCTGCTGATCGTTGATGTGGTAGATACTGCAGATAAAATTACTCATGGCCTGAGGTCAGTATTTCTATTTTGGTCAAGCTTCAAAAATGGCATATATAGCTTGATCATGCTATCTGTTTTTGTCCTGGAAATACTTTTATTCTTGCTTATTGTGTTAAAGCTTTTCTTTAACAACATCAACATGTTGGTAGCCAAAATACGTTAAGATTTTATAGGTGAATGAATACTTTTTAAATATTTGTGGTTTCAAAGGTTAGACTCATTTTCTCAGGGCTAAGTATTCAAAGTCCTTCTTATGCAATGTTTTGAATTTTTATTTCTATGATTAATTTCTGTATTTTTCATTTAAGAATAACCTGAATACTTTACAGGTTTCCTATAGACTGTTTTTTTTTTGATTTACTATGTAACTGACATGAAGTTTTCAAGGTATAAAATTTCTAAGATTCAGTTACACAACTTGACATGGAGATTGCCTAGAACTTTGAGTTTTGGGTCCTGATGTAGAGTGATATCTGGAGTTGGAGTATCATCTCTGGAGTTGGAGGACTATATATATTTTTATTGGTCCCTAGATGGGCATATGGGGAATGGAGCTGGAGATGTGGCTCAGCAGTTAGAAGTACTGACTGTTCTTCCAGAGGTCCTGATATCAATTCTCAGCAACCTCATGGGAGCTCACAACCATCTGTGATGGGATCTGATGCCCTCTTCTAGTATGTCTAAAACCAGTGACAGTGTATACTCACATATAATAAAAATAAATAAATCTTGAAAAAAAATGGGTGTGAAGCCTCAGTTGAATTACTTTGTTAAGCTTTAAGGACTTGGATTATTCTTTTTCAGAATTTACATCACTGCTTTATTTAAATGTGCGATAGCTCTGTGCACATTTGTTAATGGAGTTTAAACTTAACATTCAAACAAACCAACAAACAATAGCAACAACAAAACAACAAAGGTCTTGGGTTAACATTAGTGAGTTTTTGGCACATTGCACTGCTTGGTTATAAGATTGCCTTACTCTAGGAATTTACAAGTTTGATGGCAATATGCCTCTGTGTGTATGTGCCTGAACATACTGTCTTTTTGATTTCTACAGATCTGAATTCTTTTTTAAGTATTTCTATTATCATGGTGTTAGGTGAAAGAGAGGATTTATGGTCACATTAACTCAGTCTATATATCCCACCTTATCCTGGGTCTATTTTATTTAGTCTGCATATACTTTTAATTTTTAAATTGGAATTATTTTTATTTTATGTATATGGGTATTTACCTGCATATACATGTGCTATGAGTGTGCAGTTCCCATGGAGTTTTAAAGAGAGCATTGGATGCCATAGAATTAAATTAAGATAATTATTAGTTTTCATGTAAGTGCTGGGAACTGAACTTGGGTGCTCTACAAGAGTGACAGGTTCTTTTGAAGGATGATCCATCACTCTATTCCTCATGTTTATAATTCTGAGGATAAAAAAGTTATTAATATTTATCTTCTGAAAGGAGCTGTCTCTGTATTATTTATTATGAAAAGTCATGCTGCCTTGGGCTACAATTAGGTTGGTACTGGGACAATTGCGGATTGGACATGGAGAAACAAAGACAAAGCCTACCTGCCATCTCTAGTTTAGGACTGAAGCTATTTATAAAAAGTTGGTGAGCTGAATTTTCTGTTAATGAATAACTATCCTGGAAACTTGACTAAATATAAACAGTCCCAGAGTTCCTTAAGTCTTTGGCAGTCATAGAAAGTCATATTTTCAGAAAAAAGCACTCACTTTGAAAGTGGGCTCAAATCTTTACTTCTGGAAGAAAGAAGAAGAAGGAACCTTTCCTATTGCCATTCTTAGTTCTTATACTTTCTCAGGATACATTATCCCATGGTAGTATCTTTTACCCAAAAAGTTTTTAAGATATATTTTTAAGTCAATAAATTTAGTAAGGGATTAGATCAAAAATGTTTATATGTGTTCCATTAAGATTAGTATCTAACTAAATATTCATTATCTATCTTATAGATCAAAAAATATTTATTAAGAGTTTAAAACAATAATTTACATGTCTTAAGTTAGCACTATTTTGTTAAGAGGCAAATCATTTGCTTTGTGTGTCATTAATTTTGAAGTTTTGTATAGATAAATTCACCCAATATTTTAATCTTCTGTTCTTGTACTACTATAAATTGTCCATCCTCAGTTTATGACTTTAGTTACCAGATAATTGTTTCACAGATAGCCTAGAATTTATGTTGTCTCTGATTGTAAATTTATCATTTCTCTTATCCTAGTGCAACTAGCCCAAGACACATGAAGGTTTACAGAACTCGAATAGAAGCTTTTATGCTATAATGGGCTCAAAATTCCTTGTTTAAATTTAGGAATTCTTCCTCAGTTCCACTTGGGAGAGAGAAGAAATCACATACAAAGAGGGAGGGAGGGAGGAAGGGAGGGAGGGAGGGACCTGGGAGGGAAAAGAGGGGCTGAGAGGGGAAAATGATCTGGTATTGGGTGGGGGAAAAGGACTGAAGTCCTGAGGGCCAGCAAAAAGACTGGAAACAGACAAACTTGGAAGGTAGGAGGTATGGGGTACACTCCAGAATGTACCAGAGACCTGGGAAGTATGAAATTTTCAGGACTCAAAGGAAGAGACCTTAGATGAAATGCCTTACAGCAGGGAGAGGAAACTTGTAGAGCCAACCTTCAGCAGAAATATAGGGCATCAAGTAAGGGACTGAGTTTCCATCCCACAATCCAAACTCTGACCCATAACTGTTCCTGTCTGAAAGAACTGCAGGGCTGGAAATGTAGACAAACCTGAGGAAAAAGATGTTCAGTAACAAGCCCAAAGTGGGATCCAGTTCAAGGGTCGGCCCCAAGGCCTGACACTATTACTGAGGCAATGAAGTACTCGCAAAAAGGGACCTATCATGACTGCCCTCTGAAAGACCCAACAAGCAGCTGAGTCAGATGCATATATTTACTTATCCAGCCAACAAACAGAAGCCACTGACCCCTATGGTCGAATTAGGGAAAAGCTGAAAGAAGCTAAGGAGGAGGGCTACCCTGTAGGAGGACCAGTAGTCTCAATTAACCTGAATCCCTGAGGTCTCAGACACTGGATCGCCAACCAGGCAGCATACACCAGCTGATAAAAGGCCCCCAACACATACACAGCAGAAGACTGAGGGGTCTGGGTTCAGTAAGAGAAGATGCATCTAACATCCCTCAAGAGACTGGAGGCCCAAGGGAGTTTAGAGGTGGGGTGGGGGTTGGAGGGTGAAGACATCCTCATCGAGTCAGAGGGCAGGGAGGAAGTATGGGATGTGGAATAATCAGAGTGTGGGCAGGGAGGGCAATAAAATCTGGAGTTTAAAAAAAAATAATAAATAATAATAAAAATAATAATCATGCAGAAATTTAAAAAAATTAGGAATTTTATAGAATCATTATTAGGAATTATGAAATCATAATTTGTCTACATAGCATTAACAAAAGTGTACATCTTCATTGTTCTGCAGAAAATCTGCCCAATAAGGTAGGCTAATGTGACCCGCGCAATCGTCTCGCAGGCAAAAACTGGATCCTTTTGTAGCATGTGTTTATTCCCAAATATGAAGGAGGAGAGAGAGCAGATCTAACATCGCGCTGCTTTATATACACCCTAGGGTGGGGTGGACATATCTGATTGGCTGCTTGCTCAAATTTTCATGTTACGTCCCGGGTTGGGTGGTGATAGGCCGTCCTTTGCCACTGCACATACGCAATATTACTTGTTACCCACGAGTGTCAGGTGCCAGCGTCATTGGCTCTCCACACCTCTCCCTTTTTGCTTTATTAAATGAGTCCGTAAGGTCACCTGGCAAGGCTCTAAGTCATCTCTCTTGTAGAGGAAGGTAGAAGTATAGTCCCTTGTGAAGAATGTTGGGATATTGTAAAGAATTTCCACCCTGGTCGTTGAGTCCACGAGTGTACTTTTATCTACCCATCCCGTTGCCTTTGACAGGGAGAGGATTTTGGCAACTCGACCTCTATGTAACCAGACATGCTTTCAAGGAATCTATCCCTGAGGAACATCCCCTGTATATCACAGTATACACTCTACCCAGAGACGTGCAGAGAGCGGGGCTTTTGCCTCACCAACCCAGTGCAATGGGATAGAATCCGTGGGGTGCATCGACTGAGGGCTCAAGTGCTAGCTACTTTTGTAGCACAGACAGCCAGACTCTAGGGGAGGAACCTTGTTCTAAAGCAGCAAGTGCTTGGGCAATCACCACCTTGTCACACTTCTGTTGGGTTTTAAGTTTGCAGACTAACCATAATATGAACACTAATCCACAGCATAGGGCTATACCAAGCAGGCCTATTCCCACCCATTCTTAAAAGAAGGAAAAGGCCAAAGATCTCTCAACATTACCTCGAACTCTAGGGTCCAGTTTTGCAGCAAAACCTAGAAAGGGATGATCCTCCATCTCAGCTCCGCATGTCCCACCATCGGCAGTGTCAGCCAGAATATCACCGTCAGCATGTCTCTGGGCAGGATCAAGCTGAGATTCCAAGATTCTTCGTGTTAGGCATTCCGGTAGCCAGAATGGATTATCTTCTTCCTGTGGAAAAACGCAAACAGCTCCCCTGGGTCTTATTAAAATAGGATCCGGGCCTTTCCATTGTCCAGTCAAAACATCCTTCCATTTGACCATCTCTTTTGGCCTATCAGGCTCTAAACAATGACGGTCATCTGTCGTGTGGCCTTGACTGTCCAGATTTAAAAAATTAAGGGTGAAAAGTACTATAGAAATGGTGACTCGTGGCACTGAGGGTAGAGCGTCCTCGACTCCACCTTTTTGCTTTATTAAATAGGACTTAAAAGTGTGATGAGCCCGCGCTCATCCTTGAGGATTGTATGGTAGACTTGTTAAATGGATCACCTCCATTTGGCGGCAGAATTGTCTAAACTTTTGAGAAGTGTAAGCTGGTCCATTGTCAGTTTTAAGAATTTTAGGCTTTCCCCACGCACTCCATGCCTCGAGGCAATGCTGAATAACATGGGCCACCTTTTCCCCGGTCAATGGGGAAGCAAATATAATTCCAGAACAAGTATGAATGGAAACATGTAAATATTGCAATTTGCCAAAGGATGGGATGTGAGTAACATCCATTTGCCAAATCTGTAGTGGCCGAATTCTTTGTGGATTAATTCCTACATGAGGCACTGGTAAGAATTGACAACAATTTTGACATTGAGTCACTATATCCCTAGCCTCTTTTCTGGTTATGTTAAATCTCTGATGTAAAGTCTCAGCAGTTACATGAAATCTTTTATGGAAATCTTTGGCCAAGGTCTACTTTGGAGATAGGACGACAGCTATTAACTTTGTGGCTCAGTCTGCCAAGTCATTTCTACTGGACATTGGTCCCGGTAGACCTGAGTGAGCCCTGATATGTGTAATGAGAACAGGAGATCTCCTATTGACTAAGGTAAATTGAATCTTTTGAAAAACTTTTGTAAGTCTGCTAGGGCTTAATTAATCCAGCAACTTCCAGAACCCTAACTGTATTTACTACATAAAAGGAATCTGAAACAATATTTAAAGGACCTGGGAAGGTTTCAAGAACCTCCAATACTACCAAGCATTCCACAACTTGAGGTGAAGTCTCATGGTATTGTCTGGCTGTGGCTTTATTATTAAATACATAGGCACCCACACCTGTTTTTGACCCATCTGTGTAAACAACCACTCCATCTGGGAGCGGCTTCTGAGATATAATGCGTGGAAACACAATAGCTTGAGTTAAGGCAAATTGTAAAATAGGATGTCTAAGATAGTGATTATCAATTTGACCATTAAAGGAAGTGACCAACACCGCCCAAACATCAGAGGTAGCAGTTAATGTTTGAACCTGATGTGCAGTATATGGCACTATTAAAATTTTAGGATTCTTTCCAAAATGAGTAACAGCTGCTTTTAGCCCACGAAGGGCAAGCTGAGCGACTGCATCTGGATACCATTCAATAATCTTTGCGGGGGATGTTTTAAAAATCTTGCCTGCTGCTTCTGTCATCCTAGCAACAAAGTCTGAGAATGGCTCTTGTCCCTGTCCTGTTAACAATTTAAATGTCCACTGCCTTTGATCACCTTTCGCATTATTGTTGGTCTTTGCCTGCACTTGAGAAGCATCATGCCACAAGGCTTTCCATTCCATGTACTGTCCCATATTAGGGAGAGCAGCCTTTACTGTATTTTGCCAATCATTCGGAGTCATCGCCATAGCGGAGAGTCTCTCAAACTGCATGACTGTGAAATTAGCATCAACTCCATATTTGTTAACTGATTCAGCAAGCTCCTTAATAGGGGTATACTCTATCGGCGCGTGGACGCGACCTCCCTCCGCAGCCTCAAACACCGGAAAAGCTTGTAACATCCTTCTTTTGTCTTCCTCTGAAAGGAATGAGTCTGAGTAGCGCTTGCCCGCATAAGGCAGAAGAGTGTTGGCGACAATAAGTTGGGAGTGCGTGACAGGCCGAGAAGCCATGCGATTCCCATCTCCTGCCTTTTCCCGCCCTCCATCTTGTTGCAGTGGCTGCCTATCCGGATGGTACCTTTCCTTCTCATAGATATCCAGTTCCCCTATTTCTGAGCCATCAAGCCCCAAGTCCTCCAGTCCCTTTACTGGATAAAGAGTTTTCTTTTTTGAGCTCTCCCTCCCTTGTCACAATACTCTCCCAGGGCATTCTTTCCCCTCATTATCACTTCTGCGGACCGAACGTCTTTGGAAGGGCCTGTATTCTTGCACGCATTTTTCCTATTTTCTTCATGAGTGCCTAGCCTCTTATTCAGCCCTGTTTCTGACCTGTCGGCTTGTAGCTGTTCTAACACTCCCTGACCTACCACGATATTTGAGCAACTTTTCTCATCTTTTAAAATCAAAAGGAAGAGAGCAAACACTGCTAGCGCGCGATAGTGAAAGCTACCGGAGCTTCTATCGATTGGGGAGGAAAATTAAATAAATCAAGACCAAATATGCCTCTCAGAGCTTATCTTTATGTTGCAGTTCTGAATCCTCTTCGCGAGTGGAGGCCCTCCTCGGTGCCGGCGATGGTGGGTTCCTGGGTTTCGGCACCAGCTGTGACCCGTGCAATCGTCTCGCTGGCAAGAACGCACACAGGCACACAGGATCCTTTTGTAGCACGTGTTTTATTCCCAAGTATGGAGGAGGAGAGAGAGCAGATCTAACATGGCGCTGCTTTATATACACCCTAGGGTGGGGTGGACATATCTGATTGGCTGCTTGCTCACATTTCCATGTTACGTCCTGGGTTGGGCGGTGATAGGCGGTCCTTTGCCACTGCACTTGCACAATATTACTTGTTACCCACGAGTGTCAGGTGCCAGCGTCATCGACTCTCCACAGGCTAATGCCCAGGAATCATTATACTATTTAATATTGACAGGAATAACATAACAATAACAAGAATCAATCCTGGGATGAGTTGTCTTACAATTCTGAGTTTATTTATCTCAGTCACGAAAAATGATGGACCATCTCTAGAAAGTCACTTGTTACTTTTTGTCTTTCCTCGATGGCTTCTGACAGAGATTTAGAGACAAGGAAGTAAGAGGTCCATGTTCCTCTAGATGTATCTCTCTGAGACATCTCTGGACCCTATTATGAGTCTTTTTGGCTTGCCCTTCAGAGACTCATATTTGTGTTACCAGGTACCTCTGATACTTGAGTAGTCTGTGGTCCCACTTTACTTGGAGCAAACCCAGTAGAGTATAGTTTACCTCCAAGTATTGAGGGTCTGACCTGGGTTTTAGCATTCTGACAATTCTAATTTATCATTTCTGACCATGTTTTCCCGAAGATAATTTTTTCCCTTATAGTTGAAACCCAAATAGTGGAGGGGGCATTATTGTAAGACTTAATAACATTTGCTTATGTATAGACTGTCTACCAAGTTTTTAAAGACAATGTTTATTAGCATTATATCTCTTGAATATATACTATGCAAGGGAATCCCAACACAAATATTCAGGACAATCTTATACCTCTATCATTACACATGTGTCATTGTATTAATAAGATTTTATAATCACAGTAAGAAAATCCCTGAAAAAGAAACCATAAATATCTATCCAACAGAAATTTTAACTTACATTATTTAGAGATAATTGATGAACATAATAATTTTTTCAAAAGTACACCAAAGCATTTTCCATGCTATAGGCATTATTTCATGATGGAGTTATTTTTTATTATTTAGTTCTATTTATTTTAATATATATTATATCATATATTAATATATGTTATATATCATAGCATATCATTGTATATCATACATAATATATATGTGTATATTATAGTATATCTTATTCTATACATAATAATGTTATATCTTATATTTTATACATAGGATCTGTATAATTTATATTATATATGAACATATATATGCATTATAAATCTATAGTATCTACATAACATATTATGTATAATATATAATATATTGTATGTAACATACTATATAAAATAAAATACATATTATATACCATAGTTATATAATTATATAATAAAATTATATATAATTTTTATACAGATTATGTAACATATAATATACATGTATCAGTAGTATGTAATTTTATAACATATATAATGTAACATATAAAATTTAACTAATATATAATTATACAGGTAATAAATGTATATGTAAAAATGTATTTACTACATTTTATTCTCCATGTTCTTTTTTTTATTGGATATTTTATTTACATTTCAGATGCCAACCCCTTTCCCCATTTCCACTCCCTAGAAAACCCCTATCCCGTGCCTCCATTTCCATTTTGCTTTTATACAATTTTTTTTAATATTAATCAAAGACTTTATAAGTATGGTAATGCTCAATCAGAAGTTTAACCTAATACCCAACCTAGCTATATAAACTATCTTTGACTGGTGGAGACACATGAACTTCTGCCTCCATGCCCCCTCTCTCCTTCTCTCTCTTTTTCTCTCTCATTACCGAGCTTCTCATCTACTTCATCTTCTCTCCTTATTCCATCTTTTCCTCTCGGTGCTCCTTCCCCCTTAGCTCCTCCTACATATTACCCTTCCTGTTAAAATCAAGCTTTTCTCTCAGAATACAATTAGAGCATAATTATTCCTATTTGTACCAGTGAGGTACAAGATAGTCTTAATACCCAGTCCATCCTTTTGTTGACTAGCCAGAACCTCTGTCATCTCTCTTGACTAGAACACTGAGTTTTGAACCTGGCTTTTTCTTGGCTTTAGAAGGAATGTCAGCTAAAAACCCTCCACTCAGATCTTTTCTCTCAAGGTAAATAGTCAAGATTGGCTATGAGTCTATAGGTCTTCAATGCCATCAGAAATCCAGAATGATTAAATTAACTGAAGTTATGGGAAGCACTAAGCATAGCTTCTAAAACTTAGCCAATTTATAGAGAACGCTGAACAGCTGGACAACCCCTATACTACTGAATGTTGGAGCATCAAATCTTCAGGCTTCTGGCCCAAACTCATCTGACAGACTTTAGTGCTGCAGAATTATTAAGGGCTGGTTACTCCATCTAGGCAGATATAATCAGTCGACTATTGTGCAAGTGTGTCCTTTTCTGGACAGTAATTTTTCTATAGATGGAGAGATGCAATTCTTGCCTGGTGGCTGTCTCACCATAACTGGAGTAACTCCAAGGATGCTCAATTTCTTCTTAGAATCTAAGACAGGAAGCTGTCAGGAGCAGACAGGTCTCTAATCAAGATGAACATTAATATAGAAATATTTGTGACGTCAATTCTATGGATTTCTGACGTTTTGAAATCCAACTCTCCGTGTAAGGTAACCTGGACTGTTGTCTGTTAACTCCTCTCAGCTATTTCTAAATGAAATATAGAAAACACCCTAACAATAGACTCAAAGTCATGAATTTGCTATAGTCCCTTAACTCACAGGCTAATCATCCCAAGTCAGTTAAAAAAGTTAAAGAAGGACTGGGTCTAAGCCTTGTATTTCTCAATGTGTTATACAGGCACAATGCCCATGAGACTATCAATATTCATTTCACTTTCGTATCAATAAGAAGCTTATGCCAATGAAAACCTTAAATTTGAAATCCTAGTGAATTTTGTACCACTTAAGAAATTATAACTTTATCTTGATACTAAATTATACAGATTTCTTCCAATAGGTTATGGCTATGCCTGTTCCAACAAAATCACTACTTTTCCCCAGAGAGACAGCCCAATATTAACCACCTTAGTCCCCAAGCCTGGGGAATAGGGGCGCTGACTCTTCTTTAACTTCTTCAAGCTGATTACGGGCATTGAGATATTAGAAGAGGGGTGGGTGGAGGTGGGGAAGAGTAAATTGATAAGCTTCTGACTCTGTGTCTTCACTGCACCCAGATGGAATTCCCAGACACCGGAGGTTTAAATAGGTCTGGTTATTTTGCTTGATGAGTAGATACACCAAGGCTGTGTATTCTGCAATATACAATTCTCTGGACAAGTTTTAGTATCAAGAAAAAAAATTTTTTTTTCCTAGAGGGCTGACTTTTTTTTAAAGATGTTGGTTCTAACAACTTTTTTCCCCTTTTATGTAGTTGGTTATAATATTTACATTTCAAATTTTATCCTCTTATCTCATTTCCCCCACCACCCAGGAACCCCTTATCCCATCGCCCCTCCTTATATCCCTTCTATGAGGCTGTGCCCGCACCTACCCCCACCCACCCAACTACCCCATCCTCACCCTCACATACCCCCCTTCTGTGTTCGTTTTGCATGGGACCAAGAATCTCCTCTCCTACCTATGCACAACAAGGCAGTCCTCCCCTATGTATACCTCTAGAATTGTAGGTCCCTCCCTATGTGCTCCCAGGCTGGTGGTTTAGACCCTGGGGGGCTCTGGTTGTTTGGTATTGTTGCTTTCCTCTTGGAGTCACAAACCTTTTTTGCTCCTTCAGTCTTCTAAGTTCTCCATTGGGAAACCCTTGATCATATCAGTGGTTAGCTGTGAGCATCGTCCTCTGAATGTGTCAGTCTCTGGCAGATCTCTAAGGAGACAGCTATAATATGTTCTTGACAGTATGCATTTCCAGTCATCCACATCAATGTCTAGCTTAGGTGACAGTACATGGGATGGATACCCAGGTAGAATGGTCTCCTGATGGCTCTGCCTTCAGTCTCTGTCCCATGCTTTGTTTCCATAATTGCTCCCTTGAGTATTTTTGTTACTGGTTCTAAGTAGAACTGAGGCATCCTCTCTTGGTCTTTCTTCTTCATGAGCTTCACGTTGTCTGTGGTTTGCATATTCGATATTCTAAGTTTTTGGGCTAACCTCCGCTTAACAGTGAGTAAATACCATGTGTGTTCTTTTGTGATTGGGTTAACTCACTCAGGATGATAATTTCTAGATCCGTCCATTTGACTATAAATATCTCAAATTCATTATTTTAATAGCTGAGTAATACTCCATTGTGTAGATGTACCACATTTTTTTGTATCCATTCCTCCGTTGAGGGACATCTTGGTTCTTTCCAGCTTCTGGCTATTATAAATAATGTTGCTATGAACATAGTGGAGCATATGTCCTTGTTATATGTTGGAGCGTCTTCTGAGTATATTCCCAGGAATGGTATAGCTGGATCCTCAGGTAATAATGATATGTCCAGTTTTCTGAGGAACATCCAGCCTGATTTCCAGAGTGGTTGTACCAGCTTGCACTCCCACCAACAGTGAAGGAGTGTTCCTCCTTCTCCGAATCCTCGCCAGCATCTACTATCACCTGAGTTTTTGATCTTAGCCATTCTGACTGGTGTGAGATGGTATCTCAGGGTTGTTTTGATTTGCATTTCCCTGATGACTAAGGATGATGAGCATTTCTTAAGGTGCTTCTCAGCCATTTGAGTTTCCTCTGTTGAGAATTCTTTGTTTAGCTCTGTTCCTCATTTTTTAATAGGGTTATATGTTTTTCTGAAGTATAATTTCTTGACTTCTTTTGTAAATCTTGGATATTAGCCCTCTATCTGATGTGGGATTGGTTATCATCTTTTCCCACTCTGTTGGTTGTCATTTTGTCTTCTTGACAATGTTCTTTTTCTTACAGAAGCTTTGCAATTTTATGAGGTGCCATTTGTCAGTTCTTGATCTTAGAGCATAAGCCATTGGTGTTCTGTTTAATTTTCCCCTGTGCCTAGGTATTCGAGGATCTTCCCTACCTTCTCTTCTATTTGTTTCAGTGTATCTGGTTTTAAGTGAAGGTCTTTTATCCACTTGGATTTGAGCTTTCTACAAGGGGATTTGAGTGGATCGATTTGCATTTTTCTGCATGTTGACCTCCAGTTGATCCAGCACCATATGCTGAAAATGCTGTCCTTTTTCCACTGGATGGTTTTAGCTCCTTTGTCAAAGATCAAGTGACCATAGGTATGTGGGCTCATTTCTGGGTCTTCAATTCTATTCCATTGATCACCCTGCCTGTATCTGTACCAATACTTTGCAGTTTTTATTACTATTGCTCTGTAGTACAGTTTTAGGTCAGGGATGGTGATTCCCCCTGAAGTTCTTTTGTTGTTGAGAGTAGTTCTCACTATCCTGGGTTTTTTATTGTTCCAAATAAATTTGCAGATTACTCTTTCTATCTCTATGAAGAATTGATTTGGAAGTTTGATGGGGATTGCATTGAATCTATAGATTGCTTTTGGCAAGATGGCCACTTTCACTAGATTAATCCTGCCAATCCAGGAGCATGGGAGATATTTTCATCTTCTGAGGTCTTATTCTATTTTTTTCTTCAGAGACAGGAAGTTCTTGTCATACAGATCTTTTACTTTCTTGGTTAGGTTCACTCCAAGATATTTTATATTGTTTGTGACTATTGTGAAGGGTGTCATTCTCCTAATTTCTTTCTCAGCCTGTTTATCTTTTGAGTATAGGAAGGCTACTGATTTGGGTTGATTTTATATCCAGCCACTTTAATGAAGTTGTTTATCAGGTTTAGGCGTTCTTTGATGGAAATTTTAGGGTCACTTAAGTATACTATCATATCATCTGCAAATAGAGAAATTTTGCCTTCTTCCTTTCCTATTTGTATCCCTTTGACTTCCTTCTGTTGTCTAATCACTCTAGCTAGGACTTCCAGTACTATATTGAATAGGTAGGGTGAGAGTGGACAGCCTTGTCTAGTCCCTGATCTTAGTGGGATTGCTTCAATTTTCTCTCCATTTAGTTTGATGTTGGCTACTGGCTTGCTGTATATTGCTTTTATTATGTTTAGGTATGGACCTTGAATTCCTGCTTTTTCCAGGACTTTTAATATGAAGGGATGTTGAATTTTGTCAAATGCTTTCTCAGCATGTAGTGAGATGATCATGTGGTTTTTTTCTTTGAGTTTATTTATGTAGTTGATTACATTGATGGATTTTCGAATATTGAACCAACCCTTCATTCCTGGGATAAAGTCTACTTGATCATGATGAATGATTGCTTTGATGTGCTCTTCAATTCAGTTTGCGAGAATTTTATTGAGTATTTTTACATCAATATTCATAAGAGATATTGGTCTGTAATTCTCTTTCTTTGTTGGGTCTTTGTGAGGCTTAGGTATGAGTGTAATTATAGCTTCATAGAACCAGTTGGGTATTGTTTCTTCTGTTTCTATTCTGTGGAATAGTTTGAAGAGAATTGGTATTAGATCTTCCTGGAAGGTTGGGTAGAATTCTGCACTAAAACCGTCTGGCCCTGGACTTCTTTTGGTGGGGAGATTTTTGATGACTGCTTCTATTTCTTTAGGGTTTATAGGACTGTTTAGATGGTTTCTCTGCTCTTCGTTTAATTTTGGTACCTGGTATCTATCTAGAAAACTGTCTAGTTCATTCAGATTTTCCATTTTTGTTGAGTATATGCCTTTGTAGTAGGATCTAATGATTTTTTTTAATTTCCTCTGTTTCTGTTGTTATGTCTCCCTTTTTAGCTCCAATGTTATTGATTTGAGTGCTGTCTCTGTGCCCTTTGGGTAGTCTTGCTAAGGGTTTGTCTATCTTGTTGATTTTCTCAAAAAACCAACTCCTGGTTTTGTTGATATTTTGTATAGTTCTTTTTGTTTCAACTTGGTTGATTTTGGCCCTGAGTTTGATTATTTCCTGCCGACTACTCCTCTGGGGTATATTAGCTTCTTTTTGTTCTAATGCTTTCAGGTTTGCTGTCAAGTTGTTAATGTATGCTCTTTCCATTTTTTTTTTTTTTTTGTGGGCACTTAGAGCTATGATTTTTCCTCTCAGTACTGCTTTCATGGAGTCCCATAAATTTTGATATGAAGTGTCCTCATTTTCTTTTAAATCTAAAAAGTCTTTAATTTCTTTCTTTATTTCTTCCTTGACCAAGTTATCATTGAGTAGAACATTGTTCAGTTTCCATGTGTATGTGGGCTTTCTGTTGTTTTTGTCCATGTCAAAGATGAGTCTTAGTCCATGGTTGTCTGATAGGGTACAAGGGATTATTTCAATCTTTTTGTATTTATTGAGGCCTGTTTTGTGACCACTTATATGGACTATTTTGGAGAAGGTACCATGAGGTGCTGAGAAAAAGGTATATTCTTTTGTTTTAGGATGAAAGTTCTATAGATATCAGTTAAGTCCAATTGGTTCATAACTTCTGTTAGTTTCATTGTATCTCAATTTAGTTTCTGTTTCCATGATCTGTCCATAGCTGAGAGTGGGGTGTTGAAATCTCCCACTGTTATTTTGTGGGGTGTAATATATGCTTTAAGTTTTAGTAAAGTGTCTTTTATGTATGTGGGTGCCCTTGTGTTTAGAGCATAGATGTTCAGAATTGCAAGTTCCTCTTGGTACATTTTTCCTTTGATGGATATGAAGTGTCCTTCTTTGTCCTTGTTGATTACTATTGGTTGAAAATTGATTTTATTTGATATTAGAATGGCTACTCCAGCTTGTTGCTTGGGACCATTTACTTGTAAGATTGTACTCCATCCTTTTACTCTAAGGTAGTGTTTGTTTTTTTCACAGAGGTGTGTTTCCTGTATTCAGCAAAATTCTGGGTTGTGTTTATGTATCCAGTCTGATAGTCTATGTCTTTTTATTGGAGAATGGAGTCCACTGATATTAAGAGATAGTAAGGAATAATGAATGTTGTTTCCTGTTATTTTTGTTATTGGCGTTGGAGTTATGTTTGTGTAGTGGTCTTCTTTTAGGGTTGTTGGAAGATCACTTTCTTGCTTTTTCTAGGTTGTAGTTTCCCTCTTTGTGTTGGAGTTTCCCCCCCAATTATCCTTTGAAGTGCTGGATTTGTGTTAAGATATTGTGCAAATTTGATTTTATCATGGAATATTTTGGTTTCTCCATCAATATTGATTGAAAATTTTTTTGGGTTTAGTAGTCTGGACTGGCATTTGTGTTCTCTTAGGGTCTGTATAATATCCTTCCAGGATCTTCTGGCTTTTATAGTCTCTGGTTAGAAGTCTGGTGTAATTCTTATAGTTGTCCTTTATATGTTACTTTACCTTTTTCCCTTACTGCTTTTAGTATTTTTTCTTTGTTTTGTACATTTGATGTTTTGATTATTATGTGATGGGAGGTATTTCTCTTCTGGTCTAGAGTATTTGGAGTTCTGTAGGCTTCTTGTATATTTATGGACATCTCTTTCTGTAGGTTAGGAAAGTTTTCCTCTATAATTTTGTTGAAGATATTTACAGGTCCTTTAAGTTGGGAGTCTTCCCCTTCATCTATACCTATTATCCTTAGGTTTGGCCTTCTCATTGTGTCCTGGATTTCCTGTATGTTTTGGGTTAGTAGCTTTTTGCATTTGCATTTTCTTTAACAGCTGTGTCAATGTTTTCCATGGTATCTTCTGCACATGAGATTCTCTTTTCTATCTCTTGTATTCTGTTGGTGATACTTGTGTCTATGAGTCATGATCTTTTTTTCAGTTTTTCTATCTCCAGGATAGTCTCTCTTTGTGATTTCTTTATTGTTTCTACTTCTGTTTTTAGATCTTGGAAGGTTTTGTTTGATTCCTTCTCCTGTTTGGTTCTTTTTTCTTCCAATTCTTTAATGGATTTTTGTGTTTCCTCTTTAAGGGCTTCTATCTGTCTGCCTATGTTCTCCTTAATTTCTTTGAGAGTGTTATTTATGTCCTTCTTAAAGTCCTCTAACATCATCATGAGAAGAGATTTTAATTCTGAATCCTGCTTTTCTGGTGTGATGGGGTGTTCAGGGCTTGCTATGATGGGGGAACTGGGTTCTGATGTTCCATGTAACTTTGGATTCTGTTGCTTATGTTCTTGCACTTGCCTTTTGCCATTTGGTTAACTCTAGTGCTCCCTGTACTTTCTGTCTCTGACTGAGGCCTCCCTTTCCAGTTATCTTGCTTGTGTCTGGTCTCCTTGGAGTCCCAATTTCTCTGTGATCTTCTCCAGTTGCTCTCAACACAATGGTAGCTCTAGCATGACTCAGAATATGGTGTCTCCAAGGTAGCAGTTCAGCTAGGTGTCCACTGTTCTGGGTGTAATGTCTCTTCTAGGATGTCTCAGGCTAATGTGTCCACTGCTCTGAGTGTAGTGGCTCCTCTATTTTGTCTAGGGATATGTTGTCTGTTGCTCTGAGTTCCTTGGGTCCTCTGCTACTCTGGGTTCAGTGGATCCTCTAAAGTGATTCAGGAGGGATCTGGTGTTCCCAAAAGCATACAGGGAGAGGATCTGCTCCTGGTCTCAGATCCGGGAGAGGGGCAGAAGGGGTGTGCTATTCTGCAGGGGCGGAGTTTGGGGTTCTGCTGGAATCTGAGCACTCCCTGCACTCAGCTCTGGGCCTAGGGCAGTGAGTGGGTCTTCTTACCTACTGCTCTGTGTTCCATGCACCCTCTAGGGTGTTTCAGGAGGGATCTGGTGTCCCCAGAAGCAGTCCGAGCCGGGGTCTGTGTCCGGCCTCAGATCTGGGAGAGAGGCCGAAGGACTGTTCTCCATGTTCTTTGCTGAACATAAGGTTGTTAATTAACTTGATATAATTCTATCCATATTTACATTTTTTTATGTTTTCAACTATTGGAGCCCTATTTTGGAAATCCTATCTATGCCTATAGTTTGCAATGATTCTTTTTTAAGTTGCCTAGCAGTTTCACAGTTCAGATCTCCACTGTTAGGAATCTTGGCTAAGGTCACCTGCATTAATTCCTGAAAGCCTCCCCTATCTCTTGCCTCTTAGACTTCCTAGAGATTCTCCCCTCTCCTACATCTGGCAGCTAGCTGCTGATTTCCATTCATCATTTTCTTGGTTTCTCTTCCTATTAATGATCTGGCCTCCCTTTTCTTCTTCTTCTTCTTCTTCTTCTTCTTCTTCTTCTTCTTCTTCTT
>JANHMN010000012.1:73353266-73419966 GCA_030674055.1 Rhabdomys pumilio | reverse complement strand
CTTCTTCTTCTTCTTCTTCTTCTTCTTCTTCTTCTTCTTCTTCTTCTCCTCCTCTTCCTCCTCCTCCTCCTCCTCTTCCTCCTCCTCCTCTTCTTCTCCTTCTTCTTCCTCTTCTTCTTTTTCTTCTTTCTCTTCTTCTTCTTCTTCTTCTTCTTCTTCTTCTTCTTCTTCTTCTTCTTCTTCTTCTTCTTCTTCTTCTTCTTCTTCCTTCTCCCACCCAATTCTCTCCCCCTCTCTGCCTCCTTTAAATAGTTTGTTTCCCCTTTTAAGTGTGATTCAAGCTTTTTTGCTTGGGATTTTCTTTTTGTTTTACTTTTTGGGGTCTATGGGGTGTATTATGCAAATTCTTTATCTTATGGCTAATATTCACTTATCAGTGAGTACAGGCTATGCATATCCTTTAGGGTCTGGGTTACTTCACTCAAGATGATATTTTCCACCTTTATCTATTTGCCTGAAAAATTCACAATATTCCTTCCCCCCTTTTTTTAAACAGCTGAATAATATTCCATTGTTTAAATGAAACATATTTTCTGTATCCATTCTTCAGTTGAGAGTCATCTGCGTTGTGTCCAGTTTATGACTATTACAAATAATTCTGCTATGACATGAACATAGTGGTGCACATTGATTGTGTTCTTATACTGTACTTTAGGCATCTGGTTTTCTCTGGAGTTATAGGCCAGATAATGGAGGTTAGGGTACTAGACTCTGCTGGTTGTGCCTGAAGCAGCAGATTGGTGGGGAAATGTTTCAAACTCTTAGTTCTTGGGGTATCCAAAGGCCTCAATATCATAGTAGGAGGATCTTGGGTTCTCATAAGTTTCCTCAGAACCAAAGGGAAAGCCTAGAGATAGACAATGGAGTTCAGAGGTCTGAGCACAACTCACCTCTGTTGGCTGTGTCATGGGGAGCCAGACCCTACTGGTAAGGGATTCATGGAACAGGGTTCCATGCTGTTGAGCCTTTGGTCTCAGATTGCTTCCTCAGGGAAGCAGGATGCTCTTGGAGTCCTAAAAATCTCCTCCAGGGGATCAGGGGACAGCATGCAAGTCAGCTCTACAGAATGTATCTCAGATAAACAGATGGGGCATAAAAGTGAAAGTTTTCAAAAGTTGGACCCAGTTAAAGTTTATATCATGAAAATTTAATATACTAAAATTTAATAGTAATACATCATTCTTATAAAATATATAAAAGTACAGAAAAAAAATTTAAGGTGATGATGATTTGATTAGTTTGTGTTGTTATTTTCTAATTGCAAGTACAAGGGAGTTAAGATGTTCAAGTGACTGGTGAGAATATAATTGAAACATTTGCATATAGGAATGTAGGTAGATATGGAAAGTAAGAAACTATATAAGTATTTTTTAGCACAATAAAGAGGACAGTCACCGAAACCTGACAAGTTTATGTCAAAAAGAAATTCCAAATTTCATATAATGATAAGATAGATATGAGTATGGAAGTAGACTTGGAAAGTTGGTAAGCTGAAGGCATTATTATAATACTATTACAAGGAAATGTGCCTTATAATCATACTTATCTCCTTAACTACATAAAAGATTTTATTTCTTTTTATTGCTCATTTATGGAATGAATTAATAAACTTTTATTGTATTTTAAAAAATAATTTTAACATTTTTCTTGTCTTTTATTTTTGTTTTGTGAACCATTGAGCTCAAAGTGTACACTGTTTTATGCTGTATAAGATGTATAATTTTGTGTTTGAGAGAATATATATTTTTAAACTAAAAGATTTCATTTAAAATATCATAGTTTATGAAGCAAAATATTTAGTAGGGTTTTCTAAAATAATTGCTTTTTGGTTAATTTTACTCTGTGGAATATCGTTCGTTTTGTTTGGCAGGTGGTAAATTGTTGCGGCCCGAGCTGCCTCACGTTGGGCGCCAAAAATGTTGAGAACCACACTGCTCTACCCCACGTTTGGGGGCCAAAATGTCTCAGACCATTCTGTCAATGTTGGAACCCACACTGCCAAAAGCCTTGGTGGCTAAATTGTTAGAGCCTGCACTGCCCCAAGCTGCTCCAGTCCACAGGTCAGTGTTCAGCAAGAGGGAGAGTGAGGATGGACTCGAAAAATGGAGACCAGACAGAGTGTCATTCAATCCCATTTATTCTTCAGTCTCGCTTCCTAGTCCAAGTCCCAAGTCTTGAGTTCCTAGTCCCTAGTGCCTCCAAGTTCCAAGTTCTTTCTCCAAGTGCTAAGTGCCTAATGCTTAATTCCAAGTTCTTCCTCCAAGTGCCAAATGCCTAATACCTAATACCTAATAACTAATTCCAAGTTGTACTGTCTTGAGTGTCTAATACTCTCAAGTGTCTTCTACCCCATTCTCTTCTGTCTGCCTCTGCCTTTTATATGTCTCACTTCTAAACCACGCCCTTAAGTCAAGCCCTTAGGTCTTGTCTCTAAATCTGATCTCTAAGTCATGCCCTTAAGTCACACACCTTTAAGTCTCACACACCCAAGGGAAATCCTGGGTATCTAAAACAACATGTTATCAGAGTGTGCCCAGCTGTTGCAGGCTATTGTAATCAAATCTCTTGTCAGGGTATATGGCTCAAGATGGCTGCAAGGATGATAGCCACCTTCTGTTGACTCGCCACAGTAAATCATTACATAGCAATTACAAATAATGTGTTTTAAAATAATCAGAGTATTGAAGAAGGTCAACGTGAACACAATGTAACACAAATCCACTGAAAAGAAAGATAACTTGAGAAATATTCCCTGTATTAGGAGATTGAGTTACTGGCATCAAAAGAAAAACTAAAAACAGAACTAAAGATTAAAATATAAACACCAGGTATACATGAAAGTAAACAGAAAAATTATATCAATGGTAACTTGCTTTTCAATTTCTTAAGATACAAGCCATAGAACATTACACATATTCTAGACTCAGGGGTTTGGATGTCTATGTACATATGGGTAAAGTCTCAGAATTACTGTGTTACAACTATATTTATTTGACAATTTACCAGTTGTAAAACTGTAGAGTTGAACCCAGGTATATACTTTGAAATTTTCTTGGATCATTTCACCATTTATTGATTCACCCATTCATTCAGTAAAATCAGTGCTATTGCAGGACAAGGACATATGAACACTTTGAAATATACCAGGTACACTGATCATAATTGAACTAATACAAATTAGTTAAAAATTTTTTGATCTTCCAGACCTGGCAAATTAAGAAATGCAGCTATGTCATAACCAAGCATCCATTTAGAGTATACTTTTAAACAAATATCTATCAACTTATCTCAGAGTATCATCATCAAATTACAGAAATAGAAAAAATTAGATTTGTAAAAATCTTGTTTGAAATAAGTACATTACTATCTTTATCATTTAGTCCAGAAATATTCACTAAGTGATTCCAATAATCAATTGCCTTTAGGTTAGATAAAGTAAGTTTCTATCTTAGAAGCTATTTTTCACTCTCCAAGTTTGCAATCTTATACTACTCACTGAATCTGCCACTTGATCTAAAAAACAATACTCATTGCATACAAAAATGATAAACAGGAAGCATGGTCACTAATTACACCAGCTTCAAATAATGAAGAGTTTGGAGTGTGGCATCTCAATCACCTATACAATGAGTAAAGCTTAAAGTAAAGACCTCATAGAATTTCTGGCTTTCATTTCCCAAAGATAGACTAAGTGAAAAACATCTAAATAAAAAAGCAAATAAGGGATATAAAGGAAAATCTAGATAAGAATACATTTTGTTCATGAAAATGCATGTCACCCAGTGTTCTGTGGATTCTGAAGGCAGCTATCACAAGGCACAAAGAAATAATTTGTTCTGACCAGGCACACATATTCTTGATACTGAGATCAGAAAGTAAAGTAAACCCACAATGAATTTATAATAAGCATTATTCATCTCAATTTGCACATAATTAAGCTTTGATATAAGGATATCTAGCTCTATTTTTATGATAAGGCAATTTATGTGAACCCCACAGTTGTTTTGAACATAAATATATTTATTTATGGCAGATGTGCTGTACATATGCATGCTTTTAACTCATTCAAATTCTGCATGGTTTTCAGTATGACCTTTTAAAATAAGAGCTTATTTTTGTTGTTGTTTTATTGCTTACATATTTAATTTTACAAGTGTGTACCAATCTTCATGACAAATTTGTTTGAATTCTCATTATATTCTGATCATAGGAATCTGTGCCTGGGCTTGGTTACATATCTTCCCAGTGGAAAGGATACTTATAATTCAATGGTAAAGTACTTGCCTAGGACTGTGTGTATCACACAAAATGTCCTTAATATTAACAACAAAAATAACAACAACCAACAACAACAGCAGCAGCATTAGCAGCAAAATCAACAATACACAGAAAAGTTGTTTTACTTGTCTATGGAAATGACTTAATCTTGATAGTTAAATTCAAATGTAAAATGTTTTTATAGTTACTGAAATTGATGTTTATTAGCATCTTATAGAAATTTTATAACTTGGTGAGGATGTAAGCAAAAGTGCAAAATTATATAATTTATTTTGGATGGTTTGAAGAGCAGTCAGTTTTGTACAGTGCCAATATTTTGTTACCCAGGTAAAAACGTAGGCTATTTCCTAAATCATAATGAAAATGACATATGCATTCATCAGAAGAATAAGTTTTGAGCTTTTATGTATTAAAAAAAACAAAACAATGGTCCCTATCGTAAAAGTGAGAACTAGAAAGCAGATTAGATGTATCAAAGATTAAGCTTATAATTAATTTGAAGCATTCATGCATGTGAAACAAAATGTTTATTAATTTAATATTATTCATGTTGGATGGGTAGAAAATTAATGTTAGCACCTAATAAGGTCTAAGAATATTTGAGTTCTATTACCTCAGTTTAAGTAAAATCATCATACATAGTTCATCGTTGAAAATAGATATTAATTATCAATATTTTACTAAATAGTTTAAGTGTGAAGGTATTATTTAAAGCAAAGATAAAATTTGAATGGCAGCCATTACTGCAGAGTAGTGGTAATTAAGCATAGAGCACATGAATGGCATCAGTCTTTCTTGACTCAAAGGCCAGAAAAGTCTTGATTTTGAAAGTATCATACAGCATGGATGAAGAAACATATAACAGGTAGTCATATTTAGTAGCCAAGAAGTAGAGAATAACCAAAACCTGTGGACAGTCTTTAAAACCACAGAAATCATTTTCCACAGACCTAGTTCCTCTAATATGTCTTCACCTCCAAAAGATGCCACAGTGTTCCCAAGTGGTACCTTAAACTGTAGACCCAACATCCAAACACATGAGACATTACATATCTATACCACAAAACTCTGCTACTGAAGTGTGAGATGTTTTTGAATTATAAATAATCTTCCATTTCATTCCCTTTTGTTTGAGGTGTATAACTGTTTTTGAGTCCAGTCTTATCTCATTCTTATCCTGTTCTCTTCTACACAACCACTTGCTTTTAGTCAAACCGCATGCTTAAAACCTGATTTTGGAGGTTGATTCTTAAAAGAGCATAACTAACCTCCAAGTGAGAAGCAGAGTCCATGTGAAGCTCCAGGGCAGCTGCTTTCCAGGCTGGAAGAATCTGCAGACATGTAAACAAACTGAGAGTCAACATAATTGCTTTTATGAATATATCCTAAATTGTTAACTTAAGGGCATGTGAACTGAAAACAGTTGACTTGTGTCAGGAAATAACTGAAAAAACAATAGGATCCAATAGATATGTGAAACAAACAAGGCAATTTTGTGTAATAAATTAAAAATAGAAAGGTTTTTCAATGGATATAAATATTATGCTATTTTGAATATTAATTTACTTATTATGAGTATTTTTATGTGTGTATGGGTTAAGATACATCTGCTGAAATGTTAATGTGGAGTTTATAGAACAACTTGTCATGTCTCTTCTTCTAAAGTATGGGTGTATTGATTCTAGGTATTGAACTTAGGTGATTAGGCTTGGTGGAAAAGCTCATTACCTAGTAAGCAATCTCACTGTTTCTGAATATAACTTTATTCACGAATCTAAATGTTTGACATTAGGAATGTAAATAATTATGTTGTAAAATGTCAAACATTGTGATAATATTTCAAATTATATCAATGGGAATAAAGTTTAGTTAAAATAACTAGTATAGTTTTTTTTTTTTTAGCTAGAGTACGTTTTTGCATGCTTATATGATGAAATAATAATGATTACATTTTGTATTTTGTTACACATTTAGGAATAGTTACACACTTAGGAATGTGTGTATTTGAAAAATTAATGTACTGAGCTTAGTTTTTATATCTCTGACCTAAAACACAAAGAATTTTTTGTTCAGAAGAATCAATGTTTTCAGAATTTAAGTACAATCCTTGCATTGGATTTTATATTTATTTATTTTATGTGTATGTGAACACTGTATCTGTCTTCAGACACACCAGAAGAGAGCCTCATGTCTCATTACAGATGGTTTTGAGCTACCATCTGTTGCTGGGAATTGAACTTAAGACCTTTTTTCTAGCTATAATTACTGCACTTTAACTCACAAAGTTCCAAATGTGTAAGATCAAATTAATACACTATGATGTTAAGTCAGCTCTAGTTGGTTAAGTCAAATCCATTAAGTCTGATATCTTGGAGCACTGTCTTAAGATCTGATTTATCTTCATACTCATTACACTGTTGTTTCAGCAAAGAAGGCAAATCTTGGACTAAACTACTGGTTCAAGAAAAAAAAAACGAACATAACAACAAAACATCATAACAACAAAATAAAAGGAAATAAAAAATACTCCTGTTGATAACTCTTATCTTCAATGGTCTCAATTTACTAATAAAGAACTCTAACAGACTAACAAAATGGATCTACCAAGCAACTGGTGTAATCATTTTAATATCTGACAAAATGAAGTTAAAGCACAACCCAAGACTGATCGATCAAGACAACAAATAGGACTGGGAGCCTAATTGTGGTACTGATTTGTTCTTAGGACATGCTTTTTATAGGAAAAAAAATGAAGTTCAGAAGTTCAAAAACCAAGGGTGGAGGCAGTCCCATATTTTGGCTACAGTTATGTTAAAAAGACCAGGCCTTAACAATGAAGAAATAAAAACGTAATAGAATTGAAGGAAACTTAAAACAAAATGCACTCAAACTTACAGGACACATTGAAAGGAAATAAAGAAGAGATCACATATTAACAACTTAGAGTCACCTGACAGGTCTAGAATAAAATTAAGAAACACCGCTCAAAGGAGTAGATTGCAAGGTGTGATCAATCTCATAGATGTAATCAATAAAATAGAAATAAATAAGCAACAACAACAGATACAAATAATCAATGAAACAAAAAGTTTGTCTTTGAGATGTAAGGCCTGCCAGGAAGGGAGAAACTCCCTCTCAACCCAGGGGAATTCATGGCCACCCCAAGAACTGCAAGACACCAAACTTGATGGTATTAACAAGAGGTATATTTGATTTCAATGCGTTGAGGTCGCACTTCTAGCCTTTCCTATGCAGAGGTAAGTAATGAAGTACGACCCCCACTCAGAGAGGAGGAGAGTTTTTAAAGGGAAAAGCCGCAACCCAGGGAGATGAGGGAGGAATCATGATTAAGTATCTATAGAAAGAACCTGTCCAGCGTTCAGCTTCAGTGGCAGGTTCAAGAAATGGTCAGGGGGAAATATCAAACACTATCCAATTTGTCTTGTGGTCAGTTCTGTTCCACAGTGCACAGGCACGCTGAGAACTCCCAGCTCAAACCTATTCAATCTATCTTGTGGTTAGTTTTTTTAGTTCCTGGTACACATAGTGCTTGGTCACGCTGACCTGAACTCCCAGCTCTGAACTCCTATCTCATCTATTTTGTCTTGTGGATAGCTAATTTCCTGGAGCCCAGAGCACAGAACATGCTGATCTGCACTTTTGACACCATCTATGGAAAGTTTAAAAATTTTTAACTCTTTCAGAGCAAGACAAGATTTACAAACTCTTAGCCAAAAACTAAAATACAGAAAAGTTGCAAATAAATTAAATTGGGGATGAAAAGGAGACAAACACTGAGGAAATCATAGAGACATTTAGAAATCTGAAGTCCACAAACAGGAAACCAAAATGAAATAGATGAATTTCAAGATGCATATCATTTTTCAACATTAAGCCAAGAGTACATAAACAATTTGAAGAGATTCATAAGCTTCAGAGAGATAGAAACAATAGTCTTAAAAAAAATAAAATACCCTCCAGACCAAAACAAAAACAAGCACAAGCAAAAACTCCAAGGCCAGATAAATTCAGTGCAGAAAACTACCATATCTTTAGAAATAATGAATGCAATCACAATTTAAATTCCTCCACATAATAGAAACAAAAGTTTCAAAAGAAAGAAGAAGCAGAAGAGGTAGTTTAACATATGTACATCAATAAATGTAGTTTATAAAAAGATTAAAAACAAAAACACATGAACATCTCATTAGAAGCAGAAAGATTTTTTTAAACAAAACTCAAAATCCATGTATGTTAAAATTCGTAGAGAAACTAGGGACACAAGAAACATAGAATCATGACATATTAACGGTGATTTAAAACAAGCCTATAGAAAATATTAAGGTAAATGAAGAGAAACTGAAAACATTTCCATTCAAATCAGGAAAGAGACAATTTTGCCCATCCTCTCCATATCTATCTAACTTACTACTTGAAGTCTTATCTAGAGAAATAAGAGAAAAGAAGATCAAAGAGATTTAAATAGGAAATGAGAAAGCCAAAATATCTATTCACAGATACTGATTTTATGCATAAAAGACCCTAAAATATCCACCAGAAAATCTTGACACTTGACAAACACTTGCAGTAAATTCCAAAATTACTGAAATTACTAAAAGAAAAATGTCAACAGCCTTCCTACATGTAAATGACAGTCTGATAAAGAAATTAGAGAAACAGTACTTTTCATAATACCCTCAAAAAATAACTTGGGTAGCTCTAACTAAACATGTGTAAGACTTGCATTATAAAAACTTTAAGACATTGAATAAAGAAATTGAGAAAGATATCAGAAGATGGAAATATCCCCCACACTCATATTAGAAAGATTAATACAATAAAAAATGACCATCTTATGACAAGCTATCACTAGATTTGATTTACTTACTATCAAAATTCCAACCTAATTCTTTACACATCTTGAAAAGAAAATTTCAGCTTCATATTCAAACAGCAACAGACTAGGAAAGCTAAAACACTCCTGAGTAATAAAAGAACTGCTAGAGGTATCACCATCCCTGATTTCAAGTTTTACTACAAAGTCCTAGTAATAAAAAACATGATATTGACATAAAACCAGTATGTTGAAGAACTGAATCAAATTGGAGATCCAGACATAAGACTCCAGGACACCTGATATTTTGTCCAAGAAACCAGAAATTAACATGGGAAAATAGCATGTTCAACAAATGTTGCTGTTTATATTGGATGACTGCATTCAGCAGTACACAAATAGATCCATATTTATCACCCTGGATTAAACTCAGCATGATAAAGTCTCTCAAGATAAAACCAGATGTTTTCATTCTAATAGAACAGAAAGAGGGTGATAATCATGAACTTACTGTTTGTGGTGGTGTGAATATGCTTGTCCTAAAGATTGGACTATTAGGAAATGTGGACTTGCTGGAGTAGGTGTAGAAAAAACAGATCATACTAAGGGCCATCTGAGGAATCACTTGAAAGCCTACTACTGTAGAAGATTAAAATATACACATATATGAAAGAAATATAAATGGAATCACCAAATCATTTAGGATATATCTTTAGCCACATGTTAAACCTCTTTTTACAGGAATGGGCTACATCTTGTTGAATCATTGTCCAAAGGTATTGGCGTATGGAAATGCCAAAGCAACCCAGACTGTTGCCATGTCAATTGATTGCCCTCTACAAACTGATGATAAGGAACTGAAGGCAACACTTACACATGTCATTGAAATAAACTATCAAGCTGGTGACAAATTAAAGTATTTAGGGAAGCAGAATGAACTCTGCTCACTCCTACAGGACAAATGTAATTATCAGCTAAGCTATAAACGGTGAAATCCACAATGGTGACCTGCCTGCATGATACGTAGGTACAGTGGTGCCAAAAACAATTTTGGAGTAACCAACTGCTCTCTAATTGGATATAAGTCTCAATCCGTGACTTTGGAATGCATGTGTGATGTTGCTTTTGTGGCCAAGAACCTGTGACTATTAGGCCAGAGACCCATGAGAAAACCAAATATTATTGCTAAGGCAAAGAAACAAAGCAATAAAATGACTCATAAGGACAGTCTGCTGTACTTATTGATTAGTGTCTAGGTCATTCATCATTAGAGAAACTTTTCCATGTAGCAGATGAGAACTAACACAGAGACACATAACTGGACAATGTGTAGAGAGCGAGAGATTTTTGAATACTCAGCCCTCTCACCAGGTATCAGGGTACCATGTAGAAGTTGAGGAGCATAAAATCCAAGAGCCTGAAGGGCTGGATGACATCAAGGAAAGTGTTTTTTACATACAACAGAACAGATATATTTGAAGCCACAGAGGCTATGGCAACATGCACAGGGACTTCAATGGTCTAAACCAGATGGAGTCTTAATGATAAGAATGGGAAATGGACACAAACTTCTTCCATGAATCACAGAACTATTGGCAATTAACAACCACTTACAAAGTGGAATCCAGTGGAATCTCATAAGGTCTCTTAATCCCATTTAAGTGTAGGTCCTATGCCAAGCAATAGGTAGCCAATGGAAAACAAAGTCAATAACTTGATATTTTAGAAAACTTCTTGTTTCATGGTGATTTGTTTGGACATTTTTATCCTCTATTGGCCATTTGAGGGTATATTATTATTTTTTCTGACTTTGTTTTCTCTTAATAGGTTTTATTTTTATATGTGTGTTTCATTTGGTTTTTCTTTTAAATAATCTGGTTCTATTGTTTGTTCATGATACACACAGATACACACATACATATATAGACAGACAGACAGACAGATAGATAGATAGATAGATAGATAGATAGATAGATAGATAAGTAGATAGATAGATAGATAGCTTGAGAGATTGAGAGAGAGAGAAGAGTTTGATTGCAGAAAAAAGGGGAGGGTCTTGGAGGAGTTGAAAAGTGTGCTTTCTTTCTGATGCATTGTACCAAAGTCAGCTGAGCTGGTGTGACTAATGGAAAATTGCCGATTGACAGACATTCCTTTAGAATAGTTAGTCATTTTTCATGCAGAGATTATACAGTAGCACATCATCATCATTTACTAAAAGAATATGATTTAAACTTGTGAAGCTCACTTTTCTCATGTGGAGATCTAGGCACTAAAACGTCTTTCCATTGCCTGGAAACAAATTCTTTTCCTTGGTCAGAACAAGCTTGTGTTTCAGAAAATGACGAGGAAGTGGCATAAGGCAAACAGAAAGCCAAAGAAGATTACTGGGCATGCGTGAAAGCAGGAAAATACTTTGAAATAAATAATTATTATTTTATCACATTACCAACATAATAGGATCAAGAAAACTTGCCAAGGTTCAACCTCAGCTTGGAGAGGGGTTCTGAGAGATGGGGTGTCTGGGAACAGTGGAAAACAAAAGACTCAAATTCAAATCATGGGATATAAGCTGCTAGCCTATGTTCAACTCAAGACAGCTATTTAGACTGCTGTTTGTGTTCTGCTGGAGACAGCTTTTCAGATCTCTCTCTCTCTCTCTCTCTCTCTCTCTCTCTCTCTCTCTCTCTGTCACTTTCTCTCTCTGTTCTGCTTCAGATAGCCTTTTCTTGCTATTCTAACAATCTTCCTTGTTGAGACTGCTAGTTTTCTGCTTAAGATAGTGCTCTCTGCTTTAGACAGCTCTCTCTGCTTGTTAAGGAAAGAAAAACTCTCTGGATGGCTCATGTGTTTTCTGATCACAGTCATAAAAACTGCTATAATTCTTCAATTTTTCAACCAAGTCACAAATCCTGTTAGAATAATTCTAAAATTAATTATTGTTTTTTTCATTCAAAATCAGAAAGTTTGCATACATTCTAAAAGAGATATATTTATGCTTTAATTCTTGTGGTTTCAGACTAAGGTCAGAAAATTCTGTTTAAAAATATCTAAAAGAGCTACAGAAAGTTTGAAAAGATCTGTGCTCTTTCTCCATGTATTTTTCTGAACAAAATCAGAAATCATATTAAAATAATTCTTGAAGAACTTTGTTCAATTGAGAAATTATAATATTGCAATTGTATATTTTTGCACAGTTGAGAAATTATATATTTTTGAACTTGCTTTTTTAGAATTACTTTCCACAGCCTTAAGGGCTGTCCTGAAATTCCCAGTATTTATGATTTTGCTAAAGCAATAGAGTTCAAGATTGGTTCAAGAGCTCAAGTTCTAGATTGGTGCTGTTTCTCATTATCATGCAGTCAGTAACATTAAAAAGGAGCACATTCCTCTGAGGAATGTGCAAATATGTACATTATTATACAAACAAGTCTAATGTCCACAGTGACCTCAACACTTGTGGCCCACACCTGCTAGTTTTGTCCCAGGGGCAGGAACCATGTCATTAGGGATCCAGCAAAACTCAAATCTTAACAGAGAAGGATAGGTGGTCTTTGCCACAAAGCCACAATTATTTACTTGTCCATTGCCAAATGGGAGCCATGAAAAAACATACATACATGTAACAGTATATCAACTTAAGAGTCATATTTAGTCAATATATGTATATGTATATGATGTATATGTATATATGCACACAATGTTAACCAGTGGAAAAAAGAGGCCATTATTTTTAAGGAGAGTATGTATTAGAGCATAGTAGGGCTTGGAGGGAAAAAAGGGAAGAGCAAAATATAAAATTATAAAATAAAGAGAAAAATATCTGCAGAGTTGATAGTGTATATATATGAGCTTTAGGAGAATCTGAATTAAATTCTGATTACTAGAAAACTAAACTGAAGTGAGGCTTCTGAAAATATTAGAAGACTGAGAAGAGAGGCGAGGTGGTATATGTATGTGTGTATCCCTTCATTCATGCATTTCTCTCTTGTCGTATTCTTATCACTATCAGAGAACAGTGACTAGTAATCATTGTATAATATATTTTGTCTATTTAATTTTGTTTATTCACTATTCACTGACTATTCTTTTCTTTTGTTTCACTAGGATATATAAAATCTTTTTTAGGTTCTCCAAAGACTTATATTTAAAAACATAAAAATTGGTTAAAAATAAAAAAGAGAATGTTAGTCAAATAAGAAAATATTGCCAGATAGATAAAATCTCAAGTGACATCACAGATGTACCTCAGAAATATTCAGTCCAGCTTTCCTGAAACAAAAAGGAGACAAGAGCCCAAAGGCACCCAGATTTTGTGGTCTAGTGTTCAGCATTACCCTACATAGCAAAAGACCAAACAATAAGCACAAGTAATATGGCAGTACTACTTGCCTTACCAAGTTGAAATAACCCATTTATCCTTCTTGTTATGTCCTTGTGAAATGCTGAGGATTTAGAACATGTGTGAGATCCTGTGGGTCCTTTTTTATTCTTTTTCCCCCTTTGATTAAACATAGATTCTTTTTTGGTACAAGATAATCTGAATATAGTTTCTCTTCTCTCAACTCCTCCAGTTCCTCTTCACCTGTCTCTCATTAGAAAAGGATAGGCTTCTAAGAGATGACAATAAAACATAAAAACTAAAATATACTAAGATAAAAATCAATCATATTAAAGTTGAACAAGACAAACCAACAGAAAAATAAGAATCCCAAGAAAAGACAAAAGAATCAAAGACCCACTTGTTTGCACATTTAGGAGTTCCATAAAAGTACAAACCTTAAAATTATAGTATATATACAAAGGACCTGATGTAGACCTATGCAAGTTTTTGCATTCTGCTTCAGTTCTTGTGAGTTTATATGAGCTTTACTCAGTTGTTTTAGTAGGCCTTGTTCTTCTTGTGTGCTCCATTGCCTTTGTTTTCTCCATGCCTTCTGTTCCTCTTCTGAAGATCCTCTGAGCTCCGAGGTATCTCTTTCTGTATAATCTCTGGATCTAGATCTCTGTGTTTATTCCCACCTGTTGCAGTAGGAAGCCTTTCTGATGATTGCAGAATAAGGCACTGGTCTATGAGCTTTTCAGAATATGATTATTTTATTGTTACTTTTTAAACAAGATCATACAATTTGGTCTTCTTCCCCACATCTCTGGACTATCTAGACTCTGGATCTTGGTCACCCAAGCATTGCCATGTAGAGGTTCCATCTCTTGAAGTGAGCCTTAAGTAAAATAAGACATTGTTTGGTTACTACCACATGGTTTGTGCTGCCATAACCCTAGCAGATTTTTGCAAGTGGGACAGAATGTGGATCAAAGGTTTTGTGGTTGGTTAGGTCTTTGCAGAATACTTTTCCATTTCACAGACATTAGAATATGTGAGTGAAGGTTCTAGTAGGCACCAGATCAACCGCTTCAGGTTTAATGACCTTTTTTTGTGGATGTTGTTTTAATCTGTGGGACTTTCTATCAATTTGTGGGGAACAAGCTACTGTCTTGGCTAAAACCTGGGTTGTTTAAAGATTTCCATGGAAACCTTTTGGCCAACAACTCAATTGGATAAAACCTAGTCCAGATAATGGAAGCTTCATTTGCTGACAAGAGATGGCCTATAGGGTTTCTGTCACCCTCATTATTTGGAGACTTCATTATGATCACTTCCCTATGTTATAGAGATTTCCACTGCACAATGATTCCATACCACCATTCAAATATTCCTCAAATACTCTTAATTTACAGCTCTGTCTCTTCAATACTATCTCCCCTCCACTGTCCCTCTTAATAACTCCCTTTCTTGACCTCCCCTGCCCAGTCTTTAGTCTACTTCCCCCAAATCTATTTTCTTCTTCCTTAGAGATCAATGTGTCTTCACTAGTTCTCTCCTTTACGTATAACCTCTCTGAGATTATGGACTGAAGCTTGGTTGTCATTTACCTAAAAGATAATATTGACATACATGCCAGATTTATCTTTCTGGGTTTATGTTACCTCACTCAGGATGATTTTTCTATTTTGATCAATTTGTCTGCAAGTTTCATGATGTCATTTCTTTTTATGAGATAAATGATACCCTATTGTGTAATTGTACCATATTTTCTTTATCCATTCTATTGTTAACAGAAACATAAGTTTCTTCTAATCTCTGGGTATTATGGATAAAGCAGGAAAGGAACATGATTGAACAAGTGTCCTTGTGGTAAGATGGAGTGTCCTTTGGGGTGTATGTCCAAAAGTGCTAGAGCTGGGTCTTGACATAAATTGATTCCCATCTTTCAGATAAAATGCTATACTGATTTCAATAGGGTTTGTACAAGTTTACACTCCTACTGTAGAGTGAAAAATTATAAAGACCATTTTATGAAATATACATATATGCTTTTCCTTTACCCTAAGCAAAAGAATGCAGGCTCCAGAAGGCAGAACTGAATGTAAGATTTTGGGCCTTCATTGCCCCGAGATATTCCAGGTGGAGGGCATTATCCCTGAATCAGAGGACACTTGCTGGATTACATTCCTCAAGCCTCAGGGAAAGAACCCACCTGTGGGCGAGGAAAGTCCAAAGCAGGAAGACACATTCCTGTCCACAAAAAGATGCAAGTCACCTAGGTGGGGCTATGACTGGAACAAGTGAGAAATAGTTAACTGAAGTAGTTGGTAATGACAGGGTAGGACACAGTGACTTGACAAGACCACATTTTTGTGAGAAATGGGTGTGCAGAGTGCTTTCCACATGATCCTGTATCATTTAGGTTTGGGCTCCTCTGGAATGTTCCACTATTTTTATGTTATGTATCCTTGACAACCAGTCACCCCCTTCTCACTCCCCTGGTTTGTGGTTTTCCCCTTTAAAAGGCCTCTTAGCCCACCACTTGGGGTCAAACTGTACTCCTGCACAAGTGTGCACTTTGAATGCTGGCTGCCAGCTTTCTACCCTAATAAACCTCTGCTGATTACATCCAGGTACGGTGTCTTGGAGTTTGTGGGTGTTCGTGACTTCCCATGACTTGAGTAAGGGTCTCCTGAATTTGGGGGTCTTCACTACTAGCAATGGAGGAGGAGTGTTTCCCTTGCTGCATACCATCTTCATCATGATTTGTCACTTTTATTATTAATTTTAGGGATTCAGAATGTAGTAGGATGAAATATCAAAGTAAATCACAATGTATGTGAAATCTCAGTGCAAATCAAATCTAGGTTTGCATTTCCCTTGTGGTAATGGAGGTTGAACATTTCTCAGCCATTTGAGTTGTAGCTATTGAAAATTTTCTTTTTAAATTGGGTTATTTGATTTTTTGGTATCAAGTTTTTTGATTTCTTTTTATATTTTGGCTATCAGTTTTTTTTTTTTTTTCAAATGTGTAGTTCGTAAAATTCTTTTGCTACTTTGTAGGTTGCTATGTTGCCTGAAAGAGTTTTCTCTGTCTTGTACAAGTATTTCAATGTTTGAGGACCAATTTAATTGTTGTTCTTTGTACCTATGTTATTGGTGTTTGTTCAGAAAGTCTCCTCTACCAATGCATCCAAGACTACTCCTCATTTTCTTTTGTATCAGGTTCAGTTTATCTGAATTTATGTTGATATCTTTGATACATTTGAAGTTAAATTTTGTTCAGCGTGATAGGTATAGATCTATTTGGATTCTTCTACCTACAGTCAACCAGTTTGACAAGTACCATTTGTTGAAGATTCTTAGTGTTTATTTCTGACTTCTTTATCAATAATGAGGTGAACATATGTATGTAGATATATGTCTTGGACTTCAATTTAATTCTGTCAATCAGTGTGTCTGCATTTATGTTAATATGCAGTTTTTATTGCTATTGCTCTGTAGTACAACTTGAAATCATGGATGTGAAGACTTCTAGCATACAGCATGATCATGTTATCCCTTTTTGTCCTAAGAATACTTTATTTCTGCTCATTGTGTTAAAGCTTTTCTTCAAGAACATCAACATATTGGCAGCCAAGTACATGGCTTGAACCTGGAAATGGACCCCCCCAGACAGGGTTATTAAATTAATAGGTTGGCAAGCCAAGGATGGGTAAGATTCTGCACAGAGCCTTACCAACCTAAGACAGAAGTGCATTGCTTTTGATAATGCATATTCCATGACAGGTAAAAAAAGGCATTCTTGTCACAATGACGTAAGACAGGCTCAGTCTTCAACTCCTAATATTCTTAGATCTGGTCTTTTTATGACCCAGACTTCATAAATGTTCTGTGTTTTAAAATAATTTTAAGTTAGTATTCGTCTGACTGGATTATTTCTGAATGTAAAAGAAATCTCTTGAGCCTATATGACATATGACTTTCAAGAGATGGAATTCAGATTTTTTTTACTTTCATATTATTTTATATATATAAGTCTTTGTTGGTATGTATATTTATGTAACATGTGCAAATGTTAATTATTGTTGTCTTGACAACCTAAAAGAGGGTGTTGAAATCAGACTAGAGTTACAAATGGACTTACAGATGGTTATGAACAGTTATATTGCCCAGCTTCAATGTAATTGGATTTTTTGTATTACATTTTGTTATATTTAAAAAAATAATGAATAAAAACCTAGCCACTATGGTAAAGGTTAACAACTGAGCTATCTATTATACCTGCTAGGAGAGGGATTTCAATTTTTCTAGTAGTGTGATACTGGGTACATCAAACATTCTAGGACAGGCACATGTTCAGGAGTAGTTGACCAGCACAATATGGTCTCCACAGTTTTGTTTGTGTTCTTTTTTGTTACAGTTTGGTGACTTAGGGATGTGTGGTTTTATCTTCTTTTCTTGGTTTTCAGGGATTTATTGTATTAGGTTTTAGTTAAAAGTAAGTTTTTCAAAAGCATAGAAAAATAACAAAGTAAAATAAATAGGCAAATGTCAAAGCACAAATATAGCATCAGAGACTATCAGGGAACTGAAGGAATCCAACACATGAATTTGGAAATCTCAGAAGGAAATAAAGAGATAAAATATAAAAGCACTTAAGAAACAACAGCTCAAACTTTCCATGTTTTTTCTTATCTCCAATTTTAATAAACAACTGAAGGGGATGGAGAAATGTCTCAGAAGTAAAGCCCACTTTTTATATTTCTAAATACCAGATTTCAAGTCCTATCATCCATGTCAGACATCACATAACTTCATGTAACTACAGCTTCAGTGTACAAGGTGATTCCAGCTTCCACTCATGTGCAAGTACCCACATTCATATACATAATTGAAAACTAATCCAAAGAACAGTGGAGATGATGGAGAAATGACTCTGTCATCAAGGATATTGGCTGTTCTTCCAGAGGATCCTGATTCTTTACTCAACTCTCTATCCTCTATCTTTCCATTGTTAGCCATCATAAAAACATAATACTTCCCAGCTGCTTCATTTGGGATTCCATGTCAGAACAGTCAAAAAACTCAACTTAATGAAAACAAACAACAAATTCTGGTACAGATACAGGTAAAGAAGAAACCATATATACTGTTGATATGACTTTGAACTCACATGACCATTAAAGAAATGACCTTTTAGAAAATCTAGAAATACAAAAAGTTTCATTTTGTTACTCCTGGTTATATGCCCTAATGCTATAACCAGGTATATCACAGATATACTAGTACATACACATTTATTACTATACTTTTAAAACCTCAAGCATGGAAATAATCTGATATTCATCAAAGAATGACTAGGTAAAGAAAATGTGGTAGACATAACCATTAGAATTTTATTCAGTTTTAAAGAAGCTTGGAATCATGATCATTTGTGAAATATGCATAAAATTAGGATCAATATAATTCATATAAGGCAATGAGTAATATAAGGCAGACCAAGGTAGTCAAATATCATATTTTTCTTATATGTAAAACCTTATTTAAAAATGTATATTTGTATATATATATATATATATATATATATATATATATATATATATTCTAATGTATGGGAGAAGGGAGATAAATGAGTGGGCTATAGAGGATGACTGTCATGGAAAGAGAGAGAATTACTCTGTAATAAGTTGAGAATCAGAAATAGGGAGAGATAAACGATGGGAGCACATTGGGGAAGATTAAATTATAAAGTATATATATCACAATGAAACTCAAATTTTGCTAAGAAAAATAAAACAGGAAATAATTGTGCACTAAATAATTTCACTTTTCAATATTATTTCATTATATAAATTGATGAAGAGAATATTATAACTTGATTACTTGTGCTATTTAATGTTGTAGTCAGGGTAGTCCACATTGCTACCTGAAACATTGTACTGATTGGTTTTGTGTCCACTTGACATAGGTTAGAGTAATCAGAAAGGAAGGAGTCTCAGCTGAGAAAATGCCTCCTTGAGATTCAACTATGAGGCATTTTGTCAATTAGTGGCTAACAGATGTGGGCCAGCCAATGGTGGGTGGTATCACTCCTGCTTTGGTTGGTGGTCCTGAGTTCTATAACAAAGCAGGCTGAGAAAGCCATGGGAAATAAGCCAGTAAACAACACCCCTCCATTGTTTGCTTTCACTCATGTTTTATCACAACAATAGAAACCCTAAGACAAAAATTTCAAAAATATCTTGGTTAAGGAATCAATGACAATATTTATGTGGCACAGAGTTATATCTAGTGGTGTGTGTGTATGTGTGTATGTGTGTGTATATATACTGATCAAAATAGAGAAATGCACCTTTTTTTCTTGTATATCTTATATGTTGTGTGTGTGTGTGTGTGTGTGTGTATATTTATATACTGATCAAAATAGAGACTTGCACCTTTTTTTTCTTGTATGTCTTATATGTTAAATAATAGTTTGCTTTATACATTAAATTTATTTGCATAGGACAGGAACTCAGTGTACTTTTTTAAAACATATTTTACCAGATGCTATGTGGTCTCCTTCAAAGTTATTTGTTGTCATAATCGCTATGTCTCCCCAAAATCTGCATATGCAAATACCTCACGAATTACAATAGGCCAGGAAGTAAAACTTTAGTTATTCAGAATTCTGGGCATTAAAACCTTTCCAACATAACAGTATAGACAGGGCTGGATAACTTACTCTGAATAGTCAGTGAGAACACATTTTCAGCACTGAAGTTTGTGTGGTCTCTGTCATCACTCTTGAAGTCTATCAGTGTAGAGGGAGAGTAGCCAGAGATGAATCACTGACTCTGGCTCTGTGGATAGAGTTACAACTATTTCTTTGCATATGTAGCACATTATACAAACTTTTCCTTTTAGTTAATATATGCTAAATATTACTTGTGACAACTCTACCTAAAAGTTCTAAGTTTTTCTGTGTGGCAAAGTCCATTTGCCAAAATGCTGGACAACTGGAGACACTTACATCACTTTTAATGAAAAATAAAATTTCCATATTTTTAAATTACTTTGTGTTCGTAACCTTTAATCGTACTTCTACTAATTATTCGTAGGATAAAGATGTTTAAGAGGTGGAACTGAAAATTTGCAACAATTACTTTGGGGGATGGGCATAATGTGAGCAAGCATGTGTTTAAGAGCATATACACCTAAAACCAAAATTGAAATGAAATTGTACTTGTTTTTATAAAGTTTTGCTTCTTTCTTTTCAAGTATTCTTCATTAGGCAAGATTTGGAGAAGGAATTAATTTTTCTGGGTCTTCAGATGGGGAGACATTGAAGAGTAATTGGCAGTAGCAAGTGATTGTGTCAAAACAAGCAGCATGTCTATTAAGGTTAGCTTGAAACCAATAACACAGAAGTCCACAGAAGAGAAACACAACTTGATAGACATGCTCTATACTAGGAGACTGAATCACTGGAGTGAAAATGAGGAAAAGTGACAAAGCTATGGATCCAAATATAAATGGCAGCCACACCTGAAAAAGAAATGAAGATTTTTTTTGATGTCATGGTATGTACTTATTACAAAAGGGACCTTATATATGTTACAGAATCAAGAGAAAGTGAGTATATACATGTCTTCAAAAGGTTTAAAGTAGGTAGCCTGTAGGGAGCAGCAAATAGCCTAGGTTGTTTGCGGTTTCCTTGTATCTCTTTTTACAAACAACTTATTTTGATGTAATCCATTTCTTTTGTGCGAGTTCTTTCTATCTCCCCCTCTCTGTCGGCGAATTATAAAGTGCTGCTACCTCTGCCATGCACCACAAGAATAGTTTGTGCATTGCTGCTACTTCAAGAGCTTCCTTTTCCTCACCCACTATGGACACTCCACAAGCACTGGGCTTCAGGTTCAGGCTGCTAGAAGAAAGTTCCATACTTGCTCAGCAGAAGTAAACACACTGCTGCTGCTATCACTGCAACAGTCTTTAAATGAAGACAGTGACAGCAATATAGGCACTTCTGTATCTAGCTCCACAAAATGGCGTGCAGATCACTGGCTGCTCTCGGCGTCCAGCTCCAACTATTCCCTGGCTCCTGGAGCTACCTCCTTCCACCTCTGTCTCCAAAACATCCCTTTTCTAGGTCGTGGGTCAAAATTCCTGTTCTAACAGGAAACAGCCCGTGAGTTTACCAGGTTCTTTAACTTGTTGTGGCCTCTACACAGCTCCTGTCCAAAGCTCAGAGCTGACAGAGCTCAGTGCTCCCACACTCTTGGCCTTTTCTCTGCTCTGCTCACACAGTCCAAGTCACAGGCCTGGACAAACTCACCTGCACAAGCTCTCTTTCTGTGATCATGATCTCAAGCCACTGCTTGTTAGCTCTCTTATTCTGGTCCTAGCCAAATGTTTCTCTGCTAATGCAAAAACGTATTTTTCTCTACATACACAACATGTCAAAGTTACTTAAGATTTTCATTCCTATCCTGTCTTGACAGATGATGTTTTTTTTTTCTACCACCATTGAATTATGGCATGCTCTATTCAGATATAACCAATCGATATAGCCCTTAATCTTGTCAGAAGTCTGCTAATTATTAATATATTTAAGTTTATGACAGACAGAATCTCCGGAAGCCTTTAAGTGTTTACTCCCACAATGTCTCAGAAGATTTTGACACAATTACAAGATACTGCCTGGCTTATGATATGACAACCACTGAAAAACACAGTAGAAAAAAGCTGAATACCCTCTGAGTCAAATGACTTATCTAAATCAATGTAAGTCAATTCTCATGTTACATGTATCCATTCCACAGAGAAAAAGACCTACATCTTCTGGGCTTGAAAGTCAGACTGATTCGTCCCAAGTTGCCCTGAAGATCAGACTACAGGGAACTGTTAGCTAGTAGACTTGGTCATTTTTTAAAATAATATATGACTGCTACATTACAGTTTATTCTTCCCCAGATTTCTGACTACATTGACATCTAAGGTAATTGTAGCTTGACAGCTAGAAAAAGCTTTCACAGATGTAATCTCTTACTTCCTTCCTAAACTTGGGTTACATTGATTAAATGCTTCATATTTCCTCTTCTTGCTATTCGACTGCCCTAATATTATCTGAGTTCCTAAAGATTGTGCATGTTGTTAACTCATGTTGTTATCACTTTTGTAAACTTAGAAGGTACAGAAAATTCACTCAGATCTACCTCTCACAGACCACATAGACTCCACACAGATAAGGACATCTGCCTAAAGTTCACATTTACTACCTATTCCAGAGGGTGGGATTCCTCTGGGTTTCAAATGTACATATTAAGAAAAAAAAATTCTTTCTTCCAAATGTACTTAAACTTATTCTCTGTCTGTCTGTCTGTCTGTCTGTCTTTGTCTGTCTGTCTGTCTGTCTGTCTGTCTGTCTGTCTGTCTCTCTCTCTGTGTGTGTGTGTGTGTGTGTGTGTGTGTCTGTCTGTCTGTCTGTCTGTCTGTCTGTCTGTCTGTGTGTTTCAGCATCTTTTCAAGTACAGGCGCTTACTACATCTAGGACAACTCCAGAGAAGTGAACTACAGATGCTCCAATTTCCTCTCAGAGACACAGACACTTCTACTGAACTTGTTCCTTCTGATCTGTCTACAGACAGTTCCATAGACTGTGGACAACAAGAACAGCCAACTTCTAAGACTGGACAAACCTCCCCATACTCATTCTTTTAGGTTTGTTAGAGTCTGGTTGCCCACAAAGCCAGCAGAAAGTAGTCAGATATCACAACAGCTCTATTCCTGATCCACTATCACTTCTTTCTAATCTTTTTCTGTTTAATTAAATGAAAAACAGGAAAATGTTAGCATTCTATCTAAGCTCTACCTAGAGTTACCTGGAAACAGCCAGGTATGCCTGACTCACTATAAAAGCATCTGCTTGCTCCATCCTCGCTCTCTTGTTCTCTTGCTCTCTTGTTCTTTCTTTGCTTTCCTTCCCCCATTTCTCCCCATTCCTTCTCTTCTCTCTTTTCTTGTGCTCATGGCTGGCTTCTACTGCTCTCTCTCTCTCTCTCTCTCTCTCTCTCTCTCTCTCTCTTTCTCTTCTCTCTTTCTCTCTGACTTTCTCTGCCTCTACTACCCTCTTGTTTCCACTCACCATGTCATTGATAAATTCTATTCTATACTGTACCAATGTGTGGCTGGTCCCTTAGGTGGAAGGGATGCCTTAGCATAGGTCTGTTGAGACACCCCCTTCCTCAATACCTCACAACACCTCATTAGAACTTATCTCCCCTCTCTTTTTTATAAACATATCAAGTATGATGTTTACTCTTGGACTTTTAATATACATACATAATTCTAGTTTGATCTTCTTGTACCCCATTACTTTCTTTTTCCCTTCTTGTTTATTCATTCTCTTCTTGAAAATTGTTCCCATTTAGACTTTCTAATATATGTTTAATTATCATCTCTTGTTTTCATAAATATGTCTTTTAGGCATTATTATCTGTTCTGATCTCATTTCTATGTTTATATCCTATATATGCATAAGAATAAATGCATGCTGAAAAAAATACATGTGATTTCAAACCTTAAATCAATATATAATATTACTTTTATTGGTTTAAATATGTTCAAGTTTCCTTTTGTTCCTGTAATTAAACCAAAATTTCTTGTGTGTTATCCTCTTGATATACTCTCAAATTTAGATTAGAAATATCATATAAATTGTTGTGTGTATATTCACTAACAAAATTGTTTAATAACTTTTCTAATTTTTATTGGATTTTTATTATGGATTATTATTGTATTGTTATGGTAAAGGTGGCTTGTAGAATTATTTTTAGCATTTCTGTTCTTTAGATTTTATGAAATTGTTTGAGAAGCATTGGTGTCAGCTCTTAAAGGTGGGTAGAAATCAGCAGCTCCTTAAAGCTTTCATTACAATACCAAGAATACTCCTGAGGAGTGAAGGCTCTAGGTAGGCACTAGGTCACCATCTCTTTGTTGAGTGAGTTGTGAAGGTGTTGTCTTCAGTAGGGCCATACTGTCAGTTTATAGAGAGCAGCAAATAGCCTAGGTTGTTTAGTGGTTTCCATATAGCCCTTTTTACAAACAACTTATTTTGATGTAACCCATTTCTGTTTTTTAAACTTCATTTAGTGAAAAGGGATGTCCAGTTTGGCCTTTCTCTTCCCCATTATTTGTTGGTTTAGTTTATTTCACCTTCATATATGTATGATTTTTTAGAAGGATCCATTGACTTACTATTTGTTCAGATGGCTCTTAGTTTTAGCTGACCTGCTTTTCTCCAAATTCTATGTATTTGTTCCTACAGTTCCTCTGGCTACTTCATTTTAGCGTTAGACACACACACACACTCGCATACTCACACACACACACACACACACACACACACACACGCACGCACACACACACATATATATGTATGTATATGTGTATATACACATTATATATTGTATATATTGAATTATACACACACACACACACACACACACACATATATATATATATATATATATATATATATATATATATATATTGCATTTTGAAGGCTTGCATTGTTACCTAAATTTTTAGACTTTTTAGAAAAAAGAATAATTCATTGATATTAAATGGAACATTCTGAAAACACTTTAATTAATTATTAGTTTGGATGTACTGAGTGAAGATTAGAGTGCTATATGGAAGTCATTGAGCATTATTACAGCAGGACCTATCTGACACTTCATGCTCATTAGTGTTTTGTGACTTTAAAATGAAATTGAGAATGCCAATCTGTTAGTAAGTATTTGCTATTCATGCACACTCCTGATGAATTGGCAATTTTAATAATTTGTAGTATTTTACTAATCATTTTGTTGAATTTTGAAGTCCTATATCAATATCTTTATAGTCACACCAGCTAGTTATCAACTTCCCCTTTCTTAATAAGGTGTCTTGCATTCCTTATTTATTAATTTGCAGGAGATTTTGCTAATAAGATATGTTTTTTAATGATGACAAGCAGCTAGATATTATTTCTCATGTATTAAGCTAGCTTTTTTCTCTGTCTTTGGTAATTTGAAGCTGTTTGCACTTGATTTAACATTAGGAATGACTTAAAACTTAAAATTTTGATTTATTTTTCTGGTTGTCTGTATTATTGTGCTTTCTTCTTTATTTTCTATTTGTATGAGGAATTTACTTGTTAACCATGTTAGTAATGATGCATTTCTTTTTGTTTCTTCTTTGTGCACCTATTCTTCCCATAAAGTGTATCCTCTTTGGTAGTTTCATGATAGTGGTAGTCTTCCTTCATCTACTACATACAGTATTCTTTTAAGAACATTCCCTATAGATTGATGATTTGTCTTGAAATGTCCTTATTGCTCCATTAGTTTTAAAAGATACTTTTGGTGGATATATCAAATGTGCTTAGCTGTTATTTACCTTCAAACAAAACTTGTCTTGTTGTATAACCCCCATACTTTTTAAAAATAATATTTTTTCTCTCTTGTGTATGCTCACCTTCAATATCTTCTTTTCTACTTTCAAAAGTATGTTCATTCAGTGTTTGAAATATAACATCCTATGCTTTTAGTGTTTCTGATGAGTGATCTAAAATAATTTTGATGTGTTTGGATTTTAAAAGTCTAGTATTATATTATATATTACAAAGAAGATGTAGATTTCCTTGTGCACATCTCTAACATTACTAATATTTGTCCTTTTTTCATTCTAAGAAATATATTTCTGGTGTTTCCTCACCTACAACTTACCAATTTATATATAGCTAACAAGTATCTTAGTGAAAAATCTTTACTGTAACAAAAGATCCTTGTCTGGAATGTATAATAACAAAGTAGAAAATGATTTTATGATGATGATGATTTTATGATTTTTGGTGTCTTTTTTAAGGGGTTGTTTTAGCAATACATCAGTACTCTGGATGGTTGAAACATCTTCATAATACTTTGATTTAACAATTTGATTTAAATTTTGATGGTACTATCCATTTGTAATTTCTCTTGGACTTTGTAATCAAGGAAACACCTGAAGGTTTAACAGACAGTGTTGTATTCATTACTGGCAACAGAAGAGCCTCTAAGTGAGTAGTTCAATTCTCAGGATGAGGTCCTTTCTGATTAGAAGTTTTCAATGGGAGAACTAGTGGACTATGAGCTTATTTAAATATCTTTTCTTTCCAGAACATTCTGAAAGTCAGCATTACTTCAACCAAGGTGTTATAATTTACTATTTTCTACAGAGCAATTTCTCAAGTAGAATCCATACAATTTACTTTAGACACCTAGCTGTTTTCTGTTTCAAAGTTAATTCAGAGACTGATTCATAAATGATTAATACATTCATAATTATCTTTTGGCATACTAGAATATCATGAAAGATGGATTTGGTGTTTTTTTCCGAGTTCTTGTTTTAAATTTATATTTCCTACTCATATGTGAAAGAACAGTATATTTAACACAAGAATTTAAGTGGTTTCTCTTTAGCAGTAATGGATCAAAACATTCTGTTACCCAAATGCTGATATTTCATGATATAGAATGTCTTTCACTAGAGATTGGCTCTTGAATGTACTAAAGAGCTTGTACTAAAAACCTTCATTTTTCTGTGTTAATGGCAAGTGCTGTTCTCTGTCTCATAAAGAGGTGCTATCTTAAGTTGTTCTATTTGTTGTTGCATGACAATGTTTCTAAGTCTAGTTCTTTCTCTTTGTGAAAACAACTTTGCCTAAATGAATTCTAATATCACATGGACATGTTTAGAATTTGTGTTTTTAGGGACTGTCTTTCAGTTTTATAGATTATGATGTTGCACAGAAAACTTTTTTCTTCCCTATGAATATTTTCTGTATATCCATTTTATAATGCCTGATAACAAATAGGTTTATAAGGGAGATATGAGAATTATTTTAACAACTTTTCTTAGTTATTACTCAGTCTTCCATTAACTTCGTACTATCAGAAACCTAGTGTTTCCACTTGAAGAGCACTAGCCGTTTTTTCGAGGTCCTGAGTTCAATTCCCAGCAACCATATGCTGGCTCCCAACCATGTGTAATGGAATCTAATGACCTCTTTTGGTGTGTCTGAAGGCAGCTATGATGTACCCATATGCATAAAATAATTAAATAAATAATTTTAAACATGGCTTCTAATTTGATTTTTATATTTAAAGTTTATATGACAGAATCACATTCACTAGATTGTTTTCAACAAAATGAAATTTCTAAATTGACCTTAAATGATGTATATATGCTTCCTTTTTACTCAATAAAAATATAGTAGTACTAAAAATTATGCCTATCCCTATTGGTAAAAGCAACTTTAATATAACATATATAATTGTCATCTCAGAGGCTCACTTCTGAATAATGTCACCCTATCTACCTCTTTCTGAACTCTGGCTAACTATTTCAATTCAAACATTTCATCTAAAACATCATTCTAAGATGACTGATTCAATATGGCTTCACTAGACTTCTAATTGAATTGCTCTGCTTGGTCTCAAACTAACTTGTTCAAATTATTCTGATCTTCTGTCTCCTTATTCTCTAACTTCACCCATTTATGTCTAAATTATGTATAAAAGTGTCTGAAATATAGCATATATATATACAACATGTTCAAGATATCATTTGCCTTTGTTAATATAGGATACAATTGAAGAAGTAATTACAAAAAAGAAAAATGTGGAATCTGGTATAGATGGACATTTCTCAAAATATAGTCAATGATAAACTATAGGAATCCCAAGACAACAGATATCAGTACACATTTCTGTGGGCCAATAGAGACTGAATGAATCCAATCCCTAGGGAAAAATATGTGAATATAAATTTAATTAACCTTACTCAAGTGCTTATTATGCTGACTGTAATAATATGTGGAGTTTTTATATTATAATATTATCTCAGCAACCATGAACTGCTTCTGAGATGATAATTATATCTGGTGAATGAAAGCTCAAAACATGATTAAATTTATGAGAATACTGAAACAAAGATGATGGAATGTCCTTAGATTTATGTTTTATTAATATGTGACTTACACATTACAAACAAAATAAATATGAAACTCATTTAAGATTAGTCTTAAAATCTTGAATTAAATAAAGTATTAACTAAGAAAATAAGGAAGAGAGGAAGCTACCTCTACTATGTTATTGAGTTATTATTATGATGTGAGTGATTCATTTGAGCTTGGAAGCTATTGTTTTCTTCTTAGTATTGTAATTTGGTTTCAAGAACATAATGATGATAAATGTGTTCCCTGAAGTTTATCAGTTTTCACACTGCACACAATAAAAATAAATCCTAAAGTGTCTCATATCACAAAAGCTGGAAAGGAAGACAAAAGACAGTTGCTTCACACATGGGGTTTGCAGTTGGTTAGAAGACTACTACAGAGCTTGAACAAGGTGACATTCAACACTAGTATTTACATGTTGACTTACCTTATACGGTCTTGGTAGATCAGGCTTCTGGTACCTTAGCTTAAGCAACCCAATCATATATAGCAAATTTATACACCATGATCCTAGGCTAACATATTTCATTAAATAGATCATGCTTGAAGATATTACTGCAACAGAAGATAAAATAACAGTCTGGATGACAGCTACAGCTGGAGAATAATGATCATTAAGCATTGAGTAGATTAAAGGAAGTTGTCCCTCTTGACTTGCAGAGTAGAATACTCTTGAAGCAGAAACCAGTCCACAAAAAATGGAGCCAAGTAGAAAAGATGAGATCATCAAAGAAGTTATCCATTGTATGGAAGGAAAGACTCTGTTTATCCATGTGATACCAACAGAATCTACAAAAGTTAAATGAAAATTCAGAATGTCAAAGATATTTTTTGCTTGACAAAAATAGAAAAGCATTCTTTATTTTTTCTGTAGCCATACATTTTATAATGTAACTTGAAAAATTCTTTCTAGGAAGAGTCTCTTACTGCTTAAATATGTTGTGTATTGTGATTGGTTTTACCCAGTAAAGCACATTAGAAGTGAACTTCAAGGCAACTCAGTGATAGTAAGATGAATTCTTGCTCTCCTGATTGTTATGGTACCTATCTCATACGTTAGCAAACTCCACCTGTTTGTTGGTGATAGTTCAGAAAAAAGAACATCCTATTTTTGGAGTTCTGGCATTGCATGATAGAGATATTCCAGTACAAATAGTCCAAAACTCAGCTACTTTATTGTTGAATGAGTTATAAAATTGTGCAATGCACACCTCCCTCAGATAATTCTTTTTAAAGTCCCTGTGTTGCACATATACTTTTATGTCTTCTTTGAGTAACTGTTCATTGCTAAATCTTTCTTATGCATCTCTGTAAGTTTATAACTATTTATATAAGAATGAAACTATCCTAAAAAAATCTATGTGTGCCCCTCCTTTTGATTAACATAGTATTTAAAATCAATGGCCCTCCTGTGGAATACAATTTTACCTAATATTTTCATGGAAGGGACAAAGTGAAGCTTTGGGTCCAAGCAGAAAACATATTTATTTCTCAGAAAATGGTTTTTATATACTATTGACAACTTACTAGAATAAACAAAGCCCAGAAAGTGATCAATACTTGATGAAGGGTTCATATTCTTAGTGGGACTATTATGACTGCTTTTTGAAGAGCAAATCATAAAAATTGCTGCTCATACTTACTAAATTACTGCTCACATTAACAACATAACAACATACTAGACTATAACAGTGTGCTACAATGTGAAGAATGAGTCTGAGAACTGTCTGTGACTCACTTATCTGTCCTGCTGCAGATAGATGTAAATGGTAGCCTTACCTATCTTCTTGGCATTCATTTCTGCATCTAAGAAACTAAGAAGCTGTTGCCTATTTGGTAAGCTCAATTTATTGTAAAGATGTAGGTATGTTGTGAGAGATGAAGCATCTGTGCAAAGTATCTATCTTTGTATTCTTGCTTTGCTTGTTCATATGTCTTCTCATCTTTTTCTTTACTCATGTCCTCATCTTTCTTTTTCCTTTATTTCAGTCTTGGTTGCTACATGTACTACTTGTTCTATAATTCAGTTGTTAAAATGTGATTGATTATTTTAACAGATGATTTGTGTAATTTTGTTTCTTTTTTATTTTTTTCAAAAGTTCGAAACAAATATTTTCATACCATTGTATACCTACGTATACCAAACATATATACAGCTCATAAAATTCACTCCTGTTGGATACTGTTCAATGGAGCCATATGAAAATGCTGAGGGCTTGTGGGAAAAGTTTAAAAAATAAGGATCCTATAACCTCAGTTTCTTCAAAACACAGAATTTTTCTTAAAAAGTGTATTCTTACTTATGTGATTCTTCTTAATCTTCAAAGCATATATTGCCGGTATTTTGAACAAACGTAGGTAGCTATTACATGAGACTTTAGTCCACTTCAATTTTATGTCAGACTGTCCCCGATTCATGCTGCCTATCAGAGCATCAAACTCACCCAAAAATTTCCCCTGAGTACAGAGAGGCATTTATTTTCTATTTAAATTTACTTTATCATACCTGAAGAGATGATTTCTTGGGATGTCAAAACTGTCAAGTATGATACATTAGTCAGCAAGTATAACACAGTCACTAAGGATAGACCATAAATTAATGTTTTTGGAATTGTTTCAGTTGGTCTTTTAATTTCTCCTAAGGAAAAAAAAAATACATTAAAAGAGGATGCTCTGGTCCTTAGGGTCTGCTCTGGTGCCCTAAGCAGTCCTAGGACACCAGCTCTACACCCAATCCCCCCAAAACCAGAGGAGGCTGGAATCCTCAGAGCTCTAACACACCCAGTATTATAAGATAATAGGATCACAGGATCTCAGGAGCTTGGTTACACCATCATTTCAGGAGCCTAGAAGCAGCCTGACTTTCAAGTGTTCTTACACCTAGGATCTCAGGATCACAGTATCACAGAGACAGCTGGACTCTGAGGAGTTCTGACTCAACCAAGATATCAGGATAGGCAAGCTCCAGTAAGAGACAGTGAGGGAAGGTAGCACTAAAAATAAACAGATGGTGAAAGGCAAGCACAAGAACATAAGCAACATAAACCAAGGTTACTTGGCATCATCAGAACTTACTTCTCCCAACATAGCAAGTACTGAATGTCCCATGACACACTGAAAAAGCAAGATTTGGAATTAAAATCACTTCTCATGTTGATGATAGAGAACTTTAAGAAGGATATAAATAACTTCCTCAGAGAAATACAGGAGAAAAAAGGTAAACAGGCAGAAACCCTTAAAGAAGAAACACAAAAATCTCTTAAAGAATTACAAGAAAACACAAACAAACAGGTGAAGAAATTATGGTTGAACAAAACCATTTAGGACATAAAAATGAAAGTAGAAACAATAAAGAAATCACAAAGGGAGACTACACCTGATAGAAAACCTAGGAATGAGATTAGGAGTCATGGATACAAGCATCACCAACAGAATATAAGAGATAGAAGAATCTCATGTGCAGAAGATACCATAAAAACATATACACAATTGTCAAATAAAAGTCAAAATGCATAAAGCTCCCAACTCAAAAGATCTTGGGAATCCAGGACACAATGAGAAAACCAAACTTAAAGGTAATACGTATATAAGAGAGCAAAGATTTCCAATTTAAAGGACCACTAAGTATCTTCAACAAAATTATAGAAGAAAACTTCCCTAACCTAAAGAAGGAGATGCCCATAAACATACAAGAAACCTACAGAACTTTAAATGGACTAGATCAGAAAAGAAATTTCTCCTGTCATATAATAATCAAAATATCAAATGCACAAAACAAAGAAAACTATTAAAAGCAGTAATTTATAAAGGCAGACCTATCAGAATTACACCAGATTTTTCACTAGAGACTATAAAAGCTAGAAGATCCTGGAAAGATGTCATATAGACCCTAAGAGAACAGAAATGCCAGCCCAGGCTACTATACCCAGCAAAACTCTCAATTACCATAGATGGAGAAACCAAGATATTCCATGACAAAACCACATTTACACAATATCTTTCCACAAATCCATTCCTACAAAGGATGATAGAGGGAAAACGCCAATGCATGGAAGAAAACTAGACCCTAGAAAAAGCAAGAAAGTAATTTTCTTTCAAAAAAGCAAAAAAAAGTTAGCCCCCAAAACATAACTCCACCTCAAATAACAGAAATAATAGGAAGCAAAAATCAATCTTAATATTTCTTAATATTCATGGACTCAATTCCCAAATAAAAAGACACAGACTATCGGACTGGATACTTAAACAGGAACCAACATTTTGCTGCATTCAGGAAACACTCCTCAGTGACAAAGACAGACACTATCTAAGAATAAAAGACTGAAAAAGAATTTTCAAAGCAAATGGTCCCAAGAAACAAGCTCGAGTAGTCATTGTAATATAGAATAACATTGACTTTCAATTAAAAGTTATCAAGATTAATAAGGAAGGACACTTCATAATTTTCAAAGGAAAAATAAACCAATTTGAAATCTCAATTCAGAACATCTATGCTCCAAATGCAATAGCATCCATATTCATAAAAGAAACCTTACTAAAGCTCAAAGCACATACTGTACCTCACAAAAAAAATAGTTGGAGACTTCAATACCCTAATCTTATCAATGGACATATCATAGAAACAGAAACTAAACAGAAACAGAGTGAAACTAAGAGAAGGTATGAACCAAATGGACTTAGCAGATGTCTATAGAAGATTTCATCCAAAACCAAAAGAATATACCTCCTTCTCAGCACCTCATGGTACCTTCTCAAAAACAGACCAGGTCATAAAACAGGCCTCAACAAACACAAGAAAATTGAAATAGTCCCATGCATGCTACCAGATCACCATGGACTAAGACTGGTCTTCAATAATGTTAAAAAATCAATGGAAAGCCCACATACATGTAGAATGGGAACAATGCTCTTCTCAATGATAGCTTGGTCAGGGAAGAAATAAAGAAAGAAATTAAAGACTTTTTAGAATTTAGTGAAAATGAAGATACATCATACCAAAACTTGTAGGACACAGTGAAATCAGTGCTAAAAGGAAAACTCTAAGTACCTCCAGAAAAAACACTGAAGAGAGCATACATTTACAGCTTGACAGCACACCAGAAACTCTAGATCAAAAAGAAGCAAATATACCCAAGAAGAGTAGATAGCAAGAAATAATAAAACTAAGGGCTGAAATCAACCAGGTAGAAACAAAAAGAAGTATACAAAGAATCAACAAAAAACAGGAGCTGGTTCTTTGAGAAAATAAACAAGATAGATAAACCCTTAGCCAAAATAACCAGAAAGAACAGAGACAGCATCCAAATTAATAAAATCAGAACTAAAAAGGGAGACATAACAACAGAAACAGGAAATTCAAAACATCATCAGACCCTATTACAAAAACCCGTACTAAACAATTGTGGAAAATCTGGATGAAATAGACAATTTTCTAGACAGATATCAGGTACCAAAGTTAAATCAGGAGCTGATAAACCATCTAAATTGTCCTATAACCCTTAAAGAAATAGCAGTAGTCATTTAGAGTCTCCCCACCAAATAAATAAATAAATGAATGAATAAAAATAAATAAATAAATAAATAAATAAATAAATAAATAAAGCCCAGGATTAGATGATTTTAGTGCAAAATTCTATCAGACCTTCCAAGAAGACCTAATACCAATTCTTTATAAACTATTCCACAAAATAGAAAAAGAAAGAACATTAGCAAATTAGTTTTATGAAGCCACAATTACGCTCATATCTGAATCACACAAAGACCCAACAATGAAAGAGAACTTCAGACCAATCTCCCTTATGAATATTGATGCAAAAATATTCAATAATTTTTTTGCCAACTGAATTCAAGAACACATCAAAACATTAATCCACCATGATCCAAGACTTTATCCAAGGATAGAGGAATGGTTCAATATATGGAACATATTTTATTTATTTATATATTTATTTATATTTTAACATAATCCAATATATAAATAAACTAAAAAACACCCTACATGATCATCTCACTAGATGATGATGAATTGAACACCCTTTCATGGTAAAAGTATTGAAAAGGACAGGAATTCAAGGCCCATACCTAAACATAGTAAAAGCAATATATAGCAATCCAGTAGCCAACATCAAAATAAATGGAGAGAAACTTGAAGCAATCCCACTAAAATCAGGGACTAGACAAGGCTGCCCACTTTCTCTCTACCTATTTAATATAGTACTTGAACTCCTAGACAAAAGGATTAGACAACAAAAGGCGGTTAAAGGGGTACAACTTAGCAAAATAGAAGTCAAAATATCACTATTTGCAGATGATCTGATAGTATTCTTAAGTGATGAAAAACTTCCACCAGAGATCTCATAAATCTGATAAAGAACTTGAGCAAAGTGGCCAGATATAAAATTAACTCAAACAAATCAGTAGCTTCCTCCACTCAAAGGATAAATAGGTTGAGAAAGAAATTAGGAAAACAACACCCTTCAGAATAGTCAGAAATAATATTAAATACATTGGTTTGAATCTAACCAAGCAAGTGACTTTTCTGTATGTCAAGAACTTCAAGTCCCTGAAGAAAGAAATTGAAAATCTTAGAAGATGGAAAGATCTCTCATGCTCATGAATTGGTAGGATTAACATAGTAAAAATAGCCATCTTTCCTAAAGAAATCTAAAGATTCAGTAAAATCCCCATTAAAATCTCAACTCAATTTTTCACAGAGTTAGAAAGAGCAATTTTCAAATTCATTTGGAATAACAAATAACCCAGGAGAGCAAAAACTATTCTTATTAATTGTGCCCTTCCCCCCAGGCCTGAGTAAGCCTGCAAGTCATTTACCACAAGACCAAACAACAGTAGGACCTAAGAGGAGGCATTGCCTTACCAGCCTTGGCGTCCTGCAGTCTGCTACCTAGCTTAGAAGAATATACTGCCTGCTGAGCTAGCCTTGACACCTTCCAGACTACTATCTCCTCGCCTAGCCCCTGGGCTGAACCGAGAAGAGACTCTGGGGGGCGGGGCTTCCCCTTTATATGTAAAAGCAAATTATTAAACTTCAGGCCTTGATCAGAATACTTTGTCTTGGCCCCATGTTTCTCTCACCCTCCATTCCCATTCATTGACAGGCTTCATCTCAGGAGAACCCAGTACCCTTAGCTGCAGGCAGGTACAATTAATAAAAGATGTTCTAGAGGAATCACCATCCCTGACCTCAAGTTGTATTACAGAGCAATAGTGATAAAACCTGCATGGTATTGGTACAGAGAGGCAAGAAGATCAATGGAATAGAATTGAAGACCCAGAAATGAACCCACATACTTATTGTCACTTGTTCTTTGATAAAGGAGCTAAAACCATCCAGTGGAAAAAAACCAGCATTTTCAACAAAATGTTGTTGGTTCAACTAGAGTTCAGCATGTAGAAGAATTCAAATCAATCCATTCTTATCTCCTTGTACAAAACTCAAGTCCAAGTGGATCTAGGATCTCCACATAAAACCAGATACACTGAAATAAATAGAAGAGGATATGGCAAAGAGCCTCAAACACATGGGCACAGGGGAAAAGCTTCTGAACAGAACACCAATGGATTATGCTTTGAGAGGAAGAATTGACACATGAGACCTCATAAAATTGCAAAGCTTTTGTAAGGCAAAGAACACTATTAGTAAGACAAAATGGCAACCAACATATCGGGAAAACATCTTTACAAATCCTGCATCTGATAGAGGGCTAATACCCAAAATATACAAATAATTCAAGAAATTAGTCTTCAGACAATCAAATAACCCTATTAAGAATGTGATACAGAGCTCAACAAAGAATTTTCACCTGAAAAATATCAAATGGCCTAGAGGCTGATGAAGAAATCATCATCTTTAGTCGTCAGCGAAATGCAAATCCAAACAATCCTGAGATTCCACCTCACACCAGTCAGAATGACTAAGATCAAAAACTCAGATGATAGAAGATGTTGGCAAGGATGTGGAGAAAGAGGAACACTCCTCCATTGTTGGTGGGATTGCAAGCTGGTATAACCACTCTGGAAATCAGTCTGGTAGTTTCTCCAAAAATTGGACATTGTATTACCTGAGAAACCAGCTATACCACTTCTGGGCATATACCCAAAAGATGCTCCAACATATAACAAGGACATATGCTCCACTATGTTCATAGCAGCCTTATTTATAATAGCCAGAAGCTGGAAAGAACCCAAATGTTCTTCAGCAGAGTAATGGATACAGAAAATGTGATACATTTGCACAATGGATCACTACTCAGCTATTGAAAACAATGAATTCATGAAATTATTAGGCACATGGATGGAAGTAGAAAGTATCATCCTGAGTGAGGTAACCCAATCACAAAAGGACACACATGGTATGAATATTAGCCCCAAAGTTGACAATACCCACAATTCTCAGAGACAATATGAAGTTCAAGAAGAAGAAAGACCAAAGTGTAGGTGCTTTGGTCCTTCTTAGAAGGAGTAATAATATATTCACAGGAGCAAATAATGACACAGTGTGTGGAGCAGAGACAGGAAGATGGACCATCCTGAGACTGTGCCACATCCCAGGTGCAATCACCAAATGCAAACACTTCTGGGGATGTTGGGAAGTGCATGCTGACAGGAGCCTGATATACCTGTGTCCTGAGAGCCTCTGCCAGAGCCTGACATATACAGAGGTGAACGCTCACAGCTAACCATTGAACTGATCACAGGGTCCTCAATGGAAAAGTTAGAAGACTGGAAGAGTTGAAGAGGCTTGCAACCCCATGGGGAGAGTGACAATACCAAGCAACCAGAGCTCCCAGGGTCTAAACAGCCTGCCTGGGAATACACATGGAGTGACCAATGGATCCAGCTGTGTATGTAGTGGAGAAAGGCTTTGTCCTTGTTGGGTATCATTGTGAGAGGAAGGCCTTAGTCTTGTGAAGGTTAGATGCTTCAGTGTGGGGAAATTCAAGGGCAAGGAGGTGGGAATGGGTAGATTGGTGGTGGCATATCCTCTTAGAAGTAGGAGGAGGAGGGTGTAATAATGGGTTATGGGGAGTATTAGGAAAGGGAATAACATCTGTAATGTAGATAAATAAATTATCCAATTTAAAAAAAAAAAGCAGATAATGGATCTGGCTATGGCACTTGAGCATTTGAGACTTTTTGTCAACAATTTAATATTAGCTATATTACTGGGATTCTTTATAATTGTCAAGGAAAAGAGACTGTGGAAGGGTCCCAGAAACTTTAAAACAATATCTTCATAAAATAAAAAAGAAGAAGTACACCACTAATTTATTTAAATTATGTGGTTTTTTTTTTTTAATTTTAAATTTTGGGCTGCATGGCAAGAATCTGACAAGGGGCAAGGACAAGGAAGTAGGCTTCTTGGCAGGAATATGACTTTGGCCAAGGACAAGGAAGTGGGCTTCAGGCAGGTGTCTGACATTAGGCTAGAACAAAGAAGTAATTTTAGGCAGGAATCTAAATTTTAGGCTAGAACAAGGAAGTAGGCTTCAGACATAAAAAATGACTTTGGACTAGGACAGGGAAATAGGGTCATATATTTGAGTCATCCTCATAAGCCCTTAAAAATAATGTTCAGGGAACTTTGTTTATTGCCTTGCTTGTTCTTTGACTATTTATGTTTATTGTCTTGCTTGTTCCTTGACTATTTGCATCTAATGTATTGCTAGTTCCACAACCTAGAACTGACTTTAATACTTGCATGTAATTAAAATGGTATAAAAGCAAACAGGAGGAGGGGGTGGGATAGGGGTTTTCTAGGGAGGGGAAATGGGGAAAGAGGATGGCATCTGAAATATAAATAAATAAATTATCCAATAAAAATTGGATGCCATGGAACTTTCTGGTGAGTGTTTATGGCATTCTTCAACTAGGCATACTTATGCATACATGAAAGGGAAGAATTCATTTACTGGCATATGGCATGATACAGATCAATATTTAATATGGGGAAGAGGGCATGCCTGTGTTTTTTCTGCAGGATGCTGAAGGAGCATAGTGGCTGCCAGAGTGATTGATTGGTGAGACATGCTGATGCTGAAACAAAGGATGATGCTGATCTGTGAGCCTGTTGAGTGCCATGACAATGGTGACTGGGAAGTTGTATTGGACATATATTTCCAAACTACTTTTGCTTACCTATACCCCTGATGGGACAAGCTGCCTTGCTTCAAGTTTTTAGACCTTGTGGAACAGAGAGTCAAAAAGAGAAGTTATAATGACTATTGTATTTTTCTTAAATGTGACCAGTTATTCAGACTCAATCATGGACAGGTCTAGAAATCAATCCAATATTGGAAATAGCATTCCTTATTTGGAAGGCTGGTTCCGGATATTTTGAGAGACATATATGAAAATTAGCTGCAGTTCTCTACGATATTATATTACTAAGAGATAAAGCTGAAGCAGAATCTGAATTTCAAACAAATGTTAGTACATGTGTTAAGGCTCTTTTAATTGTCAAGTTAAAATTACTTTTGTTTCTTCTACAGTATTTAATGTAAGTTGCATTGATTGTATACTTTCTAATTGTGTTAGTGTGTTGAAACCTGGCATGTCTGTTACAGTGGTCTATCAACCAACTTTTGTTTTATTGCTCTGAGTATTACAGAGCCTTGGTATTCTGAAAAAAGATTGCAAGTACTGAAAGAAGTGAGTTAGGCTTTAAGCAGAAGCTAGAGGGTAGTGGACTTGATTATTGCTGGTATAACAGCCTTAATTACATTAATTGCTAGCACCACTGCTTCTGCAATTGCTTTGACACAGGAAATGAAGACAGCTACTTTTGTTAATCATTTAGCAAAAAAGTGTTGAATATACAAGAGGATTTAGATAGGCTTTTGGAACAAGGTACTGATGCTCTTTATCCTATTCAAATTATTTGAAAGAGGTTCATAGTTTAAAAGTAAGGAGCCATCTCGAGTGTCACGCCAAATACCATTAGATTCATGTTAGTTCTAAAATTTACAGTGGTAATCATTTTAATTAGGAAAAAGTTTAAAAACACTTAAAGTGTATTTGGCATAATTCTAACACCTCTCTGGATGTTTTAACTTTGCATAGTGAGCTTATGAATTTAAAGAATGCTGCTCTGCCAAGATTTGATGTTGTAAATAATGATGATAAAATTATTCATAGCTTGAGGTCAGTATTTTCATTTTGGTAAAGCATCAAGAATGACATATATAGCTTGATTGTGCTATCCCTTTTTGTCCTGGGAATACTCTTATTCCTGCCCATTATGTCAATACAAGAAATAGGAGAGAGAATCTCAGGCATAAAAGATACCATAGCAGATATTGCCAACAGTCAAAGACAATACAAAAAGCAGAAAGATCCTAACTTAAAACATTTAAAAAACCCAGGATACAGTGACAAGCCTGAACCTTAAAATAATAGGTTTAGAAAAGAGTGAAGATTCCCAACTTAAAGTACAAGCAAGCATCTTCAACAAAATTATAGAAGAAAACTTCCATAAATTAAAGAAAGAGATGCTCATAAAAATACAAGAAGCCTACAGAACCCAAAACGCATTTGACCAGAAATGAAATTCCTCATTTCACATAATAATTAAAACACCAAATTCACAGAACAAAGAAAGAATAATTAAAGCAGTCAGGGGAAAAGGTCAAGTAACATATAAAGAGAGATACAACAGAATTACACCAGACTTCTCAACAGAGACTCTAAAAGCCAGATGGTCTTGGGCAGATGTCATACTGATGAGACATACTCCTAAGAGAACAAAAATGACAGCCCAGGATTATATATATCCCTCAATTACCATAGAGAGAGAAACAAGATGTTTCATGACAAAACCAAAGTTAAACAATATCTTTCTGCCAATCCAGCCCTACAGAGGATAAGAAAAACTTCAAGGAGGGGAATTACACACAAGAAAGAGCAAGAAACTTTTCTCATAAAAAAATCCAAAAGAAGAAAACCACACATCATAATTAGATCTCTAACAACAAAAATAACAAGAAGCAACAATCAGTGGTCTTTAGTGTTTATGAACATCAATAGGATCAATAGAAGCAATAAAAGGACAGACTAACAGCCTGGATAGACACACAGGAGCCAGCATTTGTCCTGCATACAGGAAAGACACTCAGAGACAAAGACAGAAACTACCTCAGAGTAAAAGACTGAAAAATATTTCCAAGCAAATGGTCCCAAGAAACAACCTGGAGTAGGAATTCTAGTATTCAATTAAATAGATTTTCAACCAAAAGTTATCAAAAAAAGAAGGGGAAGGACACTTCATACTCATAAAAAAAAAATCCACCAAGAGGAACTCTAAATTCTGAGCATCTCTGCCCCAAATGCAAGGGCAACCACATTTTTAAAAGAAAAATTACTGAAGCACAAAGAACACATTGACCATCATACAATAATAGTAGGAGGCTTTAACATCCCACTCTCACCAATAGACAGATAATAGAAACAGAAATTAAACTGAAACTAACAGAAGTTATGAACCAAATGGACTTAACAGATATCTATAGTACATTTTACACTAAAACAATAGAATATACAATTTTTTCTCAGCACCTCATGGTACCTTCCCTAAAACTGACCATGTAATCAGACACAAAACAAGCTTCAAAAAATACGTGAAGACTGAAATAATTCCATACATCCTCTCAAATTTCCACAGACTAAGGTTGCTCTTAAACAATAACAACAACAACAAAACCAGAAAGCTCACATATACATGGAAGTTGAACAATGCTCTATTTCATAATAACTTAGTCAGGGAAGAAATAAAGAAATTAAAGACTTTTTAGAATTTAATGAAGATGAAAGAATAACATATCCAAAGTTAATGGACACAGTGAAAGCAACTCTAAGAGGAAAACTCATAGCTCTGAGTGCCTCCAAAAAGAAACTGGAGATAGCATACACTAGCAGATTATCAGCATAACTGAAATATCTAGAACAAAAAGGAGCAAATACTCCCAAGATGAGTAGATAGCTGGAAATAATCAAACTCAGGCCTGAAATCTACTAAACAGAAACAAAGAGAAGTATACAAAGAATTAACAAAAACAAGAGCTGGTTCTTTGAGAAAATCAACAGGATAGATGAAGCCTTAGATGAACCAGAGAGCACAGAGAACACAGAATCTACATTAAAAATCATAAATGAAAATTAAGACATAACTACAGAAACTGAGGAAATTCAAAAAGTGATCTGATTCTACTACAAAAGCCTATGAACAAAACTGAAAAATCTAGGTGAAATGGATAATTTTTTAGACAGATACCAGGTTTCAAAGTTAAATTAGGATCAGATAAACCATTTAAACAGTCCCATATCCCCTAAGGAAATAGAAGCAGTATTTAACAGTCTCCCAATCAAAAAATCCCCAGGAACAGATGGTTTTAATGCAGAATTATATCAGACCTTTAATGAAGACCTAATACCAATACTTCTCAAACTATTTCATAAAATAGAAACAGAAGGAACACTACTGAATACATTTTATGAAGCAATAGTTACACTGATACCTAAACCACACACGAAAAGATACTACTCAACAAAGATAGAGAACCCTATTTAAAAAATGCGGTACAGAAATTAACAAATAATTCTCAACTGAGGAAACTCAAATGACTGAGAAGCACCTAAAAAGATGTTCAGCATCCTTAGTCATCAGGGAAATGCATATCAAAACAATCCTGAGATTCCACCTCAAACCAATCAGAATGGCTAAGCTCAAAAACTCAGGTGATAGAAGATGCTGGCAAGGATACGGAGGAAGAGGAACACTCCTCCACTGTTGGTAGGATTGCAAGCTGGTATAACCACTCTGGAAATCAGTCTGGCAGTTCCTCAGAAAATTGGACATTGTATTACCTGAGGATCCAGCTTTACCATTCTTGGGCATATACCCAAAGGATGCTTCAACATATAACAAGGACACATGCTCCACTATGTTCATAGCAGCCTTATAGTAGCCAGAAGCTGGAAAGAACCCAAATGTTCTTCAATAGAGTAATGGATATAGAAAATGTGATAAATTTACACAATAGAGTACTACTCAGCTACTGAAAACAATGAATTCATGAAATTCTTAGGCAGATGGATGGAACTAGAATTCTCAGTGAGGTAACCCAATCACAAAAGACCTCACATTGTATGCACTCACCGATAAGTGGATATTAGCCCAAAAGCTGGCAATACCCAAGATACAATTCCCAGAACACATGAAGTTCAAGAATAAGGAAGAGGTTGAGTGGACTAGGGGAGGAGGAGAGACAGGAAAGAGATGAAATGGGTGCAGAGAGGGGAAACTGTGTTCAGGATGAGAGGATCTATCCTCAATAAGTAAAGAAAAAGAAATAAAAATCTACATAAGATGTAATGAATTTCTTTCTTTAAATGTTTTAGATATCTTAGGCAGGTTGGTTTGCAATAATTATCAAATTCTCTTGGTATTGTGACATCAGCATGAGAAGTGTTGTTCTATAGAGAACAATGTTGAATTTTCAGAAATGTTCATTATACCACTTTCTCTAGTATCTCTAGTATCAGAGACACTTGAAATTCTCAGTAGTGAGAAATATCAGTTAAACATGTTTAGGTAAGTGTATAACAACATAAAGTTCCATAAGACATATGAGAGAATAAAATTTATCTGGTAATTTACTATTCCTAGTGACATATATGTAAGAAAGTACAATTTAGTGTTTAATATAAATATTCTAAGATTGCTGGTGACCCACATCAAGCCCGAGAGTGGGTATTTCTGAGAAGAGAACAAAGTTTTCAAGTTGAGGTAAAGTGTATTAAAATCTGAGACATGCAATAGCTTTATAAATGCAATTTAGCTAGTATACTCCTTATATAATTACTAAATTTAAGATATTGGGATTACATAAAATAAAACTGAGAATATAGTATAATCTCAATGTTTGTTTGAAAATTGTTAGCATCTTCAAGTTTTATACAAAAGTCATGAATTGAAAAAGGTAAAGTCTATACAGTCTGCATGTATGAATATACATCATTGTTTTGTTTATAACAGCATTATAGAGAAGATAGAATTTCACTACAAAACATGATACAATCTTATTAGCCTTTCCTTCAAGTCCTTTGCTTATTTTATGAATGGTTTACCAGCTATTGACAATTTCCTCTGCGTAATGCCAGATAGATTTAAGAATGGATTTACCTGCTAAGATGATGATGACTGATGATCCTATATATGCATAGTACACTTGAAGAATGGCATCTGCAATCTGTGAGACGTTAGGAAGTTCAGCATCCAAAGCATTCTCAAATCTGGACACATTCTCCTTTTTGCCAATCACTAACAGCACAATCCCAGTTAGAGAAATGAGGCAAAGAACACTCAGCTTTATAAAACTGCTGAAAGTAACAAACCATGCCAGTGTTTTCATCCCTCGAGCATTGAGAATTCCAACTGACCACAAAATAGCCAAAGCCAGACATTTTGTTGCTAGCTCTGGAGCTGGGCACCCAGAATAGAAACACTGGACTAGAGAACTAGCTGTTAGTAAGCACTGAGCACCAATGCTTAGAAAACAATTAAAAAGTTTAATCCAGAGGCTGAGAAAAGCAACAGAGGATCCAAGAGTTCTTTTAAGGAAATAATAAGATGCTTCACTCACAGGGTAGATGCTTGCCATCTCAGCAAGACAGAGAGATTTCATTATGGTCAGCAGGCCACAACCTGCCCAAATACTTAAGAAGACAGGGATGTTCAGTGAGCAGTATTTTAATACTCCTTTAGGAGTCACAAAAATCCCTGTCCCCAGGATGGCATCAAATAAGAACATGTTTACATGGAAGAATCCTAGTGCCCTCAAGAGTTGCATGGTTATGCGTTTTTTGCTCTTTCAGTTACTGAAAAATACAGGTTTTCCTTGTGATGTTTCTCAATTTGTGAAAAACCCTGTGAAACCAGGTGTTTAAAACATTTGTTCTTTATAAAAGTTTTTAAAATCTTAGCCTAACTTGGGTTTGATAATAATTAACTTCTGGATTATTCTGAGTGACTTCTTTCTAAAACTATACCAAACAGATTTACTGTTAGTGATTTTTTATTACTTTTATTTTTTTGCAGTCCAGTAATTTTCCTTCTCCTGGTCTGCCCTTCCATGTCTCCTCATCCCATTCCTCCTGGCTCCTGTCTTCAAGAAGATGTCCCTCGCACCCTGTGTCAGGCCTTTCCACTTCCAGGTACCTCAAGTCTCTCAAGGTTTAGGTGCATCTTATCCCACTGAGGCCAGTCCAGGCAGCCCTCTGTTGTATATGTATTTGGGAACTTGTATCACCTAGTGTATGGCTACCTGGTTGATGACTCAGTTTCTGAAAGATCTAGGGTGTCCAGATTAGTTAAGACTGCTTGGCTTTCTTATGTGGTCACACTTTCCCTCAGCTTCTTCCAGCCTTTCTCTAAACCAACCACATGGGTCCCTGACTTCACTCCAGTAATTGGTTTTAAGTATCTATTCCTGTCTCAATCTGATGCTTGTTGGGCTTCTCAGAAGACAGCCATGATAGACTCCTGTCTATAAGTACACCATAGCATCAATAATAGTGTTGAAGACTTCCCTTAAGATGGTTCCAATTTGGGCTGGTCACTTGGCCCCCTTTTCCTCAGACTCTTCTCCATATTTGTCCCTGTAGTTCTTTTAGACAGGAACAATTTTGGGTCAGAATTCTTGACTGTGGGATGGCAACCCCATCCCTCCACTTGACGCCTTGTCTTTCTACTGGAGGTTGATTCTACAAGTTCCCTCTATCCACTGTTGTGCATTTCATCTAAGATGCCTCCCTTTGAGTCCTGAAAAGTCTCTCACCTTCTGGGTTTCTGCTACTTTCTCTCCACCTCCCACCCTTTGGAGTTTCATATTTCTATTCTGCTGGCCCTCAGAGCTTCTCTGTTTCTTCCCCTATATCTGATCATGTCTCCCTTTTCTTTTCACCCTCCCTTTCCTATCCACATCTCTCCCTCTCTCTGCAGATAGAACTAGAAAATATCTTGAGTGAGGTAACTCAGACCCAAAAGGACATGCATGGTATGTACTTACTAATAAGTGGATAATAGCCAAAATGTAGAATAGCCAGGATATAATCTGTCACGCTAAAGAAGGTTGACAAACAGCACAGAAGTGCCCAAGTGAAGATGCTTCAATCCCAAGTGGGAGGAGAAGAAAACAATCCTGTTAATAATTTTAAAAGTATCAAATATGCTGATGGCCAAGTTACTTGCTGCTAATCAAGAGAAGTATTTTTTTGTAGTTCAGAAGGTACTTTTGGTGGTAAAACACTGCTAGATACAGTTTGTTTACTTAATGGGCCAATATATGTGAAGCAACTGGAGGGGAATAAACAAGATTTTTCAAGTACTAGACCCTAGAAGCATAAGAGGACATCTTATTCCAATTACTATAAACACACAAACTCTCTCTCTCTCTCTCTCTCTCTCTCTCTCTCTCTCTCTCTCTCTCTCTCTCTCTCTCACAAACACACACACACACACACACACACACACACACACACACACACACATCCCTGGAAACAAACAAAAAGCCAAATAGCTGACTAAAGTAAGTAAAATGTATGAATGTTCTTTTATAAGGTGATACAAAGGGCAGCAAGATGAGCATGGTGGGAAAGGCCTTTCATATTCCCATTTTCTTTTTGCCTTTTTGTCCCTGTCAGAAATAAATCATCTTAACCTGCTGAAATTGCTTCCTGGAATTCTTCAGTCAAGTGCATTTTTTCTACAAGTTAAATATTATGACAGCTTACCAAATTTCTCTCAGTTGATATATACATGACTGGAGAGTGAAGAAACTCTCCATTGTACTATGAATTGGTCAACAGATGTTCTGGCTTCTGCCAATCAAAACACAGTGAAACTGTTTATCAGTTAGGATTGCTTTTCCTTAGAATGTAGAATGCATATGGAATAATTTTAGAAGATGTTATCTTTTTAGGCTCTGACAGATAATTTATTGACTATCTACAGTCCTGGAAAAGTTTATATAATCCTTGAGATGGTCCAGAGACATTCTAAAATGTGTTTCCTTATTGTAGAGTCTTCAAAATAATTCCTTTACGACTCATAGATGTGTATATATGGCTTTATTTTTCTATCCTGTCTGTCCTTGAGAAACATAATCCTTGCCAATCTTTATAAGAAGCTGAAGTATAGGAGACCTCATTTTCAGTAATTGCTATCAATCACATAGACATGTTGTCTCAATCTATAAGAGACCATAAACTCTAACCCTAGATGATCCAGCAGAGACAATGAGACTTGAATCTTGTCCCAGGATTGATCTGAAATCAAGACATAACAACTGGAGTTTAAATATTAATCTAGTTAAAAATAAACAGATTAATTTAGAATTTTGATTAAACAGATCAGAACAGTAGCACTAGGAAAAACATAGAGAAGGGTAAGCAACTAAGACATCTGACATCAAACTTTAGACCATGAGTCCTATGATTCAGATAGCTGCTGAATTTGGGGGCATGGCCTGTCATATTTTGTCCAGTATTTCTGACAAATCCTAACTAGTTAATAGAAAACATTATTAATTTTGAAGGAAGAGACACAATCTCCCCTTTAGTAGTTAAATGATATAATCCCCTACATTTTTAATGTTCTTGCCACCAGTGGTCTTGAAGGGTAGCAATATTCTGATCCAAGTCTTGTGGGCTATTAGGTCTTTAGAAAATGTTCTGGTCATATGAGAGAGAGGAGCCAAGTCAACCTCGCCTTACCAATTCTAGTGGTGATTCCTACCATTCTTCCAAGAAGGAAAATGCATTGCAGATCTAATTTAGACTTGGCAAATTCTTCCAAAGGAACAACTAAGGTTATTTTTTTTAGGTGCTAGTCTATATTCTGGATTAAATAAATCAAGATGCATGTTCTCATCCAGGTGGTTGAGAGGCATAGGTATGAGATGATCCTGCACATGCTGAAAATGTTCTAAGTTTCATGACAAAATTTGGCATTTGTTATAAATATGTGGGTGCATATATGCTTTTCCAAGGTAGATTAAGTGTCCAATAGTATATCCCCAGTCAAAGGTTAAAAGAGGGCATTTCAGATGTCCTATGTTTCAAACTTGGTTTTCTTTTCCCAATGTATAAAATTTTTTTTGGCATCGCTTATCTCCTTGTACAAAGGTGAAGTCCAATTGGATAAAAGACCTTAACATAAAACCAGATACACTGAAACTAATAGAAGAGAATGTGGGGAAGACACTCGAATACCTAGGCACAGGGGAAAAGTTTCTCAACAGAACACCAATGGCTTATGCTCTATGATCAAGAATTGACAAATAAGACCTCATAAAACTGCAAAGCTTCTGTAAAGCAAAGGATATTGTCAATAAGACACAATGGCAACCAACAGATTGGGAAAAGATCTTTACCAATCCCACACCTGATAGAGGGCTAATATCCAAGATATACAAAGAACTCAAGAAATTATACTCCAGACAACCATATAACCCTATAACCCTATTAAAAGATGGGGTACAGAGGTAAACAAAGAATTCTCAAAGAAGGAAACTCAAATGGCCAAGAAGCACCTTAAGAAATGCTCAACATCCGTAGTCATCAGGGAAATGCAAATCAAAACAACCCTGAGATACCACCTCACAGCAGTCAGAATGGCTAAGATCAAAAACTCAGGTGATAGTAGATGCTGGCGAGAAAGAGGAGATGCTGTGGAGAAAGAGGAACACTTCTTCATTGTTGGTGGGGTTGCAAGCTGGTACAACCACTCTGGAAATCAGTCTGGCAGTTCCTCAGATAACTGGACATAGCACTACCTGAGGATCCAGCTATACCACTCCTGGGCATATACCTAGAAGATGCTCCAACATATAACAAGTACATATCCTCCACTATGTTCATAGCAGCCTTATTTATAATAGCCAGAAGCTGGAAAGAACCCAGATGTCCCTCCACAGAGGAATGGATACAAAATTGTGGTACATATACACAATGGAGTATTACTCAGATATTAAAAATAATGAATTCAAGAAATTTATAGTCAAATTGATGGATCTAGAAATTATCATCCTGAGTGAGTTAACCCAATCATGAAAGAACACACATGGTATTCATTCACTTTTAAGAGGATGTTAGAGCAAAAGCTTGGAATAGTGAAGACTCAACCCACAAACCACATGAAGCTCATGAAGAAGGAAGACCAAGAGGGGACGCCTCAGTTCTACTTAGAACCAGTAACAAAAATACTCAAGGGAGCAATTATGGAAACAAAACATGGGACAGAAACTGAAGGAGGGCCCATCAGGAGACCATTTCACATGGGCATCCACCCCATGTACAGTCACCTAAACTAGACACTGATGTGGATGCCTGGAAGTGCATGCTGTCAAGAACATGATATAGCTATCTCCTTACAGGTCTGCCAAAGACTATCACATTCAGAGGACTTTGCTCACAGTTAACCACTGATATAATCAAGGGTTTCCCAATGGAGAACATAGAGAGAAGACTCAAGGAGTAGAAAGGGTTTGTGACCCCAGGAAAAAAGCAACAATACCAAATAACCAGAGACTCCCCAGGTTCTAAACCACCAGCCTGGGAGCACATAGGTAGGGACCTATGACTCCAGTGGTATACGTAGGGGAGGATGGCCTTGTTGTGCATAGGTGGGAGAGGAGATTCTTGGTTCCATGAAATACAAACACAGAGTGGGGGGAAATGTGAGGGTGCGGAGGAGGTAGTGGGGGTGGGGGGTATGTGCGGGCACAGCCTCATAGAAGCATGATGAGGAGGGATGGGATAGGAGGTTTCTGGGTGGTCGGAGGAAGTGGGGTAAGGGGATAAAATCTGAAAGATAAATATAATACTCAATTTAAAAAAAAAGAGACCCCCCAAAAAAAGGAAAAAAAAAAGAAAAATAGAAGATTTAATAACACAAATGGAAGGATTTAGAAATTTAGGAGGCAGTTTATGTTAATGGAAACAGCATCATAGAAACTGAAAAATGACACCCTCATAGAAGCACAAGGAGGGGCGATGGGATAAGGCGTTCCTGGGCGGTGGGGGAAATGGGATAAGAGGATGAAATTTGAAATGTAAATATTATAACCAATTTAAAAAAGGGAAAAATAAAAGAAAAATTGTTAGAACTAACTTCTTTAAAAAAAAGTCAACCCTCTAGAAAAAAAATTTTTTCTTGATACTAAAAGTTATTCTGAGAATTGTATATTGCAGAATACACACCCTTGGTGTATCTACTCATCAAGCAAAATGAGCAGACCTGCTCATATCTCTGATGTCCTGGAATTCCATCTGGATGCAGTGAAGACACAGTGTCAGAGGCTTATCAATTTACTGTTCCCCCACCCCTCTTCTAATATCTCAATGCCCGTAATCAGCTTGAAGAAGTTAAAGAAGAGTCAGCACCTCTATTCCCTGGGCTTGGGGACTAAAGTGGTTAATATTGGGCTGTCTTTCTGGGGAAAAGTAGTGGTTTTGTTGGAACAGAGAGGATTAGCTAGGATTTATGGCATAGCCATAACCTATTGGTAGAAATCTGTATAATTTAGCATCAAGATGAAGTTATAATTTCTTAAATGGCACAGATTTTACTTGGATTTCAAATGTAAGGTTTTCATTGGTATGAGCTTCTTATTGATATGAAAGTGAAATGAATATTGATACTCTCATGGGCATTGTGCCTGTATAACACATTTAGGAATACAAGGCTTAGACCCAGTCCTTCTTTAACTTTTTTAACTTATTTGGGATGGTTAGCCTGTGAGTTAAGGGACTACAGCAAATTCATGACTTTGAGTTTATTGTTAGGGTGTTTTCTATATTTTATTTAGAAATAGCTGAGAAAAGTTAACAGACAACAGTCCAGGTTACCTTACATGGATAGTTGAATTTCTTTTTTTCTTTTTTTTTTCTTTTTTTTATTGGATATTTTATTTACATTTCAGATGCCATCTCCTTTCCCCATTTCCCCTCCCTAGAAAACCCTTATCCCGTGCCCCCTTTTCCATTTTGCTTTTATACAATTTTTTTAAATGTTAATCAAAGGCTTTATAAGTATGATAATGCTCAATCAGAAGTGTATCCCAATACACAACCTAGATATATAAACTATCTTTGACTGGTAGAGACACGTGAACATCTGCTTCCATGCCCCCCCTTTCTCTCTTTCTCTCTCTCATCTAGCTTCTCCTCTACTTCATCTTCTCCTCTCCTTACTTCATCTCTTCCTCTCGGTGCTCCTTCCCCCTTAACTCCTCCTACATATCACCCTTTCTGTTAAAATAAAACTTTTCTCACAAAATACAATTAGAGCATAATTATTCCTATTTGTACCAGTGAGATACAAAATAGAATTAATACCCAGTTCCTCCTTTTGTTGACTAACCAGAACCTCTTTCCTCTCTCTTGACTAAAACACTTAGTTTTGAATCTGGCTTTATTCTTGACTTTAGAATGAATGTCAGCTGAAAACCATCCACTCAGATCTTTTCTCTCAAAGTAAATAGCCAGGATTGGCTATGAGACTATAGGTCTTCAACCCCTTCAGAAATCCAGAATGACTGAGTTAACTGAAGTTATGGGAAGCACTAAGCATAGCTTCTTGACTTCCTCCCTTCTAAACTGTATCCCTTTGATCTGTTTTTGTTGTCTAATTGCTATGGCTAGAAGTTCAAGTATTATATTGAATTGGTAGAGAGAGAGTGGACAGCCTTGGTTTATCCCTAATTTTAATGGAAGTGCTTTGAGTTTCATTCCATTTAGTTTTATATTAGCTATTGGTTTGCTGTGTATTGCTTTTATTATATTTAGGTATTCACCTTGAATTCCTGATCTCGCCAATACTTTTTTATTGGATATTTTTAGTCACATTTCAAATATTTCAAATACTTCCTGGCTTCCCACCCAGAAACCCTCTATTTTCTCCCTCTCCCCTTGCTTCTATGAGGGTGCTCCCCACCCCACACACACTCCTAACTCTCTGCCCTGGCATTCTCCTATAGTGGGGCAGCCAGTCTTTCCAAGACAAAAGGTCTCTTCTCCCATTGATGCCCAACAAGTCCATCCTCTGCAACACATAATGCTGGAACCATGAGTCCCTCCATGTGTACTCCTTGGTTGGTGGTTTAGTCTCTAGGAGGCCTGAGGGAGTGGTCTGGTTGGTTGACATTGTTGTTTTTCTTATGGGGTTGCAAACCCCTTCAGCTTCTTCAATTCTTTCTCTAAATCCTCCATTGGTGACCCCATGCTTAGTCCATATGCCTCTCTATTTGCCAAGCTCTGGCAGAGCCTCTCAGGAGACAGCTATATCAGGCTCCTGTTAGCATGCACTTCTTGGCATACACAATAGTGTCTGTGTTTGGTGACTATATATGGAATGAATCCCCAGGTGGGGCAGTCTCTGGATGGCCTTTTCTTTAGTCTCTGCTCCACACTTTGTCTCCATATTTGCTCCCATGAATATTTTATTCCCCATTCTAAGTAGGACTGAAGCATCCACACTTTCGTCTTCCTTCTTGAGCTTCATGTGGTCTGTGAATTATATCTTGGGTATTTCAAGATTTTTGAGCTAATATGTATATATCAGTGAGTGCATAGACTGTGTGTTCTTTTGTGATTGATCATTCCTTGGTTCCCATGTACTAATGGTTCTGGGCGGGTCCCTCTTGGGCCAGGAATTTGAGCAGAAATGGTCATCTCGCCTGTGCTCTCAGGTGTGTCAGCACTCTAAGGGAAACCAGCTTTCTCACAGTGAGTATTGGGCATGGTGAGTTGTGGCACAGGGTCAGTTGGACACAGATGGTTACCCAAAGGATCCTGTCCCAGGCTGCTCCTTGATTCCTGTGTCCATGGAGAGGTTGAAAATCAACCTTTATACCAGCTCTCTTCTTTCTCTCTGTCTTTTTCTAGGCCTTCTTTGACCTTTTTCATGCTCTCTTTGATCATCTCTGTCTTTTCTACATAAAAGCAGCATTCTTCTGTAAGAGCTTCACACAGTCCTCACTGCTCTAAAAAAGAGTAAATCAAGTCCTCTGTAATTTTGGAGGACAATTTTAGACAGTGAAATGAGGGATTTTTCTAGATTAGTGATGTCAGTCTCTAGCTGTTTGATGTTTTTGTCAATGGCCCATCAAAGGCCTGAGCAGTGGGAGTCCAGAGGCTGGCATCAGGATTAGAACCACCAACAGCAAACACCCCAGGTAGCTCATTTTTATCTGGAAAGGAAAAAAGAAGGGAATTCTCAGGGAGATCTCTCTTCCCAGGATCTCAGTTGTTATTCGTCCTATCTACATACAATTGAGCCCGGCTTTGTGGAGGTATCTATTTGTTTCACAATATCTTGCTCTTGAGGATTATAAGGCATTTTAGTAATAGGGGTAATATTAAATTGTCAACAAAACATCTTAAATGTCTGACTGTAATAGTCAGATCTATCTATCTTAATCTGATATGGAACACCAAGCATAGAAAGATAATGTAGGCAATAGATAATTACATTTTTAGTTGCTTCTCCTGTTAAAGCAATTGCAACTAGAAAGCCTGAAAAGGTGTCATGTCACATGTACACATTTTAATTTTTCAAAATCAGAAATGAGTAATATCCACTTGCCATAATTGATTAGGTATAAGTTCTCAAGAATTAACACCATTATGAAAAAGTTGAAGACAGTGAGAACAAGTTTTTGCAATTTGACTTGTACACTCTCTAGAAATACCAAATTATTGTCTCAAGCAATTATTATTTTGATAATGTAAAGAATAAGATTGTATGGCCAATTGTTTCTGTAAGGCCTATAGTCTGCCTGATATACACATCTGCTGTGGCATTTTCCTGGGGTCCAGGCAATCCAGTATGAGCCTTTAAATTTTTATAAGGTTAAGGAAAAGTGCATATTTTTTAAATTAAGCTGTACTTGTAAAATTTGGGAATATGCAATATCTAAAAAAGGAACAATTTTAAGCAATTATACACCATAAGCTATATAAGGCTGTAAGTATATAAATTGAAAGCTTGATTTTTTTTTTTTTTTTTTTTTTTTTTTCATTTCAGACAGTGGCTACAGCATGTAATTCAATTATTTGTGCTGAAGCAGTGTTGGAGTCCGATACTCTGTTTGGCTTGGCTTGCGCTGCTGCTCGGGTCCACTGGGACTGAGTCTCGAAGAATGGCGACAAGGCAGAGGTTCTGGAGTCAAGTCTCAAGTCTCCTTTATTGTTTCTCTTCTATTGCTCATATTCACTCTTGTTCACTCATCTTAACTGTATTGACTCTCATTGACTCTTAACCCTATTGACTGTATATATATCTCTTAACTCTATTGACTGTATATATTCTTACAAGGAAATCTTGGGTATTTATAAGCACACGCAGGAGAACACAGGTGAAAACATTTTACCATGTGCACTATGCAGCTGGGGTCACTAAATAGCAAAACAAGCTATGTGGGATAAACAACTAAACAGCAAAACAAGCTATGTGGGATAAACAAGATATTTGTTAGAGTGCGCTCAGCTGTTGTAGGCTGCTGAAAAACCAAGTCTCTATCAGGGTAAATGGTTCCAAATGGCTGAAAAGATAACTGCTTTCTAGCCGCTTTCTACTTAAAGTCGGCTCCCTACAAAGCAGGGAGAAACTCAAGAGAATGAGCATGTGATCTAATTACATGTATTGTCTTCTCATTAGATGATCTGTCTGTAAATATAGTAAACACGTTTTCTATGGGCTGCATGCATACATTTACAAGAAGTAGAAAGGCATGTATAGAGGAAAACTGTAACAACTTGTCTTTTGGATAATGATTATTAAATTTGCCTAAAAAGTTGGTCATGTAATAGGCCAAATATCAGTATTCTTTAATAACAAATTTAATTGCTGTTGGGAATACAAAATATTTTATTAAGTTTTTTTTCTCAAAACACTTTTGTGATCCTAACCTACAATTCTGTATTAACACAGCAACAGCTTCAGAACAGGGTGATAAAACTTTCTTTGGAGATAAAAAAAAAAAAATATGAATCAATGTTAATGGTCTCTTTTGCCAAAGAACTGCTGTAAAGCAGCCAACAATTAATCAGTCTATATAATGTATCTATTAGTAACTAATGGCTTCCTCTACCTTCTGTAAAGCTATTTCTCCTTCATTAGTTAATTGTCCAGGGGAATTAGGATTTGCGTCTCCCTTGAGAACATGAAACAGAGGCTTAAGTCCTCCTGTGTTGAGCTTAAAGTGAGGTGTTAGTCAATTAGCATCTCCTAGAAGCTTTTGAAAAACAATTTAAAGTAAGTAAACTATCTTTTCTTATATGAATTTTCTGTGCCACAATTTGTTTAGGAATATAACTGATGTCTCAAATATTGAAAAGATATTGCCTTTGAATGTTTTCTGGATCAACAAGAACTCCCCAAAATTTTAAAGCTTGTTTGAGAGCAAAGACCTGTATTAAAACTCCTTTAGAGGGATCAGCTAATAAAATACCATATAATGAATAATATACACTGAAAAATTCAAACTCCTAACTTTTTGTATTAAAGCAACAACAATTTTTTTTTTACATAATGTAATGCTATTAGCCATTCCTTGTGGCAAAACTTTTCAGTGATATCTGTTCATGGGCTCTCAAAAATTACAAGCAAACTTATTGAATGTAGACCTTCCACCTTTACTAGGATGTAAATGAATGGCATAAAAACAATATTCCAAATGTATAATAATTTTATATGTATTTCCTGTAATGGCAGCTGAAGTAGGCAAGTCAGGCTGTAATGCTCCACAAGTTTCATAAATCTTAAGTCTGAACTTTGTTTTCTATTGCCGGATAGCTGCATGGCAGGCCACATTAGCATTTTCATATGCCAACTGTGTAACAAAAGGAACTATTCATCAGAGCCTTGTTCGATCCCAGATAAAACTCTCACTGAGATCTCTTTCCAATCTTGGGAGAAGGGGGCTAAATTTGCCTCTATCACTGTATTCAGTAAAAGTGGCAGTAGACTTGTACTGTGCCACAGCTGTTTTTAACACCTTCTTTACTCTTGTAATCATCTCTACCTCTTTAATTTTCTTCTTAACCATAAACAATTGAACTGTCAATGGCAGCCAATAGAATACTGGCAATTTAACTATATTTTAGGTTTCTTTTTGTAATATTAGATTATAACCATAATTTTGGGAAACAAAACCAATTTTTAACAACGCAAACAATCCATTTTTTTCTAAAATCAGCACCAAGTGCATTACTTTTCATTGTACCAAGTTTGGCTGCCAGTTCTTATATATGAATGCATGGTAGTGCAACTTCTAATATCTCATTAAAGAGACATTGTTTGAAATCTCATCTTTATCTATCTGGCCTCTGAATGCCTCCAACACTGAGTTACCAGTTTTAAGCCAGCTTTCTGTTACCAAAGTTGTAAATTTTAATAATAATAACGTATAGGCTAATAATGTATAACCAAGACATGTAGAACATTTTATACTTTTAAAAGCAGTCAGAAACAAAAATGAAGTAGATGCACATCTTATATATTTTATCCAAACAATTTTTTAACATTTTTTTGCTGTAATTTCAAAATAAAAGCACCTTGTCACTTGTTGAACCCAATAAACACTGTCGAGTTTTTTTTTAAAACAAAACAAAACAAAACAAAACAAAACAAAACAAAACAAAAACAATTATCAGCCTCTTTTACCATAGAAGCCCCAAAGCTGCTGGGCTTTCCAAGAACAGCTTATGCAAACAATCAGCTCTTGCCAGGGCTCCTCCTACTTTGCCTTACTCCCAGCCACAGAGCAGGGTAACTTATCTATCAGTTTCTGTTGTATAAATTGGGACTGTCTTTTAAGCAAGTTTTAACCTAAAACAGGGAGTGGAGATCCACCAGTTTTAACCATTTTTCTTTTGAACAACAATTGTTTAAACAACAAAACAAAAACAGACAATTGACACATGTGGAAAGATTGGCCCAACAAGGACAGACAATAGACAGAGAAAGCAGAACTGAGGATCTCTCCAGTAGGAGTCAGAGAGAAAGCAGAATGTCTCCGGATTCTCTGCTGCTCCCAGGAGGGCTCTGAAATAGTCTTTTCCTTTTCTTTTGTTAACATTCCAGAGAGCAGACAACTATTTTAGCCCTTTCTCTTTCTCATTTTCAAGGTTTAACTTTTCATCTCCTTCTAAGGACATATAGCATTTACTTATTAATAGTCCCCTCTTAAGAAAACAACACTAATGAAATCATAGAATGTTTAAAGATCCCTTTTCTTCTTTTTTCTTTTTTTTTCTTTTCTTTCTTTCTTTTTGTTTGTTTTTTGTTTTTTTGTTTTTCGAGACAGGGTTTCTCTGTGTAGCCCTGGCTGTCCTGGAACTCACTTGGTAGACCAGGCTGGACTCGAATTCAGAAATCTGCCTGCCTCTAAAAGATCCCTTTTCTTAACCCTAGTACCATGAGCCCTAATGGACTCTTTGAGCCCTGACACAAAGTGTGACTGTTTATTAAATTCTTGTCCCATGCCTTACCTTAAGATCTTTGCCATGCTATGATCCTCTGCACTGTCTCATGGCAAGTTGGACCGTGATATCCTGCTAAATCAAAGTCGCTCTCAGGCATTTTGGAAGTCACTCTTGGGCGCTTCTGAAAATGAATGGGTAGGTCGACCCTCCAATGATGAGTGGCGTTCTCTCCTCTGCAACCCCCTGGGGTGTTTATGTTCTGGCACCACTTGCCACAGCTCACAGGGAGGTGAATAAGGGACTGGGGGAACCACCTGGAAGACAATGGAGGAAAAAGAGGCACAAAGAATAAGCAGCAAGTCAAGAAGTCTGATCAAGTTGTCAAATTTTTATTGTTCCCACCCAGATTATATACTCATAGAAGCAGGATATGGGGTAAGGGGGTAACACAGAGTCTCTTTGTCTCTGGGGAGTACAGGTATTCTCAAGAACAAGATGTTGGCTGGGGAAAAAAATTCAGCAGAAAGTACAGAACAGAATGAGTTGCTAGGTACCTGTCCACAAGATCTATAGCTACTTGTTTTCAACTGGGACACCTGTCCATAACATCTGTAGCTATTTGTTCTCAGCTGAGCTAGTACTTTCCCACAGAGGTCAAGACTTTGTGGCAGAAAGCATGTATGGCTGATTAGGCAGTTAATGTTTAAGTAAGGTCGCTCCCAGCAAGATCTGAATCTTGTTTTAAAGGTGTTTTGGGGTATCCAGGACTTGCTGTGGTATAAGAACTGGGATCTGATATTTCCAAGTCAAATTGTTTCCTCTTGCTTATGTTCTTATGCTTACCTCTTGCCATCCAGTTATCTCTGGTGTTATCTGGCCTCCCTGTCTCTGACTGGGCCTGTCCTTTCTGTGAACCTGTGATCTTGCAGTCCTGTGATCTTGTGATCCTGGATGTGTCAGAATACCTGGGGAGTCGACTGGCCACTGGGGTGTGGGTTCTGTGGGTTCATGCCTAGACTTCATACTGAGAAACAAAAAAATCCAGGTTAGCTGAAACAACCCTAAACCAGGAAAGAACTGGAGGTCTCATCATTCCTTATTTCAAGTTTTATTATAAAGCTATAACAATAAAAGCTGCATGGTATTGGCACAAAAATAGACATTTTGATCAGTAGATAGAATTGAAAATCCACATGACTTTGGGAATTTTATGCTTTAAAAATCTACATACTTACTTGTTACACCTATGACTTTCTGTATAAATCCTTCTAATGCTGAGGTTTTTATGATTTGTGTTTATGATCCTAATTAATAGCCAATATTCTTTTGTCAAATGCATTTCACAGCTACCAAATAAGTAATAGGTATGGAGTGAAAACAATTATGATGAAAATGTTGTAACAAAATGAAAGATTCTTCTCACTTATTAGAGGGGACGATTTCATGTTCATTTGTAAATAGCATTTATTTTTGTGTATTGGGTATTGTGCACACTGGTGATGATGTGTTTTTGAATGAATGAACATTGATTTGTTTCATATCAAATAGTGACTGCCATTTGAAATAAACACTGTAGATGTCACAATTTTATCACTTATTATTTAGCTTATTTTACTTTTGAAGTTCTCAAAATCTATGCAGACATTTAAACCAGAGAAGTTTAAATAATGCCAGGGATTATTGCATTTCTTTGATTCTCAAGTGTGTTTCTACTTTTCCCCCTCCAAATACTCATGTCAGTCAGATGGAGCATCTCCACATCTTCAGTATACAAAAGCCCTTGTGCTTGATTTAGATGGCTGCTTAACATGTACTAGCTTCTTTTCCCTGGCTTGCAAAGCAACATTACTTACTTTCCTTTAAATTTAAATAAATTTTATTTATTCAAAAGCGAATAAATACAATTTTAATTAAAGCACATCATTTCTTTCTTTCCATTTCTTCCTTTAGCTCTATATGTGTACATTATTTTCACCACTTTCAGACATTCTAGCATCCTTGAAATTGATAGTCTGTTTTGAATATATCTATTACATACATGTGTGTGTGTGTGCACAAATACAGATATAACCCGATGAGTTCATTTATTGTTGTTTATGAGTACTTGGTTTCAGAATTGACCATTTTATTTTGTATAACCAATAGAGCCACTCATGCCACACTTCCCAGGAAGTCACTTGTTGCTTATTGTTCTTTATCTAAGATGGGAGACCATAAAATTTTCTCCTATTTCTTTTAGTATGCATGTTAATGTTATCATAGTTCATGTTTCATTTATGAAAAAATTTCTAGACAATACTTCTCTGATTATGACTAAGAAAGACACTAGTTAACAAATATTTAAAAAATGTAATTAGGAATCATATAATGCTCTGTTCCTTTAGCATAACAGATGCTAAAGTATGTGATTTACTCTTAGGTCTTTGGCTTAACTAGTATCAGTTTATTAGCTACCCAGTTTGTGTCTGGCACAAATTCCATCTCACAGAGTAGGCCTCAAACCCATCAGATATTGGTTGGCTACTTCCATATTTGTGACACTATTGTACAGGTGTATCTTGCAAGTAGGTAATTGTGGGGAGCCAACAGAAGATGGTCATCCTTGCAGCCATCTTGAACCATATACCCTGACAAGAGACTTGTTTATAACAGCCTACAACAGCTGAGTACACTCTGTTAACATCTTGTTTTAGATAGCCAAGATATTTCCTTGGGTGTGTGAGACTTAAAGGTGTGAGACTTAAAGGTGAGACTTAAGGGCACAACTTAAAGGTGTGACTTAGAAGTGAGACATATAGAAGGCGACAGGCAGACAGAAGAGAGTACTCAGACTAGAGATCTCAGAAGAAGAACTTGGAATTGGGAAAGAGACTAGCAACAAGGAACAGATGATAAAAACTTGAGACTTATTACAGCTGGAAGTAGGGATTAGGACTTGACACTTATTACAGCTGGAACTAGGATTAGGACATGAGACTTGGTACTAGAAACTAAGGACTTGAAACTTGGGACTGGAAACTAGAAACTTGGAGAGAAGAAGAGAGACTAAAGAATAAATGGGATTGCATTACTTTGTCTGGTCTTCATTCTTTGAGTCCATCCTCATTCTCTCTCTTGCTGAACCCCGACATGCAGACCGGAGCAGCTTGAGGCAGTACAAGCTGAAACAATTTAGCTCCCAAGGCTTTTGGCAGTGTGGGTTCCAACACTGATAGAGCGGTCTGCAATATTTTGGCCCCCAAACATGGGGTAGTGCGGTTCTCGACAGGTCATTATGGTAGATTGAAGTGTTTGTAGCTGGGTTGCTGTTTACTTTTCTTTTCAATGGCGTGCAAAGTACCTTTCATACCACAAAATCTAGTCAGTATACATATTTATTTTGTGTGTGTTTGTTAATTTTGTATCCTGCCATTTTGCTGAAAAAATTTGTGTACTACAAAAATTTCCAGGTGGAATTTTAGGCTCTCTTATGTATAAACTTTTGTCATATGCAAACAAGACACTGACCTCTTTCTTATTCACCTTTATTTTGTACAGATATGTTCCTTGTATCCCTAATCTCTCCAGGGCTTTTATCATAAAGGGACATTGGATTTTGTCAAAGGCCTCTTCTGTATCTCAATAAAGTATCATGTGGTTTTTGTCATCCAGTCTATTTTATATAGTGGATAATGCTTTTTGGTTTACTTATGTGGAATTATGCCTACATCTCTCTTTTAAAGCACACTTGATCGTGGCATGTATTAGTAACTTTAAAAGTGGCAGTATTTTGGTATATCTGAAGTTAGCTCCTAAGTGAACAAGACATTGAATCAAGTTTTACCACATAGTACCTGAGCAATATTGATGTATTCTAATCCTTTAATCTAATCTGCTTATATCCGAGGCACAATCCTCAAGACACTTACATTTTCTATTTTGGTCTGACTCTCTGTGCTTCAGATTATCTATTGCATGAAGTCTTTCCAGGTCCATTCCTCATGACAAATCTCTCTCTCTCTCTCTCTCTCTCTCTCTCTCTCTCTCTCTCTCTCCATTCCCTGGCTGTCACATGTCCCACGCTATCTTCTCTTCTGCCCAGCCATTGGCCAGTCAGCTTTTATTGACAAGTTCTAGAATAAAGAGTGAGAAATTTTTACACAAACCTGAAACAAGAGATTCTTAACATAAACATTAAAATGTCCAGACTGAAGTCAGATAGTGAGATAGAGAAACAGCATTTGAAAAATACAAATGTAATCTTTATACAATGCCCCAAAATATTATGTTTACAATGATAAATGGTTTTTTTTGATATGGGTTTTATATTTAGTTTGCAAGTATTTTATTGAAAAAATTGTATGTATGATCATAAGGGAAATTTGTCGATAATTTGGTTTTGGGGAGTAGTTTAGATAGTAGAAAATTAAGCTAACATTCTTTCTGCTTCTACTATGGAAAACATTTTGAGAGGTATCGATATTAATTCTTCTTAAATGTTTGGTAGAATTCTGTAGTGAATATATCTTCTGGGCATTGTTAGATTGGGAGAGTTTAGTTAATTAGTCAATTTTAGGAGTAATGGGTCTGCTTAAGTTGCTCATCTGATACTGATTTTAACTTTGGGAGGTGATACATACAAAATGCCATAAATAAATTTATTCATTCTAAAAATGTTTTCCATTTTAGTAGTGTATAGAGTACTAAAATATGTCTTTAGGATTTTCTAGATTCTGTGATTATCTGTTACTCATTTAAACTGTAATTTTATTAATTTAAATTTTCTTTGTCCACCTTTAGTTAATCTGCATAACATTTTATTAGCCTTATTGATCTTCATAGATAATCTTCACATAGTGCACAAAAACATTATATATACATTTCCACCCTCCTCTTTATCCAACAACAGGTTCTTTCTCATACAATAATAAATTGCATAAAACAATAAGAATTATGAAAACTGTTTGGTAAGATTTACATTCATAATGATAAGTATATATGGATTTGGCAACTTACGAGAAAGGATTCTATTTCTCTTATCTTGGTGAGTTTAGAGTTCTGTACCTAAGTTATTTTCTATCACAACTTCCATTACTAACCTAAAAATACCTTCTTACTTTTATGAACATATTAAAAAATTTTAAACAGCTTAAGCTTTGCTGTTGTTTTGTTTTGTTTTGTTTTGTTTTGTTTGTTTTTCAAGACAGGGTTTCTCTGTATAGCCCTGGTTGTCCTGTAACTCACTCTGTAGACCAGACTGGCCTAGAATTCAGAAATCTGCCTGCGTCTGCCTTCCAAGTGCTGGGATTAAAGGCGTGCGCCACCACTGCCTGACTAACAGCTTAAGCTTAGTTGTAAAACTATAACTATCTTGTTTTAAACCACATAATAGACTTGAGAAGAAATAATTACTTGAGTATACAGAAAGTGCAGACAAGCAGCCTCCAAAACTATAGAAATGACAGAGAAAGTTGGATGCCTGGAAAATCTTCCAATATTATTTCTAGAATATTTATTATAGAATATTTAAGTATCCATTTTTGTCCCAGTACATCTGCTAGACTTTTAGTGAAGCAGGAGTTATGAAGGATTGCTTACCTTGTTTTGGTAAAGCTCAGTAATTTACTTTCCTGAGTCCTTTTAGTACAGCATTTTGTCTACAGTTAAAGCAATGGCAGTTTCTTGCTCAGGGCAGCTTGCCACTTATGATACAAACTTCATAAAGAAATTCTTTGATACCTGTCATTTTCTTTGAAGTCAAGTGGAAGCAGGCTTTTCTCATGGTGAAAAATGAGTTTAGTTAATGAAACATCTTTAAATGCTATATTGTGTAGATCTCTGAGGTTTCCAAAGACTATCTCTTTATAGTATATATGTGTTGTTTCTTTCCATTTCACTATCTGATTAACTAGAAAGCATATTTTATGATAAATTAGTCTATTATCTAATATGACCATGAGTTTGAATGACTATTAGTTCACATTATTTAATTATTCTAAAGCAACTTTAGAAAGAACGAGAACTCCACATTGCATTATGAAGAGTCATCTTGGTACAATACTTCAAATAAGAGTTGAAAACATATATGCATTGTATGTTGTAACAAAAATAACCTTAATTTTCACATCAACATATGAAGATCTACGCCAATGTAACAAAATATAGCCTTAATGCATATCAATCTACGAAGATCTGTTCCGATGTAAGATTATTGGCTATATAATGTTCTTTGGTTTAAAAGCTGAGTCAATGATTTACTCTTTTTTTCTATTATTCCTATAATATTTCTGTACCCTCTTCTTTTTTAACCCTTCTCCTCCTACATAAGAAAGAAATGACAGAGAAAAGAGAAGAAACGAGAGCAATCCCTGAGTCTAAATTCCTATGATTCTTTTCTTCCTTATTAAAACCACTTAATAACTTGCAACCAACCACTTTACAATGGCAAACACCCACCACTCATTAAGCGATCAAAAATCATCCACCCCATGACTTTGTAATGGGATGTAGTTCTCTTAAAATTGCTCCCTGCTGATTTGGGGTGCTGCTTTCATTGAGAGCGGCAAGGGTAAAGGATAATGGGAAACAACAGTTTTAAGAGAGCTACTTGAGCAGCTGATATCCTATCTCTAAATTCTGAGAAAATGCTGGTTTAAATGAAGTTCTGACTGGAACAGTCTTTGATACTCAGAAATTTAAGCTAGATCCTTTGAAGTTGTCCTAGAATCAATTCTTTTGAGAAAACAGCAATGGAGGCAATCTGAGGTAGGATCAAGTTGGACATTGGAACAATATGCATCATTGATTCTCAACACTGAGGGTGAATTTTATCAAGTCTTTTTTGACTTCATTTGTATCTGGAAACATTTTTATGTCTCAGTCAGTTTTATAGCTGTTCCCAGGTAGTGCAATCAGCATATCTTTTCCATATTTTTTTTTATCTTGATTTCTTTCTTCTTCTCTGCAGCTAATACAGTGAGTCTCTCTTTGTCAGATATGATTTTTATTAACTTAGACAGAATCAATAGTTTTTCTTCTCCTGTGTAAACATATATAAAACCGCTTTCTCAGAACAATATAGTTCCTATTTTTCATACTGAAATTAGGGCATCTTTAAAATGAACAGGCTAATTTAATTCTGCAGTTTTCTCATAACCCAATATTTCTCATCAGCTGTTGTTGTTATTGTTTTTTATTAGCATTAAAAAAATTTAACATCAATATATCACTCTGTAATCCATTTATAACATCTATTGACACTGCTCTGTTTTTTAAGCATTTTCTTTAAAGTATGACAAGATCTATCAACTCCTAGTTGTTTTGTAGGATTGTGGAGTATACCTATAATATGTCTTATATGACAATATGTAAATAATTATTTTATTTTGTTAGAGACATATGTTGGAATAACATCAGTCTTAATTTGTACAGAGATTCCCATAATTGCCATAACTTCTATTAAATGCATAATGATAGACTTGGCCTTTTTAAAAACTTAAAGTGGTTGCCCATTGAAATCCTAAATGTGTGCCTATAGTATGATGCACATATTTCAGCTTACTAAGTCAGCAAAATTAAACATATTCATTTGCCAAATCTCATTTTATTGGGTAACTTTATGGTTAATTTGTGCAGGTAATGGAATTTAATTATTTAAAAAACAAGTAGGACATTTCTTTATAATTTTGTTAGCATTTTTTTAAATGATAGAAAATTATTTCTTTGAACCTATGATTTTAACATTGTAAGTTTTTTCTTTTATGAAATTTTGAGGTTTTTAGCATATTTTCTATCAGTACCTGCTCAATTTCATCATTACCTTGTGCTGGAGGGCCTGGTAGAGTCATATGGCATCTGATTATCTGATTATCTGTGTTATATGGATGATTTCTCTTTTTGATAATGTTTTATAACTGAATAAATAGTGAAGCCAATTTAGAATCATCCTGAACAAGTTTAACATTTTTTATGTAAAACAAAACTTTTTGTATATTAAGAGTCAGTTACTACATTAAGAGATTCATGAAAATATGATAATACTATAAGGATTGCATTTACTTCTTATTTTTGAACTGACACATAAGGACTCTCAACCACTTTATGTTTTTTGACTTATATCCTGCCTTTTCTGATGTGTTGGAGTAAGTGTAAAATGTAGGCACTCCAGAAATGGAAGTCTCCTTTATTATATGAGAGGAGATTCAATCAGTTCTTTTTATAAACTGAAGTTACTTACCTTTTGGGTATTTGTTGCTATTTTTCTACCCAAAAATTACTAGGAGTAAATTACTTAGCCAAGGTTAATCTCCTGCCAATAGGCACGCAATATCAACATTAGTAAAAGGTACTAAAATTTCAGTTGAATCTATTCTAGCTAATTGATGAATTCTCACTTTTCCCTTTAGAAACAATTCAGAAATATTTTCTAAATAGGTCTATGATTTTTACACTGTTTCTGTGCTAAAAATACCCATTATAAACTATAATATTCTCTCATAAGAATTCCTATGGAAAAATGAGTAGAAGGCAGGATAACTAAAATATAGGCTATTTTTGGATTAATATTATCTATATGCATATTTTATAGTTTATTTTCTAACATGGCCAAATCATTTTCTGTTTCAGTTGATAATTTTCTTGGGCTATTTCAGGTTTTATCACCTTACAATGTTTGAAACAAATTACCTAGTTCTTGAGTAGTCAAAGTAACTATAGGCCAGTTAATATCTCCCAGAAAAATTTGAAAACTATTAAGAATCTCTTTTAATTTGTACCTTTTGTGGTTGAATCTTTTATAGACCTATATTGTATCCTAAATAATTTATAGAATCTCCTCTTATACTTTTTCAGGAGTAATGAAAGGGTTAAACATTTTTAAACCTTTTACAGATGGAGTCAAGAATGCAGATCAGCTTGTTCTGCGTTCTAGGTCCTAGGAAACCAGGTGGGGATCCATCCCATATACAGACAACAAACTAAGACACTATTGCAGATGCCAAGAAGTGCATGCTGACAGGATGTTTTTTTATAGCTGTCTCCTGAGAGGCTCTGCCAGAGTCTGACAAATACAGAGGCAGATTCTTGTAACCAACCATTGGACTTAGCATGGAGTCCCTATTCATGTCTTCAATGGAGGAGCTAGAGAAAGGACTGGAGGAGCTGAAGGACTTTGCAACCCCATATGAAGAAGAACAATATCAACCAACCAGACCCCCTGAGCTCCCAGGGACTAAACCACCAACAAAAGAGTACACATGTAGGGACCCATGTCTCCAGCTGCATGTATAGCAGAGGATGTTTAACATCAATAGGCAGAAAAACCCTTGGTCCTGTGAAATCTCGATTCCCCAGTGTAGGGAAATGCCAGGGAAGTGAGGTGGGAGTGCATGGAAGGGAGAGCATCTTCAACGAAAGAGGGGGAGGATGTATGGTAGATGGGGTTCCAGAGGAGAAACTGAGAAAGGGATAACATTTGAAATGTAAGTACATAAAATATCCAATAAAAAAGCATGTATTAAGAAAGCAAACCTTTTATTATTGTGTTTATGTAATGAAATTGTTAAAAATAAAAGTGATCTTTAAAACCAATCACTAGAATATATGACCCCTTTAGTAACAAGGGACACAATGAGATTCCCAGCTGTAAGGATCACATAACATTAACAATTTTATTAATTGCTCAACATCCTCCATTTGCCAGATTTGTGTGTGTGTGTGTGTGTGTGTGTGTGTGTGTGTGTGTGTGTGTGTG
>JANHMN010000012.1:73312781-73353256 GCA_030674055.1 Rhabdomys pumilio | reverse complement strand
GTGTGTGTGTGTGTGTGTGTGTGTGTGTGTGTGTGTGTGTGTGTGTGACAAATATAGGAGAATTTCAAGGGCTGGTAAATTTTTATATATGTTGACCCTCTACCTGCTTTTGTATAAGCTGTAATTTTTCCTTAGTCATAAACCACATATCAATTCAAATAGAGTAGTCCATCACCACATTAATGGTAAAGCTGTTGCTATTGTGTCAGCAGTGGCTCCCCAGTGTAAAATTGAAGAAGAAGCCTTTGCTCTGTCTTGTTTATGGACAGCTTGGACAGTCTGTAACTATCTTTTCTAACAATTTAACAATTTTTTAAATCAGGAGCATCATCATTTTTTATGAATTACTCCTAGAAATGGGCAAGAATGGATGTTAATCTGTGTTTTCCATGTTCTAATGTAGAGTGAAAAATTATAAAAATCATTTTATTAAATGTATATAGGCTTTTCTGTAAGCCTCACTGTAAAGGACATGGAAAATTTTCTCTGAAGCAAGCTAAAAATGTAGACTGGCAGGTTTCAGGAACTGGAAGAGAGGAATGCAAGTCATCTAGGTGGGGCTGAGAAGCTAGTAACCATGGTGACAGGGCAGCAACTGAGAAATAGTTGAGCAAGTGACATGGCAAGACCACATTTTTGAGAAGCATGAGTATACAGAGTGTTTTCCACATGACCCTGATTTACTTAGGTTGGGTTCCTCTGGAATTCTCTGCTATTTTTATGTTATATTTCCTTACCAATCCCTCACCCCCTCCTCACTGCCCTGTTTTGTGGTTTTCCCCTTTAAAAAGCCCCTCATCCAACCAGTCTTTGTCAATTCAGCTCCTGCGTGGGCAAACGAATTGTCCACTGGCCAGCCAACTCTCCCTACTAAAGCCTCTGCTGATTGCATCCAGGTACGGTGTCTTGTGAGTTTTTTGGTGGCCATGACTTCCCGAGACTTGAGTGAGGGTCTCCTGAGTTTGGGGGTCTTCACTAACAGATCACTTCCTCATATGTTTATGGCTATATGTATGACCTTCTGGCCCTGTACATTTAAGACTTCTGATGTTTTGTTTTATTTGGGATAAAGTTTCAACTTCTTGAAATTGGCTGTCTACCCAGTAGAGTGGCCAAGCTGGAGGCCAAGTGTAAGGGTCCATGATTTGACAAATAATGATACCCTGGACTCAAATTGTGTGCAAAAACAAAGAGCATTTTATCCTGTAGAAGTCTAGCATTCTGAGGTTTACAATTTACCAAGATGGAGATGCCTTGGAGAGTTCACAGGCCCAATTTAAAGCACATTAGGGGAATTCCAGAGAGGAGTATGTGATCTTTATCTTAATTTGTTGGCTTTATCTCTAGAGACATTCTGGAATCATTTCTGGTGGCGAGGGTGCTAAAAACCATTGCTAAGTCTTGACTTAGGCCAGATGGCAGGGACACTTCTTGTAGGGCCATAAAAGTGGTTTTGTTTTTTGGTAGAAGCTCTGGCTGAAGGTAGTCTAGAGACCCTGCAAAGGATGGCCATCTATTCTCAGAATCCAGACTTTTAACACTTGGCATGGAACTCCATTAACCTGTGCCATTAAATCTTGTAACATGCAGTCCCTCCCAAAGGGCACAGGTAGAGAGTGTGACTACAGGCCTCAGACTCAAGAGATTTACATACTAATAAGATACCTGAAGGCCAGAGGACATAGCCAATTAAGCATTTTTCCCAGACCCTCCCCCTTTCTCCCTCCCCATTTAACTCAGGTCTGCCCTGAGTTTCACAGGGGTGAGCATCCAGACTCAACTACCATTCATCATGAAAATAAATCTCTTAAACCCATTGATTCCATGTGTCTTCTAGGGCCTGCCATGGGAAACCACAGAGAAGGTCTTTAGTGAGCCACTGTAGCCATGCCTAACTTCCCACCTGGAGGACCTGTCTGCATTACAGTTACAAGAACCTGCAGCTTCTGATAAAAGTAGTGTAGTTTCTCATTGGCTGCCCTAGGCCTGAAATTTTTTCAGTAACAGACATGCCTGGACTTGCCCAGTTTGTGGAAATGGATACCTAGGCCTAGTCTCCTGAACTTCTAGTTTGAAGCCTGTCAGTGATTTAGTCTGTCTTAGTACTCTCACAAGATTTGGAGAGATAATATTTACATCTGTTCCACTACCAACCATTCCTTCAGTTTGAATATTATTTATAAATAACTTTAGTTTTAGCTGTTGATCATCTATAGAAGTGTCAAAAACATGCAATATTTTGGCCCCCTTTTTAAATTTATTTTATCTATGGAAGTAGTTCTGACTTTGATATCTGGGTTCTTAATATTTATTTAAAAAGTGGTAGTCTTTAATTGTTGTGTTGAACAGTATTTCCACTGTTTGGTTATTGGGGCCTAACAGAGCCCCCTTACCAAGCCATTTTTTGATAAGGGATTACTCCATTTGTCTGTTATTGAGCTACATTCATTAGTCCAATGTTGGCCTTTGCTTCATCTTTGCAAACTCCAGAAGGAATAGGCTGTTTCTTTTTCTTTTTCTTTTTCCTCTTCCTCTTCCTCTTCCTCTCCCCCTCCCCTTCCTCCTTCTCCTCCTTCTCCTCCTCCTCCCCTCCCCCATTTTGCTCTTGCAAAACCTATATGCCTCAGAAGGACAAATTTAACACAGGACTACAGAGAAGACACCTGTTGTGCAAACAGCAACAACACTAAGCAACTACAGTTACTCAAAGTTGCTTGGAGCATATAGAACAGACCTCTTATGGAGCAGTAACATAGCTGCTGTGAAGAAGAAAAGAAATCCCCAGACAGGTTGGGCAACAATAGAAAACAACAACAACAAAAAACCCCACACAAACCAAAACAAACAAAAAACAAAACAAACACAAATGAAAACAAAATTGCGATTCTTCTTGGAGTCTTAAATGGGGGCAGGAGTTGGGTAGAAAAATCAGCATTTGAATAATATGAGAATAACCTTTACACAATGCAGAAAAACATTATGCCTACAATGGTGGATGATTTTTTTATGTGTTGTTGTATTTAGTTTTTAAGTATCTTATTGAAAATATTTTGTTCTATGTTCATAAGTAAAATTTGTCTATAATTAGTTTTTTGAGTAGTCTTTATGTAGTGTAGACATCAGAAAATTGTGGCCTCATAAAAAGATTTATGCAACTGATTCTTTTGTTTCTACTATGGAAAACATTTTGAGGAGTATTTGTGCTAATTCTTCATTAAAAGAATTAGTCTGATAGAGTTCTGCAGTGAATCTATCCATACCTGGCATTTTGTGATTAGCAGACTAATTAATTTATCTATTTTACTAGAACTAATGAGTCTCCCTAAGTTGTTCATCTGATAGTGATTTTAACTTTGGTAGGTGGTATATAAAAAGTACCATAGAAAGTTTATAAATTTTTCAAATGTTTTCATTTTGGTAGAGTATAGAGTTTTAAAATATGTGCTTAGGATTTTCTGAATTTCTTTGATGTCTCTTGTTACCCATGTAGCCTCAAATTTTATAAATTTAGATCTTCTCTCTCTACATTTTAGTTAATTTGGATAAAGCTTTATCAAGTTTTAGCATTAAACAACAAATTTTGCTATTGATGTAGGGAAAGAAGAAGCAAAATATATTGCTAATATGAGTGTAAACAAATGTGACTATGAAAGAAATCACTACAAACTTTCGCAAAATCTAGGAGTACTGTATGTTCCATCTTTGTAACTCGTATTTATATACCCAAAAAATATAAACCAGCATGCCACAAAGACACTTGTATATTCATGTTTATTACTACACTTAAAATCTTCAAACATAGAATTAATCTGATATTCACCAAAAGATAAATAAATATAGAAAATGTGAAAGACATGCATTAGAATTTTATTCAGTTTTAAAGAAGACTGAAACCATGACTATCTCACAAAAGTATATAAAACTGGGGATCAATATATTAAATGATATAAGGAAGACCAAGATTGACCAATATCACATTTTCATTTATACATAAAACCTAGATTAAAGTATACATTTGTGTATATGTATATTTTATGAGAAAAATGAAGAAAAAACTTATGTGAATGGTTAATGCAATCCAATGTGAAGAATGCCTGAGGGGAATGAATAGGTAATAAATTGTTACTATCATGAAGAAAAGAGGGAATTACTTTGTAGGAAGGTGAGAACTATAAAGGCAGAAGGATAGAGATAGAAACAGGGGGGAAGATAATAAAATTGTATTGAAACATATAAGTATATGTCATAATAGAGTTTAAATTATTATTGCTATTAAAAAGAAAATAGTAAAATATTGTGAAGCATATTTTTTAATGTTTAAATTATTTCATTGTACAAATTAACAGAAAGAATATTATGATTTGATAATGATGTTAATGATGCAGCCAGGGTAGTCAACAGTACCACCAGAAATAATATTTTTAACTTCATTACTAAGAAATGGGTGACAATATTTATGAGGTACAATGTGTCTGTGTGTGTGTATATGTACAGATCAAAATAAAGATTCACATTTATTTCTTTTTATGTCTTATATATTAAATTATAGATAGCTTACTTTATATATTATGTTTGTTTCATTAGGATAGAAATAGACTGAGTTTAATTTGCCTGCAATATATTTTTAAGATTCTATGTGGTTTTATTGGCTGTTGTGTGTTACAATAGTCTCCATCTCTACCCCAAGATCACATATACATCTAACCTACAGATTGCCATAGGCTATAAATCACTACTCACAAACTACTCAGTAGAACTTCAGTTATAGAATTCTGGGGATCATCAACCTTTTCAAATATGCAGTATAGATAGAGATGGGTAGCTTTCACTGAAGAATCAATGAAAACATATTTTCAGCTTTAAAAGTTGAATGATCTCTTTCATCACTTTAGAGGGAGAGTAGTAAGAGATAAATCACTGATTCTGGCTCTTTGGCTAGAGCACACCTAGTCCTTTGCTCAGGGAGCAAATTACACACATTACACAAACTTTCCATTTTAGTAAAAATATACTAAATATGACTTGGGACAGTTCTACCTAAAATTTTTATGGCTTTCTGTGTGGAAGTGTTTATTTGCTAACATGCCAACATGCTGTGTACACTGACATTTCTTTTAGTGAGAAATGAAATTTACACCCTTTATTTATTGTATATTCAGAATGTTTACTCTGATTTCTACTCATTCATAAAATAAGTGTGTTTAAGAGGTAAAGTGAAGTTGTCCAACAAATTTTTTGGGTAAGCATAATATGAGAAACGTTGGGTTTAATAGTGTATACAGTTAAAGCAAAATTTCAATAAAGTTGTACTCATTTGTTTAAAAAATATGTTATACTTTCTTAGAATTTTGATCAGGAATTAATTTGTCTTGTTCATCAGATGGGGAGACTTTGAAAATTAATTGCAAATAGCAAGTAACTGTATCAAAACAATCAATATCTAGTCAGCTAAGCTTGAAGCCAATAATACATAAGTCAACAGAAAATAAAAAAAAAAACTTGATAGACATGCTATCTATGTTAGGAGACTGAATCATTGGCATAAATATAAGAAAAATTGATGAAGCTGTAGATCCAAATTATAAATGGCATCCATACCTAAAAGCAAAAAGAAAATTATTATTTTTTGATGTCATGGTAAGTTTCTAAGACAAAAAATGCATTATATATGTTACAGAACAAAAATAAAGTGAATATGGACTTATTGTCAAAAGTTTTAAAGTAGGCACTTCTGGATATTAGCTTATAGAAAACAAAATCATTGCAGATTAATTATCATTAAAAAGTCATCATGAACTTACTTATTTACCTAGTGTCCATAAATCTTTACTCTATTCATCATTTAAATAAAGCCAATGTTTTATTTTCAAGCATTAGAGAGAATTATTACTTCACAGACACTGTTGCTATAAATGAAAATAGTAGTGTCTACTATTATACTACTAGTCATCATTACAATAATCTTGTTCTTAATTGGGAAAATATTGATACAACTGTCAAAGAAAATGCAAAATGCAAAAGGTTCTTAACACAAACTGTCCTGGAAATCCAGGTAACAATGAGAAGACCAAATCTAAAGATAATATGTATAGATGAGAGTGAAGATTTCCAACTTAAAGGGCCAATAAATATCTTGAACAAAATTATAGAAGTAAACTTCCCTAACCTAAAGAACGACATGCCCATAAACATATAAGAAGCCTAAAGAATGCCAAATAGACTAGACCAAAAAACAAATACTGCCTGTCACATAGTAATTGAAACACTAAATGGACAAAACAAAGAAAGAATATTAAAAGCAGTAAGGAAAAAAAAAAAGCCAAGTAACATATAAAGGCAGATCTATCAAAATTAAACCAGACTTCTCACCAGATACTATAAAAGCTAAAAAATGCTGGACAGATGTCAAACAGACCCTAAGAGAACACAAATGCTAGCCCAGGCTACTATACCCAGCAAAACTCTCAATTACCATAGATGGAGAAACCAAGATATTTCATGACAAACCAAAATTCACAGAATATCTTTCTACAAACCCAGTACTACAAAGAATAATAGAAAAAAAAGCTTCAATACAAGGAAGAAAATTATGTCCTAGAAAGAGCAAGAAAGTAATCTTTCAACAAATCCAAAATAAGATAGCCACACAAACAATGTCACCGCTAATAACAAAAATAACAGGAAGCAACAGTCTCCTTTCCTTAATATCTATTAACATCAATAAAGTCAATTCCCCAATAAAAAGACATAGACTAACAGACTGGATACATAAACAGAACTCAACATATTGCTGCATATAGGAAACCCACCTCAGTGACAAAGACAGATACTACCTTAGAGTAAAAAGTTGGAAAACATTTTTTTCAAACAAATGGTCCTAAGAAACAAACTTGAGTAGCCATTCAAATATTGAATAAAATCAACTTTCAACTTAAAGCTATCAAAAAGAATAAGGAAGGACATTTCATACTCTTCAAAGGAAAAGTCAACCAACCTTAACTCTCAATTCTGAACATCTATGGGCCAAATGCAAGAGCACCCACTTTCATAAAAGAAGCCTTACAAAAGCTCAAAGCACACATTGCACTTAAAACACAAATAATAGTGAGAGACTTCAACACCCTACTCTCAGCAATGGACAGATCATGGAAACAGAAACTAAACAGAGATACAGTTAAACTAACAGAACTTATGAACCAAATGGACTTAACAGATATTTACAGAACATTTCATCACAAAACAAAAGAATATACCATCTTCTCAGCACCTCATGATTCCTTCTTCAAAACTGACCATATATTTGATCAAAAAACAGGCCTCAACAGATACAAGAAAATGGAAATAATCGCATGCATCCTATCAGATCACCATGGATTAAGGCTGGTCTTTAATAAAGACAAAAACAATGGAAAGCCCACATTCATGTGGAAACTGAACAACACTTTACTCAATGATAACATGGTCAGGAAAAAAAAAACAAAGAAAAAAATTAAAGACTTTTTAGAATTTAATGAAAATGAAGACACATCATACCAAAACTTATGGGACACAATGAAAGCAGTCCTAAGAGGAAAACTCATAGCTCTACATGCTTACAAAAAGAAACTGGAGAGAGCATACCTTAGCAGCTTGACAACACACCTGAAAGCTCTAGAACAAAAAGAAGCAAACATACCAAATAGGAGTAGACAGCAGGAAATAACGTTCAGGACTGAAATCAACCAAGTAGCAACAAAAAGAATTATATAGAGAATCAATAATACCAGGAGCTGGTTCTTTGAGAAAATCAACAAGATAGATAAACCCTTAGCCAGACTAATCAGAGGGCAGAGAGACAGTTTCCAAATTAATAAAATCAGAACTTAAAAGGGTGGCATAACAATAGAAACCAAGAAAATTAAAAAAATCATCAGATACTACTACAAAAACCTATACTCAACAAAATTGAAAAATCTGGATGAAACGGAGATTTTTCTAGAAAAATACCATTACCAAAGTTAGATCAGACCCAAATAAAGCATGTAAATAGTTCCATAACACCAATGATATAGAAGCAGTCATTAAAAGTCTCCCCACCAAATAAAAGTCAGGGACAGATGTTTTGAGTGCAGAGTTCTATCAGATTTTCAAAGAAGACCTAATAACAACTCTCTATAAACTGTTCTCCAAAATAGAAACAGAAGAAACACTAGCCAATTCATTCTATAAAGCCACAATTACTCTCATACCTAAACCACACAAACACCCAACAAAGAGATCTTCAGACCAATCAATCTCTTTTGTAAATATAAATGCAAAAATACTCAATAAAATTCTTGCAAACTGAATCCAAGAACACATCAAAACAATTTTCTGTCATGATCAAGTAGGCTTTATCCCAGGAATACAGGAATGGTTCAATACATGGACATCCATCAATGTAATCCACTATATAAACAAACTCAAAGAAAAAAAACATATAATCAACTCACTAGATGCTAAGAAAGTATTTGCCAAAATTCAATGCCTCTTCATGATAAAAGTCTTGGAAAGATCAGGAATCCAAGGCCCATACCCAAACATAGTAAAAAGCAATATACAGCAAACCAGTAGCTAACATCAAACTAAATGGAGAGAAACTTGAAGCAATCTTACTGAAATCAAGGACTAGACAAGGCTACCCACTCTCTCCCTACCTATTCAATATAGTACTGGAAATTCTAGCCAGAGCAATTAGGCAACAAAAGATGGTCAAAGGGATACAAATTGGAAAGGAAGACTTCAAAATTTCACTATTTGCAGATGATATAATAGTATACTTATGTGACCCCAAAGCTCCTACATTTAGAGAACTCCTAAATCTGATAAACAACTTTAGCAAAGTGGCTAGATAAAAATTAACTCAAACAAATCAGTAGCCTTCCTTTACTCAAAAGATAAACAGGCTGAGAAAGAAATTAGAGAAATGACACCCTTCACAGTAGTCACAAATAATATAACTTGATGTGACTCTAACTAAGCAAATAAAAGATCTGTATGACAAGAACTTCAAGTCCCTGAAGAAAGAAATCAAAGATCTCAGAAGATGAAAATGTCTCCCGTGCTCATGGATTGGTAGGATTAATATATTAAAAATGGTCATCTTGCCAAAAGCAATTTACAAATTTAATGCAATCCCCATCAAAATTTCTACTCAATTCTTCACAAAGATAGGAAGAGTAATTCTCAAATTCATTTGGAATAACAAAAATCCCAGGATAACAAAAATTATTCTCAACAATAAAAGAACCTCTGGGGTAATCACCATCCCTGATCTTAAGATATACTACAGAGCAATAGTGATAATAACTGAATGGTATTGTTACAGAGACAGGCAGGAAGATCAATGGAATAGAATTGAACAACCAGCAATGAACCCCACAACTTTGGTCACTTGATCTTTAACAAAGGAGCCAAAACCATCCAGTTTGTGGAGGGGGGAGACAGCATTTTCTACAGATTATGCTGGTTCAATTGGAGGTCAGCACGTAGAAGAATGCAAATTGATCCATACTTATTTCCTTGTACAAAGCTCAAATCAAAGTGGATCAAAGACCTCCACATATAACCAGATACACTGAAACTAATAGAAGAGAAAATGGGAATAAGCCTTGAACACATGGGCACAAAGGAAAAGTTCCTGAACAGAACACCAGTGGTTTATGCTCTAAGATCAAAAATTGACAAATGGGACCTCATAAAATTACAAATCTTCTGTAAAGAAAAGGACACCATCAACAGGACAAAGCAGCAACCAGCAAATTGGGAAAAGATCTTTACCAATCCTACATCTGATAGAGGCCTATTATTCAAGGTATACAAAGAACTGAAGAAATTAGACTCCAGACAACCAAATAACCCTATTAAAATGGGGTACAGAGCTAAACTAAGAATTCTCAACTGAGGAAACTCAAATGGCCAAGAAGCACGTAAAGAAGTATTCAGCATCTTTAGTCTTCATGGAAATGCAAATGAAACAACACTGAGATTCCACCTCACATCAGTCAGAATGGCTAAGATCAAAAGCTCAGGTGACAGCAGATGCTGGCAAGGATGTGGGGAAAGAAAAACACTCCTCCATTGTTGGTGGGACTATGGAAAGCAGTCTGACGGTTCCTCAGAAAATTGAACCTGAGGATTCAGTTATACCACTCCTGGGCATATACCCAAAAGATATTCCAAAATAGAACAGGGACACATGCCCCACTATGTTCATAGCAGCCTTATTTATAATGGCCAGAATCTGGAAAGAACCCAAATGTCCTTCAACAGAGTAATGAACACAGAAAATGTGATACAATTACACAATGGAGTACTACTCAGCTATTGAAAACAATGAGTTCATAAAATTCTTAGGCAAATGGTTGGTACTGGAAAATATCATCCTGAGTGAGGTAACCCAATCACAAAAAAAACCCACATGATATGCACTCACTGATAAGTGGAAATTAGCCCAAAAGCTCACAATACCTAAGATACAATGCATAGACCACATGAAGCTCAAGAAGAAGACTGAAGTGTGGGTGCTTTGGTTCTTCTTAGAATGAGTATCAAAATACACTACCAGAGCTCCCAAGATCTAAACCTCCAGCCTGTGAACACAAACAAGGACTCCTGGCTCCACCTGTATAGGTAGTTGAGGATGGCCTTGTCAGGCATCAGTGAAAGAGAAGGGCCTTGGTCCATGAAAGTTTGGATGCCCTAGTGTTATGGAATTTGAAAGCAGGGAGGCAGGAATGGGTGGATGGGTGGGGGTACACCCCCATAGAAGTAGGAGGAGGGAGGATGGGATAAGTGGTTTTCGGGGGGAATGGGAGAGGGAATAACATTGAAAGTTAAATGAATAAAATATCCAATTAAAACATAATGGAGCTGGCAATTGTAGTTGAGCAGTCAAGACTTTTTGTCAACAGTTTATTATGGGGATTCTGTATAATCCTTAAGGACAAGGTACTATGGAAGAGGCCCATGGAACTTTCAAAAGATTGGTGAGACATACTGTTGCTGAGATAAAGAATGATGCTTACCTGTGAGCTTGCTGAGTGCCCTGACAAGGGTGACTGGGGAGCTGTATTGGACATATATTCCTGACTCACCTTTGCTTGCCTATATCCCAGATGGGACAAGATGCCTTGCCTCAAGGTTTTAGACCTTGTGGGACAGAGAATCAAAAAGAAAATTTATAATGCCTTTTGTATTTTTCTTAGAGGTGACAAGCTGTTAGGACACAATCATGTACTGGTCTAGAAATCTATCCAGTATTGGAAATAACAGTGTACATTTGGAAGGCTACATCTGGACATTTTTAGAGACATATTTGGAAGTTAGCTGTAGTTCACTATGATGTTATGATAGCAAGAGACAAAGTTGGGACAGGATCTAGATTTCAATCAAGAGTAGTACATGCTTTAAGGCTCTGTTAATTGTCAAGCTAAAATTGGATTTGTCTCTTTTACAGTATTTATTGTAAGTTGCATTGACTATATAAATTCTAATTGTGTTAGTGTGTTAAAACCTGGCACGTCTGTTATGGAGGTCTATCAAACAGCTTTTGTCTTATTGCCCTGAGTATTAGAAAACCTTGATTCTCAGAAAAAGCTTGAAAGTGCTGGGAGAAGTGAGTTAGGCTTTAAGCAGAAGCAACAGAGTAGCAGGTTTGATTATTGCTGGCTTAACAGCTTTAATTTCATTTACTAATTTATTGAGTATACAAAAGCATTTGTACAGGTATTTGGAACAACAGATGATGCTCTATAGCCTATTCAAATTATCTGAAGGAAGTTCAAGAGTTAGGAACCATCTCAAGTGTCATGACAAATATCATTGGAATAGTGTTACTTCTAAAATTTACAATGATTGTGATTATAATTATGAAAAAGTTTAAAGACACTTGTGGTGTATTTGGCATAATCCTAACACCTCTCCAGGTGTGTTAACTTTGCATACTGAGATTATGAATTTAAAGAATGCTGCTCTGTTCAGCTTTGATGCTGCAGATAATGCCAATAAAATTATACATGACCTGAGGTCAGTATTTCCATTTTAGTCAAACCTCAGGAATGGCTTATGAAGCTTGATAAGGCTATCCCTTCTTGTCCTGGGAATACATTTATTCCTGCCCATCATGTTAAAGCTTGTCTCTAACTACATCAACAGGCTGGCAGCCAGAGTGTGTGACTTGAAACTCATAATGGACTCCCAGACAGAGTTACTAATTTAACAGGCTGGCAATCCAAGGACAGGTAAGATTCTGCACAGTTCTTTACCAAGCTAAGACATAAATGCATTGCTTATGATAATGCATATTCCATGACAGGTAAGGAAGGCTTTCTTGTCAGAACAACCTAAGACAGGCTCAGTCTGTTTTATGCAATAAAAAGGGCGAGATTTGGAGAGCTTTTGGGGCTGCCTGGCAGGAATATGGCATTGGCCAAGGACAAGGAAATGGGATGCTTGGAAGGAATCTGACATTGGGCTGGAAAAAAGAAGTAATTTCAGGCAGAAATCTAAATCCTAGGCTAGAAGAAAGAAGAAATTTCAGGCAGGAATCTAAATCTTAGGCTAGGAAAAAGAAGTAATTATAGACAGAAATCTAAATCTTAAGCTAGAACAAAGAAGTAGGCTTCAGGAATGAAAATGACTTTGGGCTAAGACAGGGAAGTATGCTTAGATAATTTGATCATCCTGATAAGCCCTTAGAAATAGTGATCACAGGATGATCACGAGATTCTATTTATTGTCATGCATGTTCTTTGATTATCTGGGTTTATTGTCTTCCTTGTTATTGGACTATTTGTATCTATTGTATTGCTAGTTCCTCAACCTAAAACTGACCTTAATACTTGCATGTAATTTAAAGTATAAAGGCAAAAAGAAGAGGAGGAGAAGGGGATGGGATAGGGGAATAATGGGTTGGGGGAATAGAAAAGGGGATCGCATCTGAAATGTAAATAAATAAAATATTGAATAAAAAATTTAAAAAGATATGCTTTATTGAAAGCACTGTGTATGATTACCATCTAGTCACAGAATAAGATGAAGGCCAGAATTCATCCTAATCTATAAAATCACCTCTACAGCAATTCTTCAGGTGGTTGGTTGGAATAACTGGATACATATAACGTGAAGACTATTATAAATGGCATTGATAAAACCTGTAACTTACTGAAACAAAATGGTAAGATTAGTTTACACACCTGAATCTCTTTATGTGTGGAGAACAAAAATGACTAAAAATCGTTTATATTAGGATTACTAAGAATTTTATAAATGTAAATATACTTAAAAATCTTAATTTTTCAAACAATTACTATAAAAGGGGGGTTAGGTAGATAAAATAAATGACAAAAGAACATACACAGAAAAATGGAAGAGTGATCTAAGTACTATAAACTGATTCAGTTATTATTCAGTGGTTGCAAAACTCACTGCTTTCTACATTGCTAGAGAAATAATGGTAAATATTAAAACTGTGAGAAAGTGATTCTGAAAAGCACATATTTTTTAATCAAAGTGTTATTTGAGCAAAAAGTATTTTAAAAGCAATTTGATTTCTAAAACTATTGTTACCACCACTCATTAAATAAACAAAGCTATCTCTAAATATTTCTTGACAGACCAAGGGACCAAATGTTTGCTGTGAAAATAGCCATTCTATATAAAACCCTTACAAATCAAAAATTATATTCTAAAATATATTAAGAAAAGACATCAACTAGCAGGAATTTGCTATGGTAAGTAAAATATTAGCCCAGGAGCATAAAGACACATTATGAGTTTGGGACTCAGGGTACAGACACATTGATACACAGAGATGGGAGTGGTGGGGTTCTGGAGACTTTTCTGAAAGTAATGTATCAGTTGCATTAAATATTGAAATTTATCATAGCCCTGGACCTACAGATTTCTTCTTCTGGAATTATTCTAAGTTAGAGAAATAACAGAAAATGCAATACCAAAAAGTAAGAGTTTCTGGGGCTAGAGAGTTGGTTCAGAGTTAAGAGGTCTGATTGCTTTTCAAGAGAGAAGACCAACTTTCAGTTGCTAGTATCCCCAGGCAGCTCATAATTGTCTGTGAGTTCAGTTCAAGGGGATCCAATGCCTTTATAAGACTCCACAGGCACCAGACACACACATAATGCACAATCACTCATGTGCACAAGACACCTGTACAGATAAAATATGAATTAAAAATATTTTAAGATAATTTCAAAAACCAAAAACAAAGCAAAGAAACTAGTATTAGGAAAATGTCTGAAAACAGAACACACATGCTATAAAACATGATCATTACACATGACTCACAAAAATGCTAATGATGAAGAGAAATGGTCATATGTATTGTGAAAGTTTAATTAAGTATAACATGCCTATGCATGTACACATGTAAGTATTTCACACAGAACTTCACCTACTCACTGTATCAACACAAACCACATATGTATGTGTGCACATACACATGCTCAATCTATCCCAGTATGTAGCACCTGCATCCATATTCCCTCTATGTCTTTAATAACTTGAATGCAACAGATATGTATCTATTAAGGCTTGAAAGATAAAAAAAATTATCACAGGCTTAAAAATTATGTGATTCTAAACTCTTTTCCCTACTTAATGTTGTTTTTACAAATACTCATCCATAAAATATTAAAGAAACATATCAATTACTAGCAGAAAGGACATACTTTGTAGTCATTTGAAAAAAGTATGATATCTGAGCAAGTTTTTTTTTTGCCATTATACATCAATAAAGCTTACAAGGCTGAAGGAATACAGATTGATTTTTTTAAAAGTGTTTTTATACAAAAAGTAAAGAAAGGTTGCATGTTTCCAGTGTGTTTGGGTAGCTTCTGTTGAAGTCTTTTATATCCTAATAAGAAAAAAAAGAAAAGGAAAGAAAGAAATAAAAAATATAATATAATATAATATAATATAATAATATAATATAATATAATATAATATAATAAAAAACAAGAAAATTGTGGTAAATAAGAAGTCCATAAAGGAAGCTATCTACCACAAATCACAGAACACATAACCCTCAAACTGAACCCAGGACTCACTCAGTCCCAATCATGAACTTTATTTTGTCCAAGTGACTTGTGTTGGAGGAAAAAATGGATCTGAGAGCAATTTACATGCTCTTTTCTCAGTTCCTGTGAACTGTGGGAAAAGCATCGCACATACCTAGCCTGGAGCAGGCAGAAGCAAATCTTACAAAACAATGTCTTGCTGCTTCACAGATTCATCAGAACTCCTGAGTTCCTTAAGAATTCATTAGGCCTCTGAGTTGACGTATTAATGCATCAGATATGTTAAAGTATCAGTATTAAAAATCCTCCCAATGTGGTGAAATGATAGAAGCCAATACATATTTCATGGTAGGTGCTGTGTGTTGCTTTTGTATTCATATTACTTTTGAGAACTTCTGTTTGTTACAGATTAGCTAATCCATCTTTGATGTCTTAGAGTTTGGGTCAGGTCTGTTAGTAATTAGTCTCAAGGCAATTTCACATAAAATACATTTTTCTTTCCTGAAGATCTAGCTGATATTGTTATTAAACAGTTTTCTTGTGAAGGAAATTTTCTCATCTGATATCTGTGTCAGATATATACACCCTGGAGAGATCTCAACTGGCTCATATATTTTTAATAATTTTAAGATTACATTAGTGTAGTTCAAATCTACAGTAGTCTCTGTTTTATTTAGTCCATAGTAAAAATGAGTCACAGTAAAACCAGAATTGATAATCAAAAGAGATGCAGTTACTAAATAGATTTCTGGGTGGGTATGTAATTCAGTAACAAAGAGGCTGAGTAGATTAGTTTTACAACAGCTCTGTAAAGAATGCTATATTTCAGACACAAGTATAATTAGTAATCAGCACAAATGACTGATTACTAATTACAAAAAGAGTTTTGCTTTTAAGAGTAAACAAATAAGGAGAGATGAAGGATTAAATGACTAAAATTTATAATTCAAATATATGAAACTATCAAACAATTAAAAAATAAAAGACTTTGGGAGTTTTGATTCAAAAGATTAAGTATTTAATTTTTTAAGAATAAGTAAACACTTAGAAGCTCTAAGTGACATTTTGTGTCCTTCCAAATGAACCATATGAAAGAACACTGAACCACACCCTACCCCAGTAAGTGTGCCAAACATCTTTTGCTGATACAATAATTCAAGGGCATTCCAAATGGCTTGGAGGAGTTATGCTGCTAAAGAGGTTCCTTCCCATGTTGTGGAAAGCATAGAAGCATTTAAAAAAATTTTTTTCATTTGTTTTCTCTGTAGACATCTCAATTTTTATTTACATTTTATATTTATTTCTCATGTAAAAAAAGAAAAAAAGAGGAAACTACACCTAGTATGTTGAATTATGAAGTGAGCAAATTAATTTGTGCATATGAACTACTGTGTTCTCCTTAGTATTACTGTTTAGCTCCAGGAAGATAACAATAATACCTGTCTTCCCTGTAGTGTATCAGTTTTCGCCATTTACAAAATAAAAAGGAAGCCTCAAATTGCCCATTCCATAATAGCCTTGAAAAAAGACACAGATCCAGTGCTTCATTTAACCAGATTGCAACTGGTTGAGAAAATTTCACAGAGCTTAAACAACATGAGAGTCAAAATTATGATTTACATATAGACTTACCTTATAAGATCTTGGCAGATCAGGGTTCTGGTACCTTAGATTAAGCAATATGAACATATCCAGTAAACTTAAACATCATAATCCAAGATTCATATATTTTAATAAATAGATTATATTTGAAGTAATTACTGAAACAGAAGATAAAATTATAACCTGAATGACACTTACAGTTAAAGAGTTCTGGTCATTAAACATCAAATCAATGAGTGAAAATTGTCCATCTTGACTTGCAGAATAGAATATTCTTGATGTTGCAAGTATTCCACAATAAATGGTGTTCATCATTTCAGTTAAGATTCACAAAGCAATTATTTATTATATCAAGGGAAGACTCAGTTTATCCACATGATAATTACAAAGGAAGACAACCCTGGAGATAGAGAACCTAGGAAAGATATCAGGAGTCATAGAATACAAGAGATAGAAGAGAGAATCTCAAGTGTAAAAGATACCATAAAAAACAATGACACAACAGTCATAGAAAATGCAAAACGCAAAAATCTCCTAACCTAAAACATCCAGGAAAAAATGGGACACAATAAAAAGACTAAACCTAAAGATAATAGGCATAGAACAAAGCAAACATTCCCAACTCAAAGGACCAGTAAATATCTTCAACAAAATTATAGAAGAAAACTTTTCCAACCTAGAGAAAGAGATGACCATAAACATAGAAGAAGTCTAAAAAACCTCAAAAAGTTTGGACTAGAAAGGAAATTCTTTCTATCACATAATTATCTAAACACCAAATGTACAAAACAAAGAAGGAATATTAAAAGCAGTAAGGGAAAAAGGTCAAGTAACATATAATGGCAAACATATCAGAATTACACCAGACTTCTCAACAGAGACTTTAAAAGCCAGAAGATCCTAGACAGATGTCACACAGACCAAAAGAGATCACAAATGCCAGACCAGGCTACTATACCCAGCAAAACTCAATTACCATAGGTGGTGAAACCAAGATATTCCATGGTAAAACCAAATTTAAACAATATCTTTCCACAAAACCAGACCTATAATAAATAATGGATAGAAAACTCCAATACAAGGAAGGAAACTACACCCTCTAAAAAGCAAAAAAGTAATCTTCTTTTAGCAAACTTTTAACAAAGCTTTTTTAAAGGTAGCTACAGCAACATAATTCCACATTTAACAACAAAAATAACAGGAAACACAATCACTGCTCCTTAATATTTCTTAACATCAATGGACTCAATTCCCTAATAAAAAGACATAGACTAACAGAAAGGATAGGTAAACAGGACACAGCATTTTGCTCTGCAGAGATGAAACACACCTCAGTGACAAAGACAGAGACTACTTCAGAGTAAAAGCCTGAAAAAAAATCCATCCAAATGGTCCCCAGAAAAAAGCTGGAATAGCCATTTTTAATAGAGAATAAAATCCGACTTTCAACCAAAATTTATCAAAAAAAGAAAAAAAAAAGATGAGGAAGGAAATGTCATATGCATCAAAGAAAAAAAAAATCTACCAAGATGAACTAACACTTTTTTGAACATCTATTTTCCAAATGCTAGAGCACCCACGTTCACACAAGAAACCTTTCTAAATCTTAAAACACACATTAAACCTCACAAAATAATGGTGGGAGACTTCAACATCTTACTCTTATCAATGGACAAATCATAGAAATAGAAACTAAACAGAGACACAGTAAAACTAACAGAAATTATGAACCAAAGGTTGGAGAGATTGTTCAGTGGTTTAGAGCACTGACTGCTCTTCCAGATGTCCTGAGTTCAATTCCCAGCAACTACATCATGGCTCCCAACAATCTTTAGTGGTATCTGATGCTTTCTTCTGGTGTGACACTGAATACAGCTACAGTGTTCTGATATACACAAATAAATAATAATACTTTAAAAATATCTAAATAGCTCCCGGATCTGAGGCCTGAAACAAACACCTACCCAGTCTGCTTCTGGGGGCACCGGATCCCTCCTGACCCATTCTTGAGGGTGCAAGGAACCCAGAGCAGTAGGTAAGAAGATCCACTCATTGCCCTAGGCCCAGAGCTGAGTGCAGGGAATGCTCAGATTCCAGCAGAACCCCAAACCCCGCCAATGCAGAATAGCACACCCCTTCTGCTTCTCTCCCGAGACAGACACTGAACCCAGAGTGGCAGAGGACCAAAGGAACTCAGAGCGGCATAAAACGTATCACGAGACATAATAGAGGAGCCACGGCAATCAGAGCAGTGGACACCTTAGCCTGAGACATCCTAGAAGAGACATTACACCCAGAACAGTGGACACCTAGCTGGACTGCTACCTAGGAGACACCATATTCTGAGTTATCCTAGAGCTATCATCGTACTCAGAGCAGCTAGAGAAGATCACAGAGACATTGGGACCCCAAGGAGACCAGAAACAAGCAAGATAACTGGAAAGGGAGGCCTCAATCAGAGACAGAAAGTACAGGGAGCACTAGCATTAACCAAATGGCAAAAGGCAAGGGCAAGAACGTAAGCAACAGAATCCAAAGTTACATGGAAACATCAGAACCCAGTTCCCCCATTATAGCAAGCCCTGAACACCCCATCACACCAGAAAAGCAGGACTCAGAATTAAAATCTCTTCTCACGATGATGCTAGAGGACTTTAAGAAGGACATAAATAACACTCTCAAAGAAATTAAGGAGAACACAGACAGACATATAGAAGCCCTTAAAGAGGAAACACAAAAGTCCCTTAGGGAATTGGAAGAAAAAAGAACAAAACAGCAGAAGGAATCAAACAAAACCTCCCAAGATTTAAAAATGGAAGTAGAAACAATAAAGAAATCACAAAGGGAGACTACCCTGGAGATAGAAAACCTAAAAAAAAGGATCAGGAGTCATAGACACAAGTATCACCAACAGAATACAAGAGATAAAAGAGAGAATCTCATGTCTAGAAGATACCATGGAAAACATTGACACAACTGTCAAAGAAAATGCAAAATGCAAAATGCAAAATGCAAAAAGGTACTAACCCAAAACATACAGGAGATCAAGGACACAATGAGAAGGCCAAACCTAAAGATAATAGGTATAGATCAGGGGGAAGACTCCCAACTTAAAGGGCCAGTAAATATCTTCAACAAAATTATAGAGGAAAACTTTCCTAACCTACAGAAAGAGATGTCTATACATATACAAGAAGCCTACAGAACTCCAAATAGACTAGACCAAAAAAGAAATACCTCCCGTCATATAATAATCAAAACATCAAATGTATAAAACAAAGAAAAAATACTAAAAGCGGTAAGGGAAAAAGATAAAGTAACATATAAAGGACGACCTATAAGAATTACACCAGACTTCTCACCAGAGACTATAAAAGCCAGAAGATCCTGGACTGATATCATACAGACCCTAAGAGAACACAAATGCCAGCCCAGAATACTATACCCAGCAAAACTTTCTATCAATATTGATATAGAAACCAAAATATTCCATGATAAAATCAAATTTGCACAATATCTTAACACAAATCCAGCACTTCAAAGGATAATTGGGGGAAAACTCCAACACAAGGAGGGAAACTACAACCTAGAAAAAGCAAGAAAGTAATCTTCCAACAACCCTAAAAGAAGATCCCTACATAAACATAACTCCAACACCAATAATAACAAAAATAACAGGAAACAACATTCATTATTCCTTAATATCTCTTAATATCAATGGAATCAAGTCTCCAATAAAAAGACATATATTATCAGACTGGATACATAAAAACAACCCAGAATTTTGCTGCATACAGGAAATGCACCTCTGTGAAAAAGACAAACAGTACCTCAGAGTAAAAGGATGGAATACAATTTTACAAGCAAATGATCCCAAGAAACAAGCTGGAGTAGCCATTCTAATATCAAATAAAATCAATTTTCAACCAATAGTAATCAAAAAAGATAAAGAAGAACACTTCATATTCATCAAAGGAAAAGTGTACCAAGAGGAGATTGCAATTCTAAACATCTATGGTCCAAACGCAAGGGCACCCACATACATAAAAGACACTTTACTAAAACTTAAAGCATACATTACACCCCACACAATAATAGTGGGAAATTTCAACACCCCACTGTCAGCTATGGACAGATCATGGAAACAGAAACTAAATCGAGACACAATGAAATTAACAGAAGTTATGAACCAATTGGTCTTAACTGACATTTATAGAACATTTCATCCTAAAACAAAAGAATATACCTTTTTCTCAGCAACTCATGGTACCTTCTCCAAAATAGACCATATAATTTGTGGGGAGCGGCTCCACCATTACATTACGGTGTGTGCACATGCTCACGTCCTAGGTAGAGTAAAGAAGAATGTGCGCATATGCCTACGCGTCACCCCTTCCTGGCGTGAGTGTGCCCAGGCCATACGTTAACCGGTCTGAGACTGGGGGAGCCTGTCAGGAGCTGCCACGTCCTAAGCGAGCGTTAGGTTCTATATAAGGGATGGGTTTTCTGTCCTTGGGGCTCTCCACTTCTCGTTGCTTGAAGAAGCTTGTGATCTCGCTCTCAAGATGTACTAAAGCTTCATCTGCAGAAGGATCCTGTGTGTACCGCGTCTTTCCTGCTGGCGGGAGGTAGCGCGGGACATCTGGTGCTGAAACCCGGGAACGCCTTGACATCGCCAGCACCTTGGAGAGCCCCTCGTTAGAGGAGGATTCAGAACTGCAGCAGTAAGTTCGGAGAGGTATGTCTGTCCTTGAGTGTTTTGGGCTCATTTTTGCTGTCATTTTTACATTGCTCCTTTTGCTCCTTTTATTGCTTTGTTTTCGTGGTGCCTATTGTGTGAACACCGCTGGCTAAGATTGATAAAGCGTCCTATTAACAACACCCAGCCTTTACCCTCCAACAGTAAGACGGACGTAGATAAGCCGCTTTCGAGGGCCGCTTTCCTTTTCAGTTCTGAGCCAGCTGTAAGGCGGACGTAGATAAGCCGCGGGCTGGATCTTACGATTCTCTGAGACGGTGTTCAGTCGGACGTAGATAAGCTGCAGCCGTCATGGGTTCGTCTCACTCTGTCCTCACCACCTTAGAGACGGTCTTGAAACAGCGTGACATAAAGGTTGATCAACGGACGCTGAGGAATTTCATGAAGGAGGTGGATCGCGTTGCTCCCTGGTTCGCAGTCTCGGGGTCGTTGGCCCTCCCCTGTTGGAACAAGCTGGGTAAAGACCTAGAAAGGCATCGTGATAGCAATGATTTGAGAATGGGCACGGTAGCAATTTGGAAACTGGTGAAAAACTGCTTGCAAGATGAGAATTGTAAAACAGTAGTGAGAAAGGGACAGCTTATGCTAGAAACCGTTCAGGACAGCATGTCAGAAACCGAACGTGGTGAGAGACTAGGTGCACGTAAAAAACAGAGTACTCAAACAAAAAAGGCTAGTAAGGATCCTCTCGATAAGAGAGGAAAAGAATCAACTAATAAACAAGAAACTAAAGATGGAGACCGCCTCTATCCGTCCTTAGAGAGACTAGATCTGGACGAATCAGACAGCTCTGATGGTTTGTCTGACACTGATACTTTAGATCCTGCCGATGAGACGGATCTGGAGGAGGAGGCTGTCAGATATGAGGCAGAAAGATATCACCCAGATGATAACGGAGGTAAGAGGCCTCAGGCTAGACCCCCATTAAGAAAGACTGTCCCCTCCGCACCTCCGCCTCCACCATATGCCTCTTCCCATACCCCCTCGGTGGAGTATTCCCTGTTGCCAGAAAAGGTCAGAAGAAAGCTTAGGATGGCCTATCCAGTATTTGAAACAGAAAATGGGGGAAGAGTACATGCACCTGTGGATTTTGCACAATTAAAAGAACTGGCTGAGTCGGTCCGCAAATATGGCCCCAGCGCTAATTTTACTTTGGTGCAATTGGACAGGCTCGCCACCAATGCTCTTACACCAGCCGACTGGCAAATGATTGCTCAGGCCGCTCTACCTAGCATGGGCCAATATATGGAGTGGAAAGCTTTATGGCAAGAAGCCGCTCAGGCCCAGGCTCGGACTAATGCCAACTCGTTGACCCCAGAGCAGAGAGAATGGACCACTGATTTATTGACAGGACAAGGAGCCTATGCTGTGGACCAAACACATTATCATTGGGGGGCGTATGCCCAGGTCGCAGCTACAGCCATCAGAGCGTGGAAAACATTATCAAAAAAGGGGGAAGCTAATACTCAGCTTTCAAAGATTATTCAGGGACCACAGGAGTCTTTCTCTGATTTTGTGGCTAGAATGACAGAAGCTGCAGGCCGCATCTTCGGTGATGTTGGCCCTGTAGAACCATTTATTCAACAACTAATTTTTGAACAAGCTACCCAAGAATGCCGTGCGGCTATTGCTCCAAGAAAAAACAAAGGGCTCCAGGACTGGTTGAGGACCTGCCGAGAACTTGGAGGGCCTCTCACTAATGCAGGATTGGCAGCTGCCATTCTACAATCCCAAAAGAAAGTAATGAAGGGAGACAGAGTTTGTTTTGGATGTGGTAAGCCCGGACATATAAAAAGAAATTGTCCCAACAGTACAACAGGTAGGGATGTCCCAACATTATGCAGTAGATGTGGCAAGGGCTATCATAGGGCTGCAGCCTGTAGGTCAGTCAGAGATCTTAAAGGACGGCTTCTTCCCCCTTTGGGAACTCAAAGCCAGTCAAAAAACGGGATAACGGGCCCTCGGTCCTCGGGCCCACAAAAATACAGGACCCGTTGGGCACGTCAGCAAGAGGAGGAAAGAACAGGGAGCCAGGAGCCCTCCCAGAGAGACCCTGCAGACTGGACCTGCATGCCGCCGCCGACTTCTTACTAATCCCCCAGATGGGAATTCAACCTGTCCCTGTGGAGCCAGTTGTGCTCGTTCCAGGTACCCTAGGGCTAATATTGGGAAGAGCATCACTCGCTCTGCAAGGCCTATTAGTCATGCCAGGCATAGTGGATACTCAACACTCTCCTGAACTACAGGTTCTTCTTTCTTGCCCAAAAGGGGTGTTCTCTATTAGCAAAGGGGATCGCATTGCCCAGCTGCTTCTGCTGCCGGGAAGCGAACATATATCCATAGGGGAGGAAGAAGAGATTGGATCAACTGGAACAGACTCTGCTTACCTAATGATCTCGTTAAATGAGAGACCAAAATTGATTCTTAAGGTACAGGGAAAACGGTTTGAGGGGATACTAGATACGGGTGCAGACAAGAATATTATTTCTACACATTGGTGGCCTAAGGCGTGGCCTGTCATAAAATCTTCTCATTCCTTACAAGGTTTGGGATATCAGTCCAGCCCCACCATGAGTTCTGCCCTCCTCCAGTGGGAAGCTCCTGATGGGAAGCGAGGTTCTTTTATACCATATGTACTCCCTCTGCCTGTCAATCTGTGGGGCAGAGATGTTCTACAAGACATGGGGTTTGCTCTATCTAATGACCATTATGATGCCTCATATTCACCCCAAGCAAAGGCTATCATGAATAAGATGGGATATGAACATGGACAGGGCCTGGGGAAGTCTCATCAAGGAAGAATTGAACCCATATCTCCTAAACATAAGCAAGATAAAAAGGGGTTGGGTTTTTCCTAGGGGCCGCTGAGGGCTTCTTGCCTATACCGTGGAAAACCGAAGAGGCGGTGTGGGTTCCTCAGTGGCCACTTTCCTCCGAAAAACTTGAAGCCGTTGTAAAATTAGTAAAAGAACAGCTCATTCTAGGAAACCTTGAACCCTCTATGTCACCCTGGAATACACCCATTTTTGCAATCAAGAAGAAATCGGGCAAATGGCGGCTCTTACATGATCCTAGAGCCATCAATGCCCAGATGAACCTTTTTGGACCTATTCAGAGGGGACTCCCTGTTCTTTCTGCCCTTCCACAGAAATGGCCTCTGCTTATAGTAGACATTAAAGATTGCTTTTTTTCTATTCCCTTATGCCCCCAGGATCGGCCCCGCTTTACGTTTACAGTGCCCACTATTAATCATGCCGGGCCAGATAAACGATATCAGTGGAAGGTCTTGCCTCAGGGCATGGCAAACAGCCCCACCATTTGCCAGGCTTTTGTGCAGGCTGCCTTGGCTCCATTACAATCCAAGTTTCCCATTGTTCTTATTTTCCACTATATGGATGATATTCTGATTGCTCATCAAGATATTCATATGCTAGAACAGGTTTATCCACAGTTGACCCGTTTGTTAGAACAGCGGGGTTTAAGGTTGGCAACAGAAAAGGTCCAATTTGCCCATACTGGAGAGTTTTTGGGGACCTCTATATTCCCTGATTATGTCTATCCTCAAAAGGTGGAGATTCGCAAAGACAGACTCCACACTCTCAATGATTTCCAAAAGCTCTTGGGGGATATTAATTGGCTACGTCCATTTTTGAAAATCCCTACAATGACCTTAAAACCTCTATTTGCCATTTTGGAAGGGGAGTCTGAGATTACCTCACCCCGATATCTTACCCCTGTTGCCCATCAGGCACTGCACCATGTTGAGGAAGCTTTACAACATGCTCAACTAAAATGAGTTGACCCCTCTAGTTCATTTGCTTTGTGCATACTACAGACCCATGGACTGCCGACTGCTGTTTTGTGGCAGCGAGGACCCCTTTTGTGGATCCATCCCAATGTGTCTCCCAACAAGGTCATTGAGTGGTACCCAAAAATGGTTGCTCAGCTTGCGATTCAGGGCATAAAATTGGCTATATCACATTTTGGGAAAGAACCAGCTGACCTCTTTGTCCCCTATACAGCTCATCAAGTTCAGGTTTTGGCGGCTACATCCAATGATTGGGCAATATTAGTGTCTACCTTCCTGGGCAAAATTGATAATCATTATCCCCATCACCCGCTTTTACATTTTGCTTCTCAACATCTCCTGGTGTTTCCTAGGGTTACCTCTTCCCAGCCAATTGGGGGTGCCTTGACCGTATATACTGATGGATCCTCCACCGGTTTGGGGGCCTATGTAGTGGGAGAGAAAGTGGTCACAAAACAGTTTACAACTACCTCTCCCCAATTAATAGAATGCCATATGGTCTTGGAAGTCCTTAAGGTTTATTCAGTTCCCCTTAACATTATTTCTGATTCTGTGTATGTGGTTAATGCTGTTAAAGTTTTGGAAGTGGTGGGAATTATAAAAGCCACAAGCCCCCTATATACTGCCTTTTTAAATATTCAACAGGCTCTGCTCGCTAGAAAGACTCCAGTGTTCATCACTCATATTCGTGCCCATTCTGGCCTTCCGGGCCCAATGAGCAGGGGCAATGATCTTGCTGATCAAGCTACCAAATTAGTGGCGGCTGTGCTACAATCATCTGTAGACTTGGCAAGAGCCTTTCATGATAATTTTCATGTGACGGCGGAGACTTTGCGCCGTAGGTTTTCTATTTCCAGAAAAGAAGCTAGAAATATTGTCATTTCTTGTCAAAACTGTTGTGAGTTCCTGCCCACACTACACGTGGGGATTAACCCCCGAGGCATACAGCCGTTACAGATTTGGCAGATGGATGTCACTCACATCCCAAATTTTGGAAAATTACAATATCTTCATGTTTCCATTGACACCTGTTCTGGGGTTATTTCGGCCACTCCTCTGGCAGGTGAAAAGGCCTCTCATGTTATTCAACACTGTCTTGAGGCTTGGAGTGCCTGGGGTCAGCCAAAGATCCTAAAGACAGATAATGGCCCTGCTTATACTTCTAAGAAATTTTCTCAGTTCTGTGCAAAGATGGGTGTCACCCACTTGACGGGTTTACCCTATAACCCGCAAGGCCAGGGCATTGTGGAGCGCGCCCACCGCACCATAAAAACTTATTTGACTAAACAAAGAGGGGGTCTGAAGGATTTTCCTCTCCCTGGCCCTAGGGTGGCCATTTCTATGGCCCTATTTACTCTCAATTATTTGAATTTAGACGAGCAAGGCCATTCTGCGGCCGATCGTCATTGCTCAGAGCCTGCTCGACCTAAGGAGTTGGTCAAATGGAAGGATGTGTTATCTAATGATTGGAAAGGACCGGATCCTATTTTAATAAGATCCAGGGGAGCTGTTTGTGTTTTCCCTCAGGGCGAGGAAGTCCCGTTCTGGATTCCAGCAAGACTGACGAGAAGAGTGATCGAGCCTGACCAAGATGCAAAAAAGGGACCTGAATTGGACCAAGATGCTGAACTTCAGCCTGCTGATAACCTGCTTCCTCCTTCAAGTTCCTAGTGCTATGGGAGTTCAGAGATGGGCAATCATGAACACTTTCCTGCTACCCATGCCAGTTATGCATAATGCACAGGTGTTCCTGCGTTTTTTCACAACGAATAGGACTCTGGGCCTTGCATTTATCCCACTAGATGAGCAAAGCCATGCAGTTATTACCAACAATACCTATATGTTAAAAGGAAGTTTGTGCTTTACTATTATCCCTTCTCCCAATTGAAGTGAATTCTATTGGACTTGACCCTAACAGAGGGATTATCTACCTGGATCTCCTCCATCTTTTATTATTTTAAGGAATGGGTGGGGGTGGGACTTTTTGGAGCCGTGCTCTGCTGCGGTCTGGTGCTCACACTCTGGCTCACTTGTAGACTTAAGGCACAGCGCCAACAGGATAGGGTGGTGATTGCACAGGCACTTGTAGCACTGGAGCAGGGCAATTCTGCTGCTTTTTGGATAGCTATGATGAAGGATCGGCCAAAAGACCTGTCTGAGCAAAGTCACTATCTTTTCTGAATCCCTTCGGGCGGCCCTTGCACCTCCGGGAGCTATATAACTCCATTGCACGAGAGATGGGCGCTCGTCATTTCCTTGCTACCCTTGGGAGCCTAGTCCGGGCTTGAGAAGGGCTCGAGTTCCCATTGCACCTCGAGACCTGAGACTAGGTTGCTCTCACCTTCTAATATCTGGGAGGGCTCGAGTTCCCATTGCACCTCAGATGAAGGATGAGACACAGGCCTGCCCCACTGGTTAAGGAAGGGTTTTTCAGTGACCCCTTCTTGGTGAACAGCGGGTGGCTGCCTGGCCCACAGCTTTTTCCTTCAGTGACTTTTCCCGTAATGGTCAATTAAAAGAGAAGGGGCAGATGTGGGGAGCGGCTCCACCATTACATTACGGTGTGTGCACATGCTCACGTCCTAGGTAGAGTAAAGAAGAATGTGCGCATATGCCTACGCGTCACCCCTTCCTGGCGTGAGTGTGCCCAGGCCATACGTTAACCGGTCTGAGACTGCGGGAGCCTGTCAGGAGCTGCCACGTCCTAAGCGAGCGTTAGGCTCTATATAAGGGATGGGTTTTCTGTCCTTGGGGCTCTCCACTTCTCGTTGCTTGAAGAAGCTTGTGATCTCACTCTCAAGATGTACTAAAGCTTCATCTGCAGAAGGATCCTGTGTGTACCGCGTCTTTCCTGCTGGCGGGAGGTAGCGCGGGACAATAATTGGTCACAAAACAGGCCTCAACAGATACAAAAAGATTGAAATAATCCCCTGTACCCTATCAGACCACCATGGACTAAGACTCATCTTTGACATGGACAAAAACAACGGAAAGCCCACATACACATGGAAACTGAACAATGCTCTAGTCAATGATAACTTGGTCAAGGAAGAAATAAGAAAGAAATTAAAGACTTTTTAGATTTAAATGAAAATGAGGAAACTTCATATCAAGATTTATGGGACTCCATGAAAGCAGTACTGAGAGGAAAAATCAGAGCTCTAAGTGCCCACAAAAAGAAAATGGAAAGAGTATACCTTAACAAGTTGACAGCACACCTGAAAGTGTTAGAACAAAAAGAAGCTACTATACCCAAGAGGAGTAGACGGCAGGAAATAATCAAACTCAGGGCCGAAGTCAACCAAGTTGAAACAAAAAGAACTATACAAAAGATCAACAAAACCAGGAGCTGGTTCTTTGAGAAAATCAACAAGATAGACAAACCCTTAGCCAGACTACCCAAAGGGCACAGAGACAGCACTCAAATCAGTAAAATTAGAACTGAAAAGGGAGACATAACAGAAACAGAGGAAATTAAAAGAATAGTTAGATCCTACTACAAAGGCCTATACTCAACAAAATTGGAAAATCTGGATGAAATGGACAGCTTTCTAGATAGATACGAGTTACCAAAGTTAAATGAGGAGCAGATAAACCATCCAAACAGTCCTATAAGCCCTAAAGAAATAGAAGCAGTCATCAAAAATCTCCCCACCAAAAAATGTCCAGGGCCAGATGGTTTTAGTGTAGAATTCTACCAGACCTTCCAGGAAGACCTAATACCAATTCTCTTCAAACTATTCCACAGAATAGAAATAGAAGGCACAATACCCAATTCGTTCTACGAAGCTATAATTATGCTCATACCAAAGCCTCACAAAGACCAAACAAAGAGAACTACAGATCAATCTCTCTTATGAATATTGATGCAAAAATACTCAACAAAATTCTTGCAAACTGAATCCAAGAACACATCATCCATCATGATCAAGTAGGCTTTATCCCAGGAATGCAGGGTTGGTTCAATATTCGAAAATCCATCAATGTAATCAACTACATAAATAAACTCAAAGAAAAAAACCACATGATCATTTTACTGGATGCTGAGAAAGCATTTGACAAAATTGAACATCCCTTCATGTTAAAAGTCCTGGAAAGAGCAGGAATTCAAGGTCCATACCTAAACATAGTAAAAGCAATATACAGCCAGTCAGTAATCAACATCAAACTAAATGGAAAGAAACTTGAAGCAATCCCAGTAAGATCAGGGACTAGAGAAGGCTGTTCACTCTCACCCTACCTATTCAATATAGTACTGGAAGTCCTAGCTAGAGCGATTAGACAACAAAAGGAAATCAAAGGGATACAAATAGGAAAAGAAGAAGTCAAAATTACTCTATTCGCAGATGATATGATAGTATACTTAAGTGACCCTAAAATTTCTATCAGAGAACTGCTAAACATGATAAACAACTTCAGTAAAGTGGCTGGATATAAAATCAACTCAAACAAATCAGTAGCCTTCCTATATTCAAAGGATAAACAGGCTGAGAAAGAAGTTAGGGAAATGACACCCTTCACAATAGTCACAAACTATATAAAATATCTTGGAGTGACTCTAACCAAGCAAGTGGAAGATCTGTATGACAAGAACTTCAAGGTTCTTGGGTATTTGGGGGAGGAGGACCAGGAAAGGGGATAACATTTGAAATGTAAATAAAAAATAAATATCTGATTTTTAAAAAAAGCACAGTTCTCAGATGTGATATATATATCTCACTGGTAATAGTAGATTACCAGATAAATTTTATTCTGCCACACATCTTACAGAAATTTCTGTTAGTCTACAATTACGTAAACATTCTGAAATTATTCCTTTCATTGTAGTGAACATTTCTGCTATCTGATATTTTCACACTGGGGACAGTGGTATAATGAATATTTTTTTGAGAATCCAATATAATTTTCTATGTATGGAGCAATAATGTTCAATTTGATGTCTCAGCACCAAGAGAATTCGATAATAATTGTGTAAAAATGTTTCTGCAATATATAAAACATTTAAATAAAGAAATTTATAACATGAAAATTTTATTTTTCATTAATTGTTAAACATTCAGAGTGATGGGTTTCATTGTGTCAATTTAATAATTCTCTGTCTTAAATAGGATTTGTATTGTTTTGATAAAATAATCATGATCAAAAAGCAACTTGAGGACGAAAAGATTTATTTTTTCTTACTGTTTATACTCTATAATCCAGGGAAAATAAATAAGGAATCTGAAGACACAAACTAATGCAGAGACATGGAAGAATGCTGTTTACTAGCTTTATCCTTATGGCTTGCTTAGCTTGCTTTCTTACATAAACCAGGACCACCAACCCAATGTGAGCAACACGGAATCAATCATTAGTCAAGACAATGCACCACAGGCTTTGGCAAAGACCAATCTGATAGGGACATTTTGTCAATTAAGTTTCCTTCTAGGATGACTCTAGCTTGTGTCAAGTTGACATAAAACTAGATAATAGTATAGTGTGTCATTATATTTTGTCATCAATTGGTCCTCTCCCCATTTTATTTCTTCCATCCTCTCTGCCACCCTCTTGCTTGTTCCCCTTCTTCCTCCTGATTGCTGTCCTACTGTTTTATCACAAACATACTGTTAACATTTTGATTCTTCTCATCTAGCATGCTTCTTATATCATGGTTGTTTCTAGTTTTATGACATATTTAATCACCTAAATTCATATAAATACAGTTTTATTTTTATGTTTTAATTGAAGCCAAATCATTTCAGTTTTTTTCTACCCTTTCTCCTGTCAACACCTCTCAGATACATAACCCTAAACTTCACAAATGTTTTCTCAAGTTATTATGTTGATAGCCTCTTTTTGTATTATTATTGTTTTTACACAGACACATTCACATACACACAAACACACATACACACTCATAAATTCAACTGTTGATATGTTTCTATTGCTTGTGTGTATATGGAGTAAAGGGTGACTATATGCATTACACAATTGGTAGTGTGCCTCATTTCAGAGAAGCTAATTTTCCTCTCCCCAGAAGTCATTGCATCGCTTCTTTGTCTAAATGTGGAATCTCAAGGGTTTTACATGTCCTATTTTAGCATAGTCATGGAGCCTACATGGGACCCACATTAGACTGAACCGAAGTTTCCTGCCTGGCAAATAGGGAGAGTACAGTGTGCTACTCTGGAGCACAGAGCCAAACAGATAGATGGTATAAATAAAAATCTGTTCTAGCAGAGGGTCAAACAGAACGATAGTGTAAATCAGACGTATTCATATGATATAAAGTTATATTGCCTCACAGGAGACTCTGGTTCTGTCTAATATGGTCCCCACAGGAATTCTGGTTTTATTTCCTTTGTAGCAAAAGAAAGGCCTACAAATAGGCACATGCAGTCTTAAATTGATTTTATTTTCAAGATGGGTTTAATTTTCAGTTTTGTGGTTATATTTTTCCTCTGAGAAAGAGGTTAAAATAAAGGTTTTTCTAGTTACTGGCTCAAGGTTAAGCTGTCTCAGAAAAAAGATTTTGTCTGTGTTTTCAGAAGAGATGATTAAGGTATTTCTCCCTCCCAGAATTACATGGATTATACATGACAGAGGCAGGCCACCAGAAGACTAGATTCCAGAATTTAAACAAAATATTTTCTTGATACTAAAATTTGTTTTGAGAATTGTATATCACAGAATACACAGTCTTGTTGTATCTACTCATCAAGCAAGCTGAGCAGACCTGCTCAAACCTCTGATGTTCTGGAATTTTACCTGGATTCAGTGAAGACACAGATGTCAGAGGCTTACCAATATACCCTCCCCCCCAGCCCTCTTCAATGTTCAAATTCAGCTTATAGAAGTTAATGAAGAGTCAGCACCCCAATTCCCTGGGCATGGGGACTGAGTTAGTTAATATTAGGAACAGGGAGGAATAGCTAGAATTGATTACATAGCCATAACCTATTGGTAGAAATCTGTATAATTGTTATTAAGCTGAAGTTATAATTTCTTAAATGGTACAAAATTTATTTTGATTTCAAATTCAAGGGTTTCATTGATATATTTTCTTCTATTAAGTCAAAATTGGTGGATGCAAGGCATAGATCCAATCCTTTTTTTAATTTTTTTAACTGATCTGAGATGTTTAGCCTGTGAGTTAAGGGTCTATAGCAAATTCATGGCTCTGAGTTTACTATTAGGGCGTTTTCTAGATTTTAATTAGAAATAGCTGAAAGGAGTTAATGGATAACAATCCAGATTGCTTTACATAGATAGTTGGTTTTCAAAAACTTCAGAAGTCCACATAATTGACATTACAAACATTTCTGTATTAATATTCATTTGATTAAAGAACTGTCTGCTCCTGACAGCTTTCTTGTCCTGGATTCTAATGCTCTAGTTGAGCATCTTTGAAGTTACTCCAATTGTGGTGAGACAGCCACTAGGCAAGAATTACATCTTTTCATCTATAGACAATATACTGTCCAGAAAAGGACACACTTGCAGAATTGTCAACTGATTATATCTGCCAAGACAGAGTGATCAGCCTTTAAAAATTCTTCGTTACCAGGTCTGCCAGATGATCCTGGGCCAGAAATCTGAAGACCAGATGCTCCAACATTTTGAACTAAGGGACTGTTCAGGTGTTCAGCGATCAATATAAATTGGCTAAGGTTTGGAAGTTATGCTTTGTGCTTCCCATATCTTCAGTTAATTCAGTCATGTTGGGTTTCTGACAGGGTTTAAGACTTATAGTCTCATAGCCAACCCAGGCTATTTACTTTGAGAGAAAAGATTTGAGAGGATGGTTTTCAGCTGAGACTCATTCTAAATCCAGCCCATAAGCCAGGTTCAGAACTAAGTGTTTTAGTTAGGAGAGATGACAGAGGTTCTGTTTAGTTAACAAAAATGATGTACTGGGTATTAGGTCTATCTTGTACTTTAGTGATACAATTTGGTATAGTTGTGCTCTAATTGTATTTTGACAGAATGTTTTTTTTTTTTTTTTTTAAACAGAAAGGGCAATATGTAGAGGTATATTTTCCCCACAAGTTGGGAGGAGCTAAGGTGGGAGTAGTAAGGAGAAGAGGAATAAGAAGAGGAAGAGGAGAAAAAGAAGGAGGAGCTAGGAGGGGGCAGAGATGAAGGAGTGATAGAAAGCCATGCATGTATTGATAACATTCCTGGGTAACAACTTATATTTAGGTTAGATATTGGGACACACCTCTAATTGTGTGGGCAACTTGTTAATTGAGCATTATCAAATATATAAAGCTATTGGATAATCTTTAAACATTAGAGTCTCATTTCTACTGTGTACCACGTGGATGGCAGTATGGTCTGGGCTCAACCCAACATTGTGGAGACAGCATGGAAGATTGGCAGAGCTATTTCCCACACTGGCATCTCGTGAGTGACAGAGCCAGTATCTCTGGCCCGCCTGAGCCAGAGGTCTGAGCCGTGGCAGCAATAAGAACATGCTGCTGCTTGTTACCTCAGGCCTAGCCTAGTCAGGAGCATGGTGGCTCTGTAACAAAAGATACATCGGGTGCTGCAGGTTTAAAATATTAGCGCAACACTTATTATTGTTGCAGTTTTATTTATTCAGTCATTTCTAGGAAAAATTTTCATAGCATACTTTCTGGTTTTCTGCTTCCACAGTGTTTGACTCACTCTTTCTCCATTTTGTTCCTTGAGCTTCAGATGCAGTAGCTGTGATATAAACACATTCATTGCTGCTATGTACCCTACAACCTGTTGGTCTCTGTAATGCATCCAGTTGTGGTCATTCTGTGATGGTCTCAATTGCGTCTTTGATGCTTAATTTTCTCAATTAAGGTTTCTCCTACACTTATTTGTGGGTCTAAGAATAAGATTTAAAATATAATAAAACTATGCTGGTCTAGGAAAAGTGACAGTAGTAGATTTTTTTCCTAAGGTTCATTACCTCACTAGCCCCAAAAATCGAGCTATGGTTTCAATACAAGGCATGATTTCAATCCAGTTGAGTGGTCCTTAAGTCTAATTAGACTTAAGTTATTGGTTGACATGGACATATAAATGAGTACTAATCATTATACATTTATGCATATCTTGTCCTGTTAGTAACTGTCATGTTTCATAGGGGTAGTAGGGTGGTTTAATTAGTTTCTTTCTTGCTAAGTTGAATACTTTCCAGAACCAACAAAGCAAAATTGCAGGAAAGACTCTGTCAGGTCAGAACCATTTTGTATTATCAGAGCAATGTGTCCTGTCCCTCCTTAAATCCTCTTTATTTACCTCCCTCCTTTCTCCCTATTTGGAAGGTACTCCTTACTTATTCTGTTTTTCACTTTATCTCATTAGTAGCTTGCACTCAATACACTTAAATATAATCCATTTATACTTTGCTGGTTTTTGTGGTTATTTCCACGATGCATGTTCACATATGAGGACTTGGAGCTAGAAACTACAGATGAGAGATTAGAGGCAATTGTCTTTTTTTTTTCTGAGTCTGTATTAAATCCCTCAACATAATCTTTTCCAGTCTCATCCATTCACCTGAAAATTTTATGATTTCACCTATATTATCAATATCCATTTATCTGTTGAAAGATATTTAAAACTGGATGTTGATAAGCAAAATAGAATTAGACCATATTAATCACTGTGCATCAAAATGAGATCCAAGTGGACTAAAGGCTTCAATTTGAAACTACAAACATTAAAACTGCTAGGACAAAATGTAGGCAATATCCTAAAATATACAGGTGTAGGAGAAGTCTTTTTAAGCAGAGCTCCACTTGCAAAAAATTATGGCCTACAATCAACAACTGGGAACTCATAAAATGAAGTGGCTAAGTGATATGTCCTCATATGTTGATGTTAGTTGTTAAGATAAGGATAATGACACTACCACTCTCAGACCCAGAGACACAATGAGGGCTCTGGAGGTGTGTATGTGGTGGATTAGGGGAACTCATGGATAACTCTGAGAAGGAAAATAGAATAAATTATATGGATAGACTGTGGGCAGGTAGGATGGGATCATGAGAAATCAGGCAGAGTGGGAAGATGGAAGGAGAGAGGACTGGGAGAGACTGAAAAAGATTCTGAGGGGTGGTGATGTGGAAACCTAGAGCAGCAGAAACTTCCTAGAGCCTATAATTATGAACCTTGATGATTCAAAATAGAAGATATAGAGCCTGAAGTGCCATCTCCTAGTGGGACTGGGACTCCAACACAACCAGAAATCCTTTGACCCACAACCTGTCCTTCTTGGAAGATGGGCTTGGGGAATGGTAACTAGAAGCTTAGCAGAGTGACCAACCTATGACAGGCCTAAATTGAGGCTTGTGCCACAAGAGAGAGCCCATGCTCAACACTACCTGGATCATAAGAGACTAGAAGCTGGATAGCCCACAGACCTGGGGTAGAGTGAAACACAACTGGTCTTTCTCTTTCTTGTTGCTATAGTTCAGTCTGCAAGTACTATAGTAAAGGCAATATTCACATTTACCTCATTCTAAAATCTATAGAAAATACTCTGTTTTCCCTCAGTTAATTTAATGTTGGCTCTAGGTTGATGGTTCATATCCACAATTAAGATGAGTAATATTCTTTGAGTCCTAATTATATCAGACCCTTTATCTTGAATGATACACTGAACTTGTTCAAGGCCATTTCTGTGTTAGCTAAGATGATCATGAGATTTCTGTCTTTAAGCCTGTCTATATGGTATATACCATATACTGATTTTTATATATTTAAAAAGTTTTGTACCACTGGAGTGAAACCAAATTTTTTGTGATGTATAAATTTGCTAGTAATTCTTGGGTTATTCTGCCCAGACTTTTATTCATGTTAACTAGGAATATTTTTGCACACTTTGTTTAATAGATGATTATCTAATTTTGGTGTCAGCGTAATGCTAGCTTAGTAAAATGAGAGTTTTGTATTTTGGTTTTCATTGTGTAGTTTATGTAACATTATGAGGACCACTGATGTTAATTTTCTTAATGATTCTATACAATTTGTTCATGCTGTTTTCTTCATTGGGAGACTATATACTTTTAGAATTGCAAACATGAATACATAGAGTTTTGATAAATTTACTCCAATACTACCTCATATTGTATTTTATTTAGAGATTCTATTTCTACTTTGACTTCTTAAATTGCGTCTATTATTTCATTCCAATGTTTGTATTTTCATAAACTTCACTAAAGTATTCATAGATTTTCTGTGATCTATGAGCATATTAACAGTAGCTAATTTGAAGTCTTTATCTTATGACTCAGCAATTTGCATTTCTTCAGGCCTACTGTAGAAAGGTTTCTGGATTCTGGAGAAGTAATAATGTCCTTAGTGTTAAATATTGTATTTTGGGCTGAGATTTTGGCCTCTGGGTTAGGATTGATTGTGATCGTAGGTGTGGATATCTGGTGTCATCATTCTTCAGATAATATATAGACTACTAACTGCAGTTTCTAGTTATTTGATATTCTTTATTTTCTTTTTTTTTTCTTTTGGAGCATATTTTATTTATTTATTTATTTTTGTTTTTTGTTTTTTTTTTCACAAGTAAGTTGTATTTTATTGCTGGCTCATTTCTTTTTTTTTTAAAAATATTTTTTATTGGATATTTTATTTACATTTCAGATACCAACCCTTTTCCCCATTTCCCCTCCCTAGAAAACCCCTATTGCGTGCCCCCTTTTCCATTTTGCTTTTATACCATTTTTTTAAAATGTTAATCAAAGACTTTATAAGTATGGTAATGCTCAATCAGAAGTGTAACCTACTACCCAACCTAGCTATGTAAACTATCTTTGACTGGTGGAGACATGTGAACTTCTGCCTCCATGCCCCCTCCCTCTTTCTCTTTCTTTTTCTCTCTCATTACCTAGCTTCTCCTCTACTTCATCTTCTCCTCTCCTTACTCCATCTTTTCCTCTCAGTGCTCCTTCCCCCTTAGGTCTTCCTACATATTACACTTCCTGTTAAAATAAAACTTTTCTCACAGAATACAATTAGAGCATAATTATTCCTATTTGTACCAGAGAGGTACAAGACAGTTTTAATACCCAGTCCCTCCTCTTTTTGACTAACAAGAATCTCTGTCGTCTCTCTTGACTAAAACACTTAATTTTGAACCTGGCTTTTTCTTGGCTTTAGAAGGAATGTCAGCTGAAAACCATTCACTCAGATCTTTTCTCTCAAGGTAAATAGCCAGGATTGGCTATGAGTCTATAGGTCTTCAATGCCGTCAGAAATCCAGAATGACTAAATTAACTGAAGTTATGGGAAGCACAAAGTATAGCTTCTAAAACTTAGCCAATTTATAGAGACCTCTGAACACCTAGACAGCCCCTATACTACTGAACATTGGAGCATCAAATCTTCAGCCTTCTGGCCCAAATTCATCTGACAGATCTTAGTGCTGCAGAATTATTAAGGGCTGGTTACTCTGTCTAGGCAGATATAATCAGTCGACTATTGTGCAAGTGTGTTCTTTTCTGGACAGTAACTTGTCTGTAGATGGAGAGAGGCAATTCTTTCCTAGTGGCTATCTCACCACAACTGGAGTAACTCCAAGGATGCTCAGTTTCTTCTTAGAATCCAAGACGGGAAGCTGTCAGGAGCAGACAGGTCTCTAATCAAAATGAACATTAATATAGAAATATTTGTGATGTCAATTCTATGGATTTCTGACGTTTTGAAATCCAACTATCCATGTAAGGTAACCTGGACTGCCATCTGTTATCTCCTCTCAGCTATTAATAAATGAAATATAGAAAACACCCTAACAATAAACTCAAAGTCATGAAGTTGCTATAGTCCCTTAACTCACAGGCTAATCATCCCAAATCAGCTAAAAAAAAAAAAAAAGTTAAAGAAGGACTGGGTCTAAACCTTGTATTTCTCAATGTGTTATACAGGCACAATGCCTAGGAGAGTATCACTATTCATTTCACTTTCATATCAATAAGAAGCTTATACCATTGAAAACCTTAAATTTGAAATCCAAGTGAATTTTGTACCATTTAAGAAATCATAACTTCTTCTTGATACTAAATTATACAGATTTCTACCAATAGGTTATGGCTATGCCATAAATCCTAGCTAATCCTCCCTGTTCCAACAAAACCACTACTTTTTCCCAGAGAGACAGCCTAATATTAACCACCTTAGTCCCCAAGCCCGGGAATAGGGGCGCTGACTCTTCTTTAACTTCTTCAAGCTGATTACAGGCATTGAGATATTAGAAGAGAGGTGGAGGGGAAGAGTAAATTGATAAGCTTATGACGCTGTGTCTTCGCTGCACCCAGATCGAATTCCCAGACGCTGGAGGTTTGAATAGGTCTTCTCGATTTGCTTGATGAGTAGATATACCAAGGCTGTGTATTCTGCAATATACAATTCTCTGGACAGGTTTTAGTATCAAGAAAAAAAATTTTTTTTCTAGAGGGTTGACTTTTTTTTTTTTTAAGATGTTGGGTCTAACAACTTTCCCCCCCCTTTTATGTAGTTGGTTATAATATTTACATTTCAAGTTTTATCCTCTTATCCCATTTCCCCCACCACCCAGGAACCCCTTGTCCCATCCCCCCTCCTTATATCCCTTCTATGAGGCTGTGCATGCCCCTCCCCCCCCCCCCCCCCCCCCCTCCTCACCCTCACATTCCCCCCCTTCTGTGTTTGTTTTTCAGGGGACCAAGAATCTCCTCTCCCACCTATGCCCAACAAGGCCGTCCTCCCCTTCGTATACCTCTAGAGTCGTAGGTCCCTCCCTATGTGCTCCCAGGCTGGTGGTTTAGACTCTGGGGGGCTCTGGTTGTTTGGTATTGTTGCTTTCCTCTTGGGGTCACAAACCCTTTCTGCTCCTTCAGTCTTCTAAGTTCTCCATTGGGAAACCTTTGATCATATCAGTGGTTAGCTGTGAGTATCGTCCTCTGAATGTGTCAGTCTCTGGCAGATCTCTAAGGAGACAGCTATAATACGTTCTTGACAGCATACATTTCCAGTCATCCACATCAACGTCTAGCTTAGGTGACAGTACATGGAATGGATGTCCAGGTGGAATGGTCTCCTGATGGCTCCTTCTTCAGTTTCTGTCCCATGTTTTGTTTTCATAATTGCTCCCTTGATTATTTTTATTACTGGTTCTAAGTAGAACTGAGCCATTCCCTCTTGGTCTTTCTTCTTACTGAGTTTCACGTGGTCTGTGGGTTGCGTCTTTGCTATTCTAAGTTTTTGGGCTAACATCCGCTTAACAGTGAGTAAATACCATGTGTGTTCTTTTGTGATTCAGTTAACTCACTCAGGATGGTAATTTCTAGGTCCATCCATTTGACTATAAATTTCTCAAATTCATTATTTTTAATAGCTGAGTAATACTCCATTGTGTAGATGTACCACAATTTTTGTATCCATTCTTCTGTTGATGGACATATTGGTTCTTTCCAGCTTCTGGCTATTATAAATAAGGTTGCTGTGAATATAGTGGAGCATACGTCCTTGTTATATGTTGGAGCATCTTCTGGGTATATGCCCAGGAGTGGTATAGCTGGATCCTCAGGTAATGCTACGTCCAGATTTCTGAGGAACCGCCAGACTGATTTCCAGAGTGGTTGTACCAGATTGCAATCCCACCAACAATGGAGGAGTGTTCCTCTTTCTCTGCATCCTTCCCAGTATCTACCTGAGTTTTTGATCTTAGCCATTCTGACTGGTGTGAGATGGTATCTCAGAGTTGTTTTGATTTGCATTTCTCTGATGACTAAGGATATTGTGCATTTCTTAATGTTCTTCTCAGTCATTGGAGTTTCCTTTGTTGAGAATTCTTTGTTAAGCTCTTTTCCCCATTTTTAATAGGGTTATATGTTTTTCTGAAGTATAATTTCTTGAGTTCTTTGTAAATCTTGGATATTAGACCTCTATCGGATGTGGGATTGGTTAAGATCTTTTCCCAATCTGTTGATTGCCGTTTTGTCTTATTGACAATGTCCTTTGTCTTACAGAAGCTTTGCAATTTTATGAGGTCCCATTTGTCAATTCTTGATCTTAGAGCATAAGCGATTGGTGTTCTGTTCAGAAACTTTTCCCCAGTGCCTAGGTATTCGAGGGTCTTCCCCACCTTCTCTTCTAATAGTTTCAGTGTATCTGGTTTTAAGTGAAGGTCTTTTAACCACTTGAATTTGAGCTTTATACAAGGGGATATGAGTGGATCAATTTGCATTTTTCTTCATGTTGACCTCCAGTTGAAAGAGCACCATTTACTAAAAATGCTGTCCTT